>KE525347.1:3004549-3059662 GCA_000441895.2 Anopheles sinensis
TAAAATTTGTACAAGGTACACTATCCTGTTGCCGGCATGGATTTTGCCCCATCTTTTTTAATGGCGTCAAAACGGCTTACATTAGAGCCGTGAAACTTTTTGCGTAGCTAGATCTACTTGAGATCTTTCGATTGGTATATTATTTGCCCCGATCAGACTCATACAGCCCGAGATAAAATTTATACAAGGTACATTATCCTGTTGCCGGCATGGATTTTGCCCCATCTTTTTTTTAATAGCGTCAAAACGGCTTACATTAGTGCCGTGAAACTTTTTGCGTAGCTAGATCTATTTGAGATCTTTCGATTGGTATGCTATTTGCCCCGATCAGACTCATACAGCCCAAGATTTTATTTATCTTTTCTTTATTTTCCCACCCCGTTCGGGCATAGCCAGTGCACGGTTTGAGTTTTCTTCAGGACCTGGCTGTCCTGGAACAAAACCGTCGTGAAAAAACTCAAATCCACCAGCACAGTGTCAGTGTCGCCACCGTGGAAGGACACACAGGACATCTAAGGGTGTGTAGGTGCACACAATCTAAGTACCTTTCGCTTATGGAATTTGGATAGCGGATTGAGCGGGGAGAAAGTTTTTGTTTCGCAGGGCCTTATGCAGTTTTCCACCAGCTGACTGCGAGTAGAGTAATATGGAAAGCCAAAAACAAACATGGCTTTGTACCACGCACAATCTACCATGCCTATTTATACCAAATTTGGCAGGAAAGTAACTAATTTTCCGAGAGTGAGATTTTCAAACTTCTTTTGTGGAAGTCTCCTTACCTAACTATCCGTCTCTTATCTCCCTACAATTATAAAATTAGCTCGACATCGATAATGTGTTGGTGTAAAACTGCTTAATTAACTACAGAAATTTAATGCATAAAGTAGGTTACTAAAAATCATGATTCAGTATTGAAAGTCTATGGCAAATAATTGGTAGGGAAACAAAAAGTTCAAAATTCCTACAATTAAATTAGTATCGTTTTCCTGGTTCAACTGGGTTTCCTGCATAGTTTTTCTCGTGTTTGCTACAATTGGGTAATTTAGCACGACAGCACTTAGAGGGAAGGACAGTTTGACGACTAAAACACTTTTTTATATGTTTTGCTGTCGTTTTAAGGTGGTTTTGAAGAATTGAATTTTTGTTGATTTCAATATTTGTTTTTCATTTCAAAATGTCTAAGAGTCTTAATATATACCACTTGGTACGGGCTTGCTACTGAAAGAAAACATTCTATCATCAGACTGGCATAACAGTATGACACTTTATTGTGGTACCGCAAATTTTTAAGTGCCGTGTGTGGTACCATACTTTACTGTGCTGTGTCTTTTGGGTAGCACAATTGTACACGAACCCAACACTAATGCCGAGATTTACAAAAAGGACACAAATTGATATTTACCTACTAGATTTAAAAAAAAATGGGCAAACTGCGTTTTTTCAAACCGTATTGTTTAAAGTCGATCATATTCACTTTCCAACGTTCGGTTGGATCGAACCTACCAGGCAGGGTTTCCAACAATGTGCACTATCCTATGAACTACTTTATACACAGACCCATGTAACAGAGACTCGACTTTTGCGCAAGGGCGATCGGTGGAATGTTCATCATTTTAAAAATAATATAGGAGCCCGCCTACAGGGTTATCGATACCGACACCAATGTGGTGGTCCTTCGCGAGGAAACCGTTCGCGATAAACGGTCGGAAACGATTTGAATTTGCAACATTTCAACCAAGAGCCGAGTTTCAAGGCCACCGCCCAAGGTATGCAAGCAAACATGGGCCAAGGTTCAGATAGATGGCCTTGAACCCCTAAGGTTGCTAGAGTGAAGCTGTGCCACCCCAAGGGTTTGTTTCGTTTAGTTTACCGGTGATGGTTCGACATGATGTTGTTTCGAAACCTTGGCAAAGCCGACTAGCCTTTCAAGCCGCCAAACCGGCGCTATAACTTCCGCACGCAGTTTGACAGCCAATCCGCGACAGCGATGCCCACGAGCGTGAGGGAGAAAGAGCACCGCATCGGGTATCGTGCGTGAAAACGAGAAAAGCTGAAAATCAGTCTATCAAAGAACGAGCAGGCATCGGAAAGCAGCAGTCAACGAGGTTTTAGCGAAAACGTAGAGAAAAAATGAATGTTTGTGAAAACAGGATTCACAATTTCTTCCCATCGCTCCCGTGCACGATAATCGCAAACTGAACGTACCAACGTGTGGCGGAGTCAAGTGTGTCGAACGTTAGTGTGCCTCCGCGGGGATAAAGTGATGCTCCTGCAATAGTGGATCCAAGGATTCTCTACATTGTTGTTGCTGTTGTCCCTGTGCTCTTCTGCTGTGCAGCTGACAGTTGTTCCAGTAGTCGCGACTCGCGGATCTCGAAGTCGATGTGTATTATGTTTCCTTGAAACGCCAAATGCAGTACGTTTGTCCAGAGGATTGGCAGCGAAAAGTTGTTAGAACGAGTGCGAGGGAAACGCGCACGGTTTTGCCGTGATATCGTGATTCAAGATCGACCAGTCCAGGCTCCGCCAGAATCTACCTTCGCATCCACAGCCCCGAGTGGGAAGCAAAGGGAAAACTCGACCCCTAGGAGGCGCAGTGAGAACATACAGTAAGCATTTGGAACGAATGTTATTTTCCGTCGCGGGTTGTTTGCAGTGAGGTGCCGATGACGGCACTTGACCAGGTCCAACACTAGTTGCAGCATCGGTTGGCAGCGAATTGGCGGCGAGCGTCAATTCTTGCGAACAAAATACGAAAGAGTAATGTGTAAACCATGCCGTATACAGCACGCACAAAGTAAACCGCGAAGGGACAAGAAAAGGGCATAGCACTGTTGCCGTTTGCTGTCGAGCTGTTTTTCGAAACAATCGTACGTTGTTTTGCGTGCTCACCATCGCACGGAAGTGACGACAGTACGAGATGTGCTAGGAATCTTGCGGTCCGCGTAACCTTCAGCTGAATCGGTCGGTGAAGAAAGCGTTTGTCCGTCGTATCGGTTCTCATGCCTAGTTGCACCGGTTGCGGCGAAAAAACACCATTCTTCAATCTGCTACACGCACGGGAGTACTAATCGCTGATGTGTCCTCTTGCAGGTTTCTTATGTAAGCTAACTCAATGTAGGAAGTGGCAAGCAGTCCCCTGGATCGGGCCACTGTTTCTCAAATAGAGCGATTTCCACAATCGCTCACAAGGTGAATGTATCAACAAACGACGACAATCGGCGGTGGCATCGAGCACAATGCAAAGCTTGGAACCAGCGTCATGCCAAGAAGCCGATGTAAGATGTCCACACCTCGTCCTCCGATATTGCACCAACTTTACTTCTACTTTCTTCACATTTTAGTACATGCTAAATGATGCCTACTGCAAGCTGAGAAAATCCCCCTCGAGGCAATCGTCGCTGCTGATCGATCCTCCGCCACAGTATCCGAATCTTCCCAGTCCTATACTTAATGACAGCACGCCGCTGTTCAACACATCGTCCTCCGGCGACAGCCCCAATCCGGCCTCGCCCTCACCGACGTTCGCCTCACTGACCACCACCACCAGCCATCACTCCCTGTCCCCGCCGGCCACCCTGCTCGCATCACCATCACCGTCGTCCTCACCGACCGGGCGAACGACCGCGACCTCGTCAACGCCGTCCAAGTCGGTGAACCCCGCGTCCCCAGCAGTCAACCACCACCACCACCACCAACACCTGCACCATCATCATCATCTGGAAAAGCGGGTCGCTTCAGAATCGTCCGGCTACGGCAGTGGCTCTCCGTCGAAGAAATCCAAACTCTCCGCCTCGTCCGCTTCCTCGTCCCTGTTTCTGGCTTCCTCACCCACGCCATCGGTGTCTTCCATCACCAGCGGCACCAACACCGGCAGCCCCAGCCAACAGCATCACCACCATCATCATCACCATCATCACCATCATCATCATCATAACAGCGGTGGTGACGTGGGGAGTGGTGGTGGTGGTGTTGATGACGGTATTACCGGGAATGGCAGTACCATCACTAGTCCGGGCCAATGGCAGAGGCTCAGTGGGACACCAAATACTCCATCCGGAACGACGAATGCACGCGGTGGTGGCGGCGCGGGGGTGGGGCTGGAACGGTTCAACATTCATGACAAACTTAAGGAATTGTATCTGGAGCTGCTGGCGGAGGAGGAGGACAGCGGGGAGACGTGCGACCGGCTAAACCTGCGCAGTACCTCGTTTCTGCTGGAAAAGCTCATCCTACGCGAACAGCTGAACACGCTTATTGTCAATCTCTACCCCGGCAATAAAGGATACTCGCTGGCATTTCGAATAGGATCGCAAAATGACGCGGCCCGAAATGTACGTACACAAAGAGGGGAACTAATTTCTGGGCACTTTGCTAATCGCTTTTCCCTTTTTTTTTTGTTTTGCAGATATCAAAGAGTGGAGCTGCTGCGAATCTTGCGGCCACCTCGGCGATGGGTACCGGCGTCGGTCCTCCGTTTGCGTCGTCGTACGAGGGGGGTTCGATGCCGTCTGGTGCCGGTGGTGATCTCAGTAGCGAACTTTTGCAGGAAACGATGCGATGGCCATACGAAGAGGAGGAGCTGCTGGACTGCATCGACCGGGAGGAGTTGCCACTCGTGCTGGTGGACATTCTGGAGAGCAAGTGTCCCAGGCTGTTCTACTGCGGTTGTGTGGTCGCGGAGGTGCGCGACTATCGGCAATCGTTTCCTATGTTTACCTGTGATACTTTCCACGTTCTGCTGAAACCCACCAATCAGGTAAAAACTTACCACGCGGAATGAGTCTGCTCATTTGATTTGCTCATCATTGATTTACGCACTTTAAGACTTTGCTGGCCGACTTGAACCTCCTCACGGCGGACGGTGAGTGGAGTGCCGAGGACAAGCTGGCGCTGGAAAGTCAACTCGTGCTGGCCACCGCGGAACCGCTCTGCCTCGATCCGAACCCAGCCGTCGGCATGATGGCCATCAATCAGCAGCACCGTCGACATTTGCTCAACACCGCGCCGATCCGGCGGCAGGCGAAGAAGTTCTCCCAGGTGGCCGTGAACCGCAAGAGGAAAACGGACCAGTTCACGCACAACTTCGGGCTGGAGCTGAGCGACTTCATCAACAAGTACCGAGCGCGTCCGCCGCGTCCGCACGTCGCCCGGCGCGGCGTCGTGAGCTTCACGCAGCCCAAAAAACCCTCCGAAGTGGTGCCGACGGTCAACCTGCCCAGCTTGGAGTTGCCCGAGCTGGCGGCCCCGGCCGACGTGAATGTGGAAAAGTACGCCCGCAAGTACGAGGCACCGAAGGAGAGCCGCGACTGCATACCGCAGCTGATCGAGGAGTACATTCTCGAGACGGACCGCGTGGTCAATCGGGGCGACACGCGCGTCTACCACATCAAGCTGTCCATCTTTCAGCGTCCCTCGAACTCGGAGTACCTCGGGGAGTTGTACGTCGACCGGGACTACCGGGAGAACGAGCGCAACGGCGAGGCCTGCCAGTTCTCGCTGGGGACGCGGGCCCACGCGCATCGCTACATTCAGCAGTTTACGGAAATCTTCACCGAGGAGGGACGAAAATCGGTCAAAATTACGCACCTTGTTCCGGGCCAGATTCCGAAGGTTCTCCATACGGCCGGCATGCGCGAACAAAACGTTCAGCAACAGCAGCAGCAACAATTGCAACAACAACAGCAACAGCAGCAGCAACAACAACAGGCACAACAGCATCAACAGCAAATAATGCAACAACAGCAGCAGCACCAGCAACAACAGCAGCAGCAGCAACAACAAACGCTTGTGCAGCAACAAATATCGCAAATTCAACAACGACTTCAGCAGCAATCGCATCCTACCCAGGCATTGCTTACCCGGCTGCAAGCGACAAATCCTACGTTGGCGTCCCAAATTGCTACTGCGACCGGTGCCGGTGCGAACGGCAGCATCACCCTCAACGCCACCAACCCGAACACGTTGCCCGGTAATCAGGCACAACAGTCGCAACCGGCGTCAACGGCGACGGCGACGGCGACGAACGTGCACCAAACGCTGACCCATCAGCAGCTGATTTCCGCTGCGACCGCTTCGGGGGCGAACATTATCAGTATCAGCCCGGCACCCGGGGTCTCCACGGCGCAGGCACAGTTGACGCAACCGGCACAGCAGCAAACGCAGATCCACATTCAACCACAACATCTGATAGCGGCAGCAGCAGCAGCAGCGGCAGCAGGTGGACACCAGCAACAGCAGCAGCAGCAACAGCAGCAGCAACAGCAACTGTTCACTGCCGGTGCTTGTGATACGAACAGTACAGCAACTGTGGGCAGTGGAACATCGTCGACCGTCGCAACGCCACATGGAACGACCATCACGCTCCAATCGCAACCGCAAGCGACACAACAACAGCAACAACAGCACCACCAGGGCGTCCAGCAACAGCAGACGCTTAGCTTGAGCAACGGATCGCTACTTTTGCTGCAACCATCCGGGCAGATATCGAACCTCACGATGACAACCAACGCCGCCGGCCACCAGCAGGTGCTCGCAACGCAGGGCGGCGGGGCAGGAAGCGCAGGGGGCGGATCGGCGGGTAACGCAACGGTCGGGAACGCGCCGCAGAGTTTCACCTTCTCGTCGGGCGGACAGACGGCGACCATCATCAATCAGGCTGGCGCACGTGGCATGGGAAATGCCGTCCCGCTGCTCGTGCGCCTCGACAACGCCAAGGTGACGCGCGATGCTGCCGGCAACCTGGTGTCCACTCTGGCGCAGCAGCAGCAGCAGCAGCAGCAGCAGCCAACCGGCGCCGGGCAGTTGCAGATTCAAGCTCAACAGGGACAAAACGCTAGCCAACAACTGCAACAGCAGCAACAGAACCAGAACACAATTCACACAACAAACCCGGAAATCAAAGCGATTGCAATAAGTATCATGAACTCGGCAAATCAGTTTAATCGACAGCAGCAACAGCAACAGCAACAACAGCAGCAACAGCAACAGCAACAGCAACAACAACAGCAACAGCAGCAGCAGCAACCTAGCGTCAAATCGAATAGCAATGCAGCGATTCTGAGCCTTCTCAACAGTGCACCGGCTGCAATGACAAACTCGCCGGTGTTGAGCAGCAGTCTGACGTTGCCCGCCGGTAAAACTGTCGCCGATCTGCAACAACACCATCAGCAACAGCAACAGCAACAACAGCAGCAGCACCAGCACCAGCAGCATACCATCCATCATCATCAATCCGTGGGTGTTGGTGGTACAACGACGACGACGATAAGTGGCAGCGCAGCAGCGGCCCTTTTCAACAGCGTTGGGGCGCGCAAAATAAGTATCCAACAGGCGCAAGCGAGCCAGAACCGCATCCTGAACCACGCCAACCTCATCACCGTCAGCAGCACCGGTACCGGTTCGAACACTCAACAGTTGATTAACATCCAAGCAAGCGATATTCAGCAGCAGCAGCATCCGACATCGCAAGTAGGCATGCAGCAGCAGCAGTTACAGCATCCGCAGCAGCAGGTAACTCAGCACTCAGCGGGAAATATTCGCGTTACTATGTCGGCCCTTGCTACGCAACTGGCTTCGCCACCAGCGATTCTGACAACCTCCAATTTACCGCAGAGCTTCAACGTGGCTGCCGCTGCAGCCGCTGCAGCCGCCGCGTCGTCTTCCGGTGGCCAGGTGGTGTCCAGTACGACCGCCGTCTCCAGCGCCAACGTCGGCGGCGGGGGCACATTTGCGGGCGGCGGTGGGACGCCCGGGGGCAGCAAACTCATCATCAACAGTGCGAACCAGCAGCAGCGCGTGCTGAACATTAACACGAACGCTGCCGGGACCGCCACCTCCACCGCGGCCGTCGTTGCCGCCGCCTTCGGGGGTTCGATCCGGCGGGTAAGCGCGATGGGCGGCGGGGGAAACGCTAGCGATGGCATTCAGCTGCAGATCCAGGGACTGTCGGCGGCCCAGAACAACCCGGGACTCGTCACCACCACCACCATGGCCGGCAACGATGGCATGCGACGGACCGTCGTGACGGACCAGCTGCAGATACAGAGCATCGCCTCACCCGGCAGCGACCACTCGAACGCGTCGTCAGCCTCACTGGCTAGCAATGGCAACGGGGGCGGCGGAGGACTGAATGGAAACAACAGCAGCAACAGTGGCGGCAGCAGCAGCATCATCTTCAACAACATGTCTGGCTTGAGTGCGCTGCTCGCGAACAGCGGAACCGCTGGCGTTAACGTCGACGGTACGGTCATGCAGAATCCCTCGGTCTCGGTGGTGAGCATCGGCGGATCGGTCTCTAGCAGCAACAGCAGCAGCAGCAGCAGCAGCAACGGTGGCACTACCGTGTGCAGTAGCAGCAACACTAACCCAGCATTAATCGAAAGACTGAACTCATCTAGTAGCATAAACCTTACCAATAGCGGTAACCTGCCGTCGGCGAGTCCCGGTCTGCAGTTTACCATACCGTCGCCCAAAACGCCCCAGCAATCTCAAACGCATCTGCAGATCCAATCACCCGCCAGCACGATATCGCCGCTATCTAGTCCACCGCCGCAGGTTACCATTCTTCCTCAGCAGCAGCAGCAGCAGCAGCAGCAACATCTGCAAGTGCAACAGCAACCTCAACAGCAGCAGCAACAGCAGTCCCAAGCAGCACAGGCTATCTCTCAACAGCAGCAGCAGCAGCAGCAGCAACAACAACAGCCTACTACGGTCAACTTGCAGGGATTGAACTTTGCTAGCCTCCATGGTGCAATGACTTCCATCCCCGGGTTGCAAAATGTACAGGTGAGCATCATTATAAGGAGCATTACCGAGTTAACGACGTCTTTCTCGATGTCGCTTGTCAAAATTTGTTACGCAAAGAATCTACGTGGATACAAAACGACGACAAGGTCTTAGCACACGTTTATTTTATTTCCTTTGAAAGCCACGTCGAGAAAAGCGTCGCTAGCTCGGATTGGTGATGCGTTGTGTACTCATACGGAGTGTTTTACTTTACAGGTACAAATTCCCGGGCTTGCTCAACCCATCTCGCTGTCTCTCTCCTCCGCCCCCTCCGGAGGGACGGCGGGTGTGCTGAACAACTCGGGCGGCAACAACACTGGTCAAACGACCAGCTTGCTCGTATCGGTGCCAGTAACTAATACAACGCAGGTAGTAAACACCATCAACGCCGGTGGCAACAGTAACGTACTTTCAGGCAACTCACAAACAACCCAAACCGTCGTCCTCACGAACCCACAGACGAGTGGTTCCAGTTTGCTTTCCCTTCCAATTGGTAAGATACACCCCCCGCTCGGACCCCAACCCACAAAGAGAGAAAGATGAACTAATCGTGGCACATATTGCTGTTGTGTTTTAGCCCAAATTGTCACCTCCGGTATGAAAGGCCTGGGCCAGCAGGGAATACGAGCTGGTACACCGCTGACGATGAGTACCGGACAGCCAGGGCAACAGATTCAGCTGCTGAACATAAGCCAACGGTCTCGCACTGGCCAGCTGCCCGTGGTAAGCTGCGCAGGGACAACGCCAATCATGACCAAGCAGCTGGCCGCTCGGGTGGCTCAACACCGCCAACAGATGGCAACGGTCGGAGGCTCGACGCTGAAAATAGCATCACCAATAACGGGTAAGAGCGGAAGAGGAGAGTTTAAATATTCAGAGTGAGAATAAGTAACGGTTGTTTGGTAATGGATTGGTTTGGGTAGAATAAAGCCACAAGCCGCCGAACAACGTGGTTGGAAAACCTGACTGACATATTTTTGACAGCATATTATTGCATCCCATTTAGATTTGATCGTACAAATTGTGCGGGATGTTTTATTTAACTAGTTTAATTTTTAACTAGCGATGGGAAAAATTTTAGCTACACAATGTTTTCAAATAAAATTACTGAAAATGAATGAATTCTTACTGAAAAGCGACCATTACTTATTGATGCTCCTAATGCGTAATTTTCGTAATAATAAAACATAACACTTCGCATAATTATGTGATAAGACCACTAACTCAAACATGTGATGTATTTACAGCATCCCCTCATGGTGGACAACTCAGCAATACATTGAACGTAACGACGAATGCCACATCTAATCAACTGCTAATGACTACGAAACAGCTACAGCTTAAATTGCAGCAGCAGCAGCAAGTGCAACAGCAGCAGCAGCAGCAACAAATTATCACAACCACCAATAGCCAACAGCCAGTGACGACGACGCAAATCCACATCCAACAGCAGCAGCCGCAGCAGCATCAGCAGCCAACCGTAGCACAACATCAAAACTCTCAACAGATAAACATTATCAACAACACCGTTATGACACCGCTGTCCCTGTCTAGTCCGGTTGTTGTGGCCACGGCAGGTGGCAGTGCACAGCAGCAGCAGCAGCAGCAGCAGCAGCAGCAGCAGCAGCAACAGCAGCAAACAACGCATCCAAACATAAGCGCAATTGCAGCGGCCGCGGCGGCTGCAGCGGGCAAGCACCGAAGACGATCTGCGGCCGATATGAACAAGTGAAGAACCGAACGCAAATAACTGCTCTGAAAATGCTGCCGCTAACGCTGTCGGCATTGCTCGTTTCGCTATACTGTAACATAGTTCTTACTACGCTACAGTTGCTGATGCTGCAGCAAACCTTGTTAATGGATTGCAATATGCAAGGCAGCTGTGAAAAGTCAAATCATCTGCTTTGCAAAATGTGGCTTCACGACTGATCTACCAGTTACCATTTGGGATACGCTCAACGATCAAACAAAAACCCTAGGAGTACGATTTTGTGTTCCACTGAGAAGGTACCTCCTGTCGTTTTCAGTAGCAGATGCGCCAGAAAAGACATCATCGTATGCAATGGGCAAACAACCTCCCAAACACCCAATTGTGCACGGTTGTTTATTTGTTCTTTTTTGTTTAATCCGAATGATTTTAAAGTGCTTGCTGCTAATATAAGGTTTATATTTTCTTGACCTTTTCCTTGTTTTTTTTCTTTTCTTCTGATCATATATCATTGGAAAGACTTTAACTTTTGCCGACATTGGGCGTCCCTCGAATAGTGAGGAAATGTTGGCAAAATGAGTTCGTTCGGGCCTCCATTAGCTGAATAATTATTTGTGATGAAGATTTATTTTAAGTTGTTTTCGTACAACTTCGTTTATCCATGTCCTGAGGGGAAAGGGGGAGATCAGTTTTTTCCTGGTGAAAATATTGTGCACCATTACTGAGGAAGATTGGAAAATGTTTGATGGTCCAAGTCCGCTACGCGATTAACCTATAGGTGTCTCACTAATAGACTACTTATGTTTTGAGATAATCTAGAAGCTGATAGTGTTGTTAAAAAAGTAACAAAAACAATAAAACATAATGCTGTAACACCTACGCCAGGCGACAGACAAAAGAAGTTACTCCAAAGGCAGTTTTACACACCACATCGCGACTTATCAGATTTGGCTGGAAGGCAGATCCAGCAATTCTGCCTTGCCGTTTAATTTAAGTCATAGTCAACGGGGCAGAGAAAGGCTTCTATTTAACTAAACTGCATGGGTTGAATTGTAAAAAAAAACAGCCGCAACAAAATAAACCGACTTGCCGTCGGAAAATGGAAAAGAAACCAAGCATATTCATATAAATGCTGCGAAGAAACAGGAGTGACGCTGTGGATAATAATTTAAATTTGTTGATATTACTAGTACCGAACGCTGTCTGAGAAGGGGAAGAATGACGAAAATAGATCGAAGAATCAACGGTTGGACGGCATTAGCAGATAATGAAATTCAATATATTTAAGTAATAGTATGTGTAAAGCGAAGCAAAAGCTGCAAACAGGAACAAACTTCAGCGCTAATCCACGGATAACGTTTAGATAGACGACTCATAGAAACAGTTCTCGTAACAAATTCTTTGCAATTTTCTAATGTTTCGCAGCCATACGGGGCATGGTTGAGGCAAAAACGGCTCCGGCTGCATTGTGCCTAAGTTAGTTGGCGTATGTTTGGTGCGAATATACCCAGAAAAGATTTTAGTATACGTTTTGTTTGTTTTGGCGTTCAAATGCGTTGGCATCAGAACTGTGTTCGGCATATCGAAGGATGACACTGAGGACTAACATCCCACCAGAGCGATTAACGTTGTTTTTTAGTCGAGTCACTTTTTGCGTAACTTTGTTTTTAGTTTACCTCCAAGCTTGGCGAATCGAAGTGTGTATAGCGGTTTAATTAGAAAAAAGGGCGAAACTCTAAGCAGCTGACTTTCTTTAATTTTTCTGTAAATAAAATCTATGTTATTTAATGAATTGTATTTTTTTCCTTTCCTCTTTTAACCATGCTTTGGGTCATAATCCAAAATTGTTTGAAAATTGGCAGTTTTCTTCTTTAAAAATGAGTGAAATATTACTTGATTGAACAATCCCTTGAGAATTAAAATTTAAAAACAACCTAATACATAACCGTGTTTTTATTACAGTACATGCTTAGTAAAATTAAGCGACCCTGATAGATTACACAATGTAATTGTAATGTTCAGCGGAAGACGATATGTAACGAATCTTCTTAAAAGATAACTAATTAGGACTTTTGTTTTATCTTAATCTTTAGTTGATCAGTAGCATAAACAGCGCATAAACAGTGTAGCGATGCACATTAAAAACTAAGATGATCCACATGTCGTAAAGAAATGAAACTAATAACAACACTCGTCGTTTATGTAATGTAGGATGTGAAGGACCTTGTACATGAAGTGTTCAAACTGGCAATGTCTACTACTAGCGGCAGCTAGCAGCATAAAGAGAGAGAGAGAAAGAGAAGGTAGATGGAGTTCCTTCCTTCCTGATATATAAGTTCACACCAAAGCGATGGAGAATGAAGAAAAGTAATCATACATAATTGCGTTAGGGTAGCTTTGAAATTTGATGATGAAGAGGGCTTAAAAGGATGTAATTGTAACGGAGTAAAAACTGGAGCTAAATCGCTGTGTGAAATACCGAATGGGTTGGTTAAAGGTTGGCAAAGCAGACGTAAGAAACTTCCTACTACGTATAGGTAACTCACGCGCTACTTGTCTGTCGATTATTACGAAGGTGTATTTCTGTTACAACTAAAAGTGAATAATGAACTGAATCCTAATTAAATTGAGCTACAATTGAAGCATGGAGTAGTATTTGATTACCTTATTGCTTATCATATGATTTCATTTTATTTTTGTTTTCTGGTTTTCTTTTCCAAAATGCTTCTCATCATATTTTTCACGGACTTTTCCCGCTTCACGGCACTAGCGGTGCAGGATTTGAGCATTTCAGCATCCATTGAATGTCCCCCGGACTGGTTGAAGAAGCTTATTTTTTCGTCGGTCATCGTTACTGTTAGCGTCGTAGTGGCAAGCTTTTCCTCTTCCGCCGTGGGATCGGTAATAGTTCGCCTACAAGATGAAACGAGATCAGAAAAGTTGTGTTCGAATGATGCCTAACTAGAAATCCCCGTTGATATAAACATACCCGGCTATTACAACGAACGAAGTCGGCACTGGAACCGCATGCACGGTAAGTGGTGTGAGAGAAGACATATCTGTCACCGTTTCACCCGTATCGCTGTTGTGTTTGATTTTGGGAAGTTTTACTGTGCATAAAAAAGATCATCGTTAAAAGGCTGCCAATTCTGTTCCAGATTATGCTACCTACCTGTCTGCAATGCTGCAACAAGAGCTATGACTGCCGCATCAAAAATGCAACCATCGTGATCTAAGCAAACTAAATCGCAGTATAAAACCCACACCAGCTTTCCGGCGGTAATGCACAGATCCTGCAGGTCGATACACCGCGAGCTGATAACGATGTCCGCTAGCGATTGACTGTGAACCTGCGCCTCATCACAGGGCGGCCCGGGACGATAGGCGGACGATGATACTGGCGATATTTCCACGTTTGGCACCAGGTAGCCCACGTTCGGTTCGAGCGCTTTAGGGACGGCCAGCTCTGCTTTAATGCCACAAACTACGGTCGTATTGCCAATCTTGACTATCGCGGACCCATCGGCACTGTTGATCACATTGTAGCTGATCGCTAATGGTCGGAGCTCTTCAAGTTCGCGCCCATCCGGACGAATATCTTTTTCCAAATAATCCTTGTAGTACTTTACAGGATGAAGAAGCCTGCCAAAGGGGAAGGGTAAATGTATAAAGCGACGATTATGCAGGATTAAGCGATTGAACTTACTTGAATGTTTTCAGATCCATTACCGGCAACGAGAAAAACGATGTTATGCGTTGAACCCTTTCTGTTTACAATATTTATGCGGCGCAAAGTGAGGTTAGCAGCTGACAGTTTTGGGGTGGTATGCTGCAAGTACCACCGAGCAGTTCCAATTTAAAACCCTTGAACCGAAGGACACTCGTGATTTTATTGGTACCATAAAATTCTAACAGAAAACATGGAATGCATGAGATGTTATATATATTTAGCAACATCATAACATAAACAGCCAATTAGATACTTGTACTAAAAGTTGAAAACAGTTCAATTTATCGGAATCTGCCACATGGGTTGATGTTCGAATTCCGGTTAATTAGAACTGGTATGTCATAGTCGACGTCCATCACAACGGCTACCGAGTGTTTCCGTGTAATATCCGATATGTCCATCGCGCTTGCACGCACGCCCTCGGTCCCAACGCTTTTGTGACGTCAAGAGTGTTGCAAGACCATGCCATCAGGTACGGCTCAGTTCGACCGTTGACAGCTGTTGTAAACTCCCTCCATTTGACTGGCAGATCTGTTTGAAAAAGGAAGCGCCTCATCTCATCGCATCATCGCTGCCGCTGGTGAGGGAAGCATAAGTTTGTTTCATCAAAATTGTAATTTGTGAGACGTTTTTGTGTTTCCCGAATGTATGTAACCAAGTAAAATTGTGACTCGTTTGCGCTTAACCGTGCAATAGTTTAATCTGTTCCGAAGAAACAGCGGAAAAGCTGGAAAGTAAAATGTCCTTTTGAGACGCGTCCTCCAGGCAAAGGGTGTACAGTACGGTACGGCACGCATGCACGTATTTTCTTGGAGTGCATTAAAGTGTAATAATTTTGAGGTTTCCTAGAGCACCGAAGTTCTTTCTTTGAATCGTACGGAGCCTACGAGCATATCAGCATCCCATCTAATCTTCGTAGTACATCCTTTTGCCGACGCCATCGGCAACGCAAAACGAGTGTACGCGCACACAAACACACATACGCGTAGCAAGGCAACATTATATGCGCTGCATAAGCCTCCATCGCAACATCCATTTTATTGCCCTCTTCCCGAAAGCGATCGTAGTAGTCTGTGCGTAGAGACAATACGAAGGATTTGATTTGAAAAATGGCGACTTTCCGAGTGCACGAAGATTTGGAGAAAGAAAACCGCCTAAATGCTCCCGCTGGCGGCAAGAAAGCGACCGTTCCTTTAGGAACACTGAATCCTGTTGTGGCCCAGGCCGGTAAAAATCAGGCCCTGCAAACCGGCACACTTCTGCAACAGCAGCGGACCATGTTCAGCGTACTGAACAATGTTCAACCGGGAAACGTTCCGAACGCAGAAAAGGCGGTAAGTTCAAATTGTGCCCTCTTTGCGCCTGCGCAGCGGTTATTAAATGTTTGAATCCTCGTGATCTTTAATCTCAATCCAGCAGGTCAAAGAAGCGAAGGGAAAACTACAACATCAGCGTGCTGCCGGAGCCGTACTGTTACCGAAGGTAGGAGATGAAAATGGCATCGAACAGAAAGCACCTGGCCTGCAGGCGAAGGTTGCCCAGAAGTCGGTGGTTACCGTCACCTCGGAAGTGCTGCAAGCATTCCAGGTGTACGATGAATCGAAAGAAAATTTGACTCACCTAAATGTCGCTAAAAGAGAAGAGGTTCATCATGAGAAACGGTAAGTGGAATGTTGATGATTACTTGCTGGGTCGATGATAAACATTTGTGTTCCCTCAGAGGGCCGCTGCAGGAGATTAAAAATGTGGATTTGCTGGAAACACCCATGTCGGTCAGTGAAAGCTACTCTCCGATGTCGGTAGACAAGTCGTCGGGTGTCATCGTTGTCGAGGATGTTCCAATCCCGAGAAATGATCGTGAAAGGTTCTACGAGGTAGAAGATTATCAGCAGGACATTTTGATGTATCTGAAAGAGGCGGAGCGACGAAACCGCCCGAAACCGGGGTATATGCAGAAGCAAACCGATATTACCCACTCCATGCGCACCATTCTGGTGGACTGGCTGGTGGAGGTGTCGGAAGAGTACAAACTACATGGCGAAACTCTGGCCCTTGCCGTTTCCTACATTGATCGGTTTTTAAGCTTCATGTCAGTGGTTCGTGCGAAGTTGCAGTTGGTCGGTACCGCTGCCTTGTTCATTGCAGCGTAAGTAGACACTAACAACCATTACAATTGAACAGTTTTTAATGTAAAACTCTTTTATGACCAGTAAATACGAAGAAATCTACCCACCGGATGTTGGCGAATTCGTGTACATCACCGACGACACGTACACCAAGACGCAAGTCTTGCGTATGGAGCAGCTAATTTTGAAGGTCCTTTCCTTCGACCTGACCGTACCGACTTCATTGGTATTCACCAATCTCTACTGCGTGATGAACGACCTACCGGATAAAGTTAAATTCTTGACCATGGTAAGCTCATGTGGTTTTCTCGTTGAACACTCCGGTGATATTTATTTTCCCGATCGTTTCATAGTATATTTGCGAGCTTTCGCTACTGGATGCCGATCCCTACTTGACGTACGTCCAGTCGGAAATCGCAGCCGGCGCGTTGGCGTTAGCACGTCGTGCGCTGGACCTTCCGATGTGGTCGAAAATGTTGGAAAACAATATCGGCTACCGGCTGTCGGCATTGAAGAACATTATACTGGATTTGAGCAAGACCCACAACGCCGCAGCTTCGATCCAGCAGCAAGCAATACAGGAGAAATACAAGTCGAAAACGTAAGCAATTAACTCTCGTGAATCGACAACCAATTTCGTTAGTTCTATTCTTTACGTGTCATGTGTTTTCCTTTCTGTTTCAGTTACAAGGAAGTTGCATTCCTTCCGGCCGCCATTCTGACTGAGGATACCTTTGATAAAATTTGCGATCTGCTTTCCACTTCATCGACGACCGCAGCACTCTCTTCCAATCAGCAAGGAAAAGACATCGCGGCAGAACAGAAAAATAGCCTAGTGTTCGTCTAAATGGCCGGACGCTTAGATGATCAGCGCTTAATTGGGTTCTTGTTTCGTTAATGATTATTCTTTTGCATATTTATACTTTTTTTTTATGTTCGAACTCAGATCACATACAATTCGTGCCGCAGGAATCTACGCCTTTAGTGTGCAACCGTTGCAACCGTCAATTTTTTTTGGTTTTTTGTCATAATTTATTTGTAATACCGTAATGTGCTGTATTATTTCATATGGATTTACAACAACGTAGCTTTCCTATTTATACCAATCTCCGCTATGATAGCCTTTTTCGAGAATTTTTTTTTTACACTTTTTGTAACAATTTACGGTCAGCGAACTTTTCGGCACATCCAAACAACCAGAGTTTAGAGAGTTAAAAACAACAAAGACGATCGCACGAGACCAATCGTAAAATAAGCCTACTTTTGTCCCAGTTTTGTCAAATATAAAGGCCGCGGATCCCGTTCGAGGAATGTATTCAACCGTCGGTTGTAGTTCGTCGTCTGACAATTTGGCATGAACGCGCGAAGCACATTAGCAATAAGTAAGCTTTGGTGGTTTCTGAACTAATTTATAGGATTAAACGATCTTAAGAGTGGAGTCGAATCTACTTGACCGCATCCAGGAGGTGACCAATTTTCACTGGAGCACATTAACTAACACGCTTGAGCGCCGGGGAATGAAAATATTGAGGCGGGTGCCCATGACAAGAATTTGCTAGCGTTTTACCAAATGGTAACGGGCAGAACGGCAGAGAACGAACGAACAAATGTAGCTTTTCCAGCACACGCGTAACTGTTAAGAATCTTTTTATATTAGGAAATTCGACGCTAGAATTATTTTGTTATACAATTTACATCGAAATAAAATACTTAACGAAAGTGGTCGTTCACGCCATCGACAAATCGTTTGAACTGAAATAAACCAATGTGGAAATAAACCTCCTCCCTTTTACCTTTTTAACAAAATACATAAACCGCAGTCGTTTTTTTCAATTTGTTTCTGTTGATTGGTTAACTTTAATCGAATCGCCATTTATTAACGTTGGACGTAAAATAAATATATTTAATGAAACCCTTTCGAGGAGAATCACATCATTTGTATGTACAAATTCGATGCAGAGAGATTGAGGCATGGATAAAACTGAATATGTCCGATTTTAAGTGTTAGCAACTGTTGCCTTGGATGCAGAACATGCCGTGATTTACCTGTCATCTGCTTGTGATGGTTTTGTCAAATGTAGGATTGTGCATCAGAACCAAACTGGTAGGAACATCCAGTTTCTCAAACAGTGCCAGCTTGAAGATGTGTTTCAAATCATCGTCTCAGAAGATGTGACTTTTTTGCATCGAACCGAAAGCGGACGTATTTACATAGGTGTTTTGGTTTCCCGGGTGGGATGAAAATGTGAAGCTGCGAACGGGTTTTTACTTCTAAGTAATTGTCTGCAGTAGATTCGCCTAGTGTCGCTTAATCTGATTGAATTCAATCAACGAGCAAATTTGGTCCCGTCCGACCCGGGTCAACGGATTGTTCTGCGTGCTTACGTTAGGTCGTACGTGTGGGTAGCTTGAAATGAATTGCCTCATGAGTTCATAAGAACAACGCGTCTTTCTCGACTGAAAACGTTCCCAAAACAACACGACGCGGACCACTTGTTGCTGCTATCTTGGCTACGGTAAACACTACACGTCTACATTAAGGTTGGGCACGTCGTACCGGATCGCGTGCGGCGGATGGTAAAGGGGTAGAGAATTAAGGTTGCCGAATTGCTTCCCATTCTCTTCCATTCTTTTGGGGAAAGTTCTTACGATGAAAGGTAAGGTGAGGCGAGCATAAGAAAGATGACCCGTTATACCGGTTTTCAATTTCGTGTTCTTTTACCTGTCCCGAAATTTGCCAGCCAAGTGAAAGGTGCTGTCGCTCTGCTCGTCGTTTGAAGGAAGTAAGGATGCTGCAATCGACCCAATAGTCGAGGAGCTGAAGCATACATCCCGGTATTCTAAGTGCAGCCAGTGTGTGTCCTCTGTGTTAAACGTGTGTTATAGGAGTTCGGAGTGGTCACTCGAACGCCTCGGAACTGCCAGCTCATCATCGGCGTAGTTTGGTATCTGGGTTTTTGTTGATTGCTACTGATTGGAATTAAGCATTGTTTAGATTATCAAAAAGGTAAGGAAGATTAATGCAGTTTTACAGTATCCAAGTATTCATTGTTATTGAGTTTTTTCCACTTTGTACTCAAATCATCAGCATCACGATGAGGCGGAACCTGCGTACCCTGGTCAAGTACGTGTTTGTATCGGGAGGCGTGCTGCTGTTTCTAACCCTCATCATACGCTCGTTCTCGGTGGACAGCAAAGCGCAATCGCTGAACGGTTTGTTCGGTCAGGCCGAATCGTTACTGCAACACGCCCGGCAAGGATCATTCTTCAACGAGCCGGCGAAAAATGTCCACCAGAAGCGGATCGATTGGCACAACTATGAGCTCATCCACGAGGAGGCCAAACGGGTCGGCATCGGCGAGCAGGGTAAGGCGGGCCATTTGAGTGAGAAGGAGGCGGAAATGAAGGACAAGCTGTTTAAGAAGAACGGTTTCAACGCGGTTTTGAGTGACCTGATCTCGCTCAATCGCTCTTTGCCGGACATCCGGCATCGGGGTTGCCGCAAAAAGCAGTACCTCAGTGAGCTTCCGACGGTAAGCGTGGTAGTGCCGTTCTACAACGAACACTGGAGCACGCTGCTTCGGACGGCGGCCAGTGTGCTCCTCCGTTCACCCCCGGAACTGATCGCGGAAGTCATTCTCGTCGATGACTGCAGCACGAAGGAGTTTCTGAAGGACCAGCTTGATCAGTTTGTGGCGGAAAATATGCCCAAGGTGAAGATAGTGCGGTTGCCGGAAAGGTCCGGGCTGATCACCGCCAGGCTGGCGGGGGCCAAGGTGGCCACGGCCGATGTGCTGATATTTCTCGACTCACACACGGAAGCAAACGTTAATTGGCTACCGCCGCTGCTGGAGCCGATCGCTGAGGACTACCGTACGTGCGTTTGTCCCTTCATCGACGTGATCGATTGGGACAATTTCGAGTACCGAGCGCAGGATGAAGGTGCTCGAGGAGCTTTCGATTGGAAGTTCTTCTACAAGCGACTCCCGCTGCTACCAAAAGACCTGCAGAACCCCACGGAGCCGTTCGAGAGTCCGGTGATGGCGGGCGGGTTGTTTGCGATCAGCGCTAAGTTTTTCTGGGAACTCGGAGGCTACGACGAGGGACTGGACATCTGGGGCGGTGAGCAATACGAGCTGAGCTTCAAGATCTGGCAGTGCGGTGGAAGGATGTACGATGCACCGTGTTCCCGCGTCGGCCACATCTACCGAGGGTACGCACCGTTTGGTAATCCGCGCAAGAAGGACTTCCTCACGCGAAACTACAAACGCGTCGCCGAAGTGTGGATGGACGAGTACAAGGAGTATCTGTACATGCGCGATCCGAAGAAGTACGAAAACACGGACGTGGGCGACATCTCGAAGCAGCTGGCCATCCGGGAGAAGCTGCAGTGCAAACCGTTCAAGTGGTTCATGACGCACGTTGCGTTCGATCTGGTCGAAAAGTATCCACCGATAGAGCCGCCCGATTTCGCCAACGGTGCCATCCAGAGTGTGGCCCATCCGGCCCTTTGCGTCGACACGCTCAACAACGGCGAGAAGGGTACGATCGGGCTGTACTCGTGTGCGGAAGACAAGAAGCAGCCCCAATCGAACCAGTTCTTCCAGCTGTCCTGGCACCGCGATCTGCGCATCAAGTTCGGCGAGATGTGCTGGGACGTGTCGGAGAGTGTACCGAACGCGAAGATTCTGCTCTACCATTGTCACGGCGGGCAGGGCAATCAGCTGTGGCGGTACGAACCGGACAGTCAAATGCTGAAGCAGGGAAAGAACAATCGCTGCCTGGACATGGACCCGAACACCCGGGCGGTGTTCGTAAACCCGTGCGATGGGGCCAATCCGCGTCAAAAGTGGCGCTGGGGTTTCGTGAACACGACCTCCATCGACCAGTGGGACACGTACGGAGCGAAGGTGATCGAATGATCAACCAGGTAAAGAAGTCTTTCGGATATGATTTTAAACAATGGACGAACCACGAATCAGGACACTTACAAACTGCTTGCCAATGAGATAAAACTAATTCTTATGCGATCTGACCATCTATTTTAAACATTTTGGCATACGAATGGTAGAGTCCGTATATCCTGAAAGGTAGCTTCCAACTTTTACCTCATCACGTTTGGCTTTATGAATCGTATTTTAAGTTAGTGAAACATATTGGAGGTTTTCCATTAAATTACATTTCGGTAGGAGGCAAAAATGGTTTCTCTTGCCGAAGCATATAAAAGTATTAGACGATCGGTGGGTTGCAATGTACTTAATTTGGTTAAAAAAATTAATCCTAAATTGATAGAACTGTTTTTACTACTATAAGGTTTCACCAAAAGTACATCAAAATGCGTTTATAAAATGATGGTCCCTTCGCATTCAATTAGATTTCGAATCTACGGTGAGGGTTTAGATCAATTTAAAAGAAAAAGACAGATTTCCAAACTACAATTTTCGTACACTGTTGTAACTACTCTTTGGTTGTGAAAGTTGAAATTCGTGGAGAATGACAAAAAAGAAAAGACAAAGACGAAAACAATCATTTGCTCAAGGACTGTAAGGACACTTCGCGCCCCTAGGAGATTTTATTTTACGTTTGCCATACTTTCAAATCGAGTACATTATACCCGCACTGTACATTTAGTTACTGACTTTGTCACAAGATTTCTTTCCCCTCCCCTTTACCACTACCCGTTGCGATACCGAAGCAGCGCACAAAACCTGAGCAATAACGAAGTATTACAATCGTTCGGCGATAAATCACTTGTGGTCGCAAAAGGTCTTAGAACAAGGCAATAATACAACTAGGTTAAAATAGGTTATACAATAACGAATACGGAGAACGGAGGGTATTTTAAGTAAGTACATCGACGTGAAAACAAGAATGTTTGTTGGGGCAACTAAATAATCGTTGAAGACATTAAACAACTCGTACTATTCTTTACCGTATGTGTTTAGTATCACGAATCTTTGGCCGTCTTTTTCTTCTCTCCTGCGTCCCCACCAGCACCGCCGGTTATGAGTGAAACCAAATCGTCGTTGTGCTTAATATAGCAAAGGAACACATTGTACAGCATGGTGATGCCGTTGATGTACAGCACGCGATACTTTGGACTGAGAAGGTAAAAGTTGATGAACTGCGTCGGTGGCCACACGAGCCAATCGGCCATGTAGATCGTCCAGTATTTGTTCTTTATTTCATCGGTGCAAGTGGTGAAGGAGGCGCCCTCAAGCAAGCCGGCACTGTAGAGGTAGGTTATGATGAAGATCGGTGAAATAACAAACTGATCGATGCCAATCTTCTTAAACACCGTGCGTACGCTTGCCCCGGGCAGCAGGACGTCCATCCACTTGTACAGGTAATGATGCAATGGGCCTTGTGAAATTCCAACGAGTGTCATGTTAACTGCAAAAACAAAAACCAACGGTCATGAATGATCAACCAAACTCGGACGAAAAATACTTACAAACTCTCCTCCAATCGTAACCGGTAGAAGGTACCGCATGATCCCGTCGCATCTCAATCTCCTGAGCCGCAATGTCTCCAAGCATCATCAGCACCCCGGAACTGACGGTGTTGGTCACGAGGAGATAGCGCCCGAACATTAGCCTCCAGATGCGCCTCACGGTTGATGGCTCCAGTTTACTAGGATCTGGCGAAGGAGCCTTACTGCTGAAGGCCACTCGAAGCCATGGGGCTTGCCCTCTGCACCGTTGCTGACCGTAGAAGAAACTCCGACAAACGACCGTACGCGAAAGCATTTCTGATGCAAGTGAAATCCACACTGAAGTCAGAAGCCAACTGTCGAAGGAAAGATCGTTCCTTCACGAGATCATTCTTAGGCCTGGAAAGGGTAAAGTGAAGGGGGAAAAGCAAACACCCCAAGGGCGGTGGGTGACCAGAGGTGGTGCGAAATAGATGTTTAGCACGCAGACAAAAGTCGTTATAACTTGCGTAATATATTTTTTGTTGTACCAGCGAGCATTTGCTGTTTGTTTACCTGCTGTCAGTTTGGCAGATAGCGAGTGCTGGCAGTGAAGTGACAGCATCAGTGGATTGAGTTCAAGCTAGATTGAGTAGAATTTTATATTTCGATTCTTAAAATTTCGATTTATGTTTTTAAAAATATCAACACCCATACTCTTTATTTCCTTATCATCAAATAAAGGTCATAAACTTGGACCATAAAATTCCACAATTTCCATCCAAACAATGTCGCTCCCTGCAGGGCATTTGGGTAGTCCAGTCACGTTACGATCATGTTCGGCGCCCCTCTCATCACGATGCCTGCAGTCCAGCACTGTCAGTTGCTGATCTTTGTTGATCGCGAATAGTCGCGGAGTAGAATGTTGGTGTTCTAAGCAAAATTGTCAGTGGAACGCCGCCGATCGGATGCCGTTGATCGATTGATCGAACTGGAACGCGATGGGCTACGCAGTGAAAACAAATAATAAACCCGACGCCAACTATTACAAGGTCAGCTGTTGAGGCCCGCGGTGTTTGTGATCGAAAAAGAAAAAATCGCCAAGTGTACCCATTGTGCTTCTCCCCCCGCCGCCCGCCGTGGCGGTTCGCCGTCGAGTGTGTTGGCGGTTTAAAAAAAAACACCATGCTTGTCCTTGACCAATAGACAAATGTGGCAGACGTTGTGCACACCTTAACTCGAACCTGTTCGTAGGTGGTTTGTGTGTTTGTTTGAAGGAGTCAAAATTGGAGTTCGATCACTTCGTCATTCATGGCCCTTCATCTACTTCGCGCGCCTTGGATCGAAGCAACCCTTGGAGTACGGTTTGGATAAATGCAGAATGAAAATTACCAGGTGGCTCTCCATCTCCCAGCAGAGAATGAATCCAACTCTAACGTGGAAAAAAGCGGGTCTTCGGTATCGTACCGAGCGATAAGATAACAAACACCTAAACGCCTGGAGTTCCGCACATCCAACCCACCCCACAGTGTTTGGCAAGGGGTGTCCCAAGGGAAAAAGGTGTTCACTATGTTTCGGGCGCGTTATCTTCGGCCAAACGGTTACTCAAACGTTTTCTCCACCAGCACCGCAATCGGCGTAAGGTGACACATTATTCCATACGGGCCAGAGCGTTTGGCCAGAACGAACTGTACTTATTACTGGGAGGGAATAGTCCCGGAGTTTTGTTGCTTTAGACCCCGCCAAAGGGAGGGAAATGAAAGTGCAATCACACCAAGAATAAGTGAAAGTGTTCCCTACGCGGCGTGGTTCTTTGGAAGGGAAAGTTAACGTTGACTTTCAAACTTTAAACGTTTAACGCGTGGTCTCGCGGGTGTTTGGGTATTCTTAGTATACACCTAGTCGTTAAGATGCATGCAACCGGAAGAAGATGTTGGGCCAGTTTGCCCTTGGTGCTTGTGATCGGTGTGGTGCTGCAGATGCATAATCCTGAACCTGTGTACGCATCCCCAGAAGAGGTAAGAAACGGTAGATAAGTTAAAACGTGTTTTATACATGCACTTCTCTTAGTCACAGTGCACGCCGTTTCGTCATGTTTCAGTACTTTGAAACACTTAGAGCTGTGCTAGAGGCAATATTTGTTCTTATCAAATAAAGTATACAACGGAAATATGTAACAGACCACCGAAACATCTCACTAAGACGGTGGTTTTTCTTGGTATTTTGTGCAGCTTAATGCCACCGGATCATAAACCTAGCTGCGTAGATTTTGCTAGTATCAGCAATTAGAAATTCTTCGTGAACTTCGATGGTTTGGCGCTGTGTGCCCTAGGCCCGTCCCGTTTTGCCGTTATCTTATCGACAGACGGATCCATCGAGCTCTGTTGCGTTTACCGATCCGATAACGAGAGAAAAAATGGGAAAAAATAACGATGGGTCACCAGGTCCATACGCTAGAAGGGCTTAAGTGCGACCAGCACCATCCAACTACGACAAACACCACACCAGGAAAAATGTGGTTCATGTTGGTTTAGGCAAACATTAGATTTCAATTCCGGTAGCAGAGTGTATACGGGCATACCGGTTTACCAAGATAAAATAAGGATTAATTCAAAAATCCCATCGAATCGGTTAACGCTGACTATGGGAGAGAAGTATGTAACTTTCAAATTTGTTCGAGACGTGAGCTGCAAATTATCCTTTGCTGTCGTCAGTCATTGTGCAATTGCCCGATGATAATTTGATGATTAATGGGAGTAAATTGTCAAGAGCCGAGTACTGAGAATAAAGAATGACTAATGTGTTCATCTTGGTGTTAATAATCGATTGATTGCAGATACGGTCAACAGGAATTAATGCAGCCCGCACGAGTGTCACTTCCGCCGGTTTCAAACAAGTGCAAATCCACATTCGAGACGTAATTGCAAATTTCTTTCGATAGCAAACGATAAGAAGCGACCTAATTTTAATGACTTTATCATTAAAAATAAAACAAGAGTTGCGAATGATAAATTATAACTTCTATGTGAATGGCCGATCAAACAAACGATCATTCATTGGAGATGAAATCTATTTTAGGCTGCACGATCTTAGTAGGCACGAAATGAACGGATCGGTATAAAGATCGCTTATTCCAAGAAGCATCGGTGGTTCAGTGGTAGAATGCTCGCCTGCCACGCGGGCGGCCCGGGTTCGATTCCCGGCCGATGCAACCGACTCCTTTTTTTTATTTGTCTATTTTTTGTTCGTCGTAATGACAAACACACATTTGGGTATGCTAAAGTTTGGCCTTGAAAACGGTTAATGCTATTACCACATTCGCTCAACGATAGGTTTCCTTTTTTTCCTACATTTATTTATAGTCAAACACGACCGATGCCAGCACAACGCCAACGACGACGACAACTCCAGCATGGATGCCGTACGTAGAGGAAGCTTCGAAAAATGGAAGTCCATCGACGCTGACGTCGAAGCTGTGCACCAACTGCACGTGCGACGCTGACACCGGAACGTTCGACTGCACCATGAAGGAGATCGGCCCGAACACGTACTCCCCGGAAGCCTGGCAGTCGCTGAACGGGACGGGATTCGTCGCCAAACGGCTGTTGCTGGTGTCGGCCGGACTGAAGCATGTGACCAGCTTCCCGCCGATGAACGTGACGCTGCTGGACCTGAGCCATAACGAGATCGTGACGATCGCGCCGAGCTGCTTCTACAATCTCACCGAGCTGGAGATTCTCGATCTGTCGCACAACCTCCTCACGACCGAAGCCCTCACGCCGGAGATCTTCGAGGGGCACTATTCGCCCACCACATACAAACCGCTGGAGAAACTGCGCGTCCTGCGGCTCGGCGCCAATCAGCTGCACTCGCTCAATGCGGACCTGTTCGAGAACATGCCGGCACTGCAGGAGCTCAGCCTCGAGCTGAACACGTTCAAGGTGATCGACCACCAGTCGGAGGTGGCCATCGCCGGGATCGCCGGCCTGGTCAGTCTGGACCTGAGCTACATGGAGCTGGAGGCGATCCCGAAGTACTTACTGCACACACCGCGCGGCCTTCGGTACCTTAATCTGACCGGTAATCTACTGACAGAAATTCCCGAAGCCCTTATCTACGCCGTCGGTCTCCAATGGCTCAGTTTGGACGAGAACCCAATTCCTTCGATCGTGTTGGGCAAGTGAGTCTCATCCGTCATTCGTCAACGATCGGTTTGTGTAATTCCCGCTTGATTTTTATTTTCAGTGAGTTCCCACCCCTCAAGAACCTTACGTACCTGAGCCTTTCCTACATGACGGAGCTGAAGATGATTGGACGTGGGGCGTTCCGTGGGCTCGAGTCGCTGGAGGAGATCCACATTACCAACAATCCGCACCTGAGCTACCTGCACGGGCAGGCGTTCGTGCGCAACGACACCGACAACCCGGACCGGTACGATTGGCCGCCGGTGAAGCGGTTCTACATGCACAACAACAACATCTCCTACCTCGACGCCCAGCTGCTTGTCCAGTGGGACTCGATGGAGGTGGTCGACATCCGCGTCAATCCGTGGGCATGCGATTGCTCCAACCGCTGGCTGCTGCTCACGTTGCTTCCCATCATCGAACGTACGACGCCGGCCATCCTCAACAACATCGAGTAAGTCCTCGACGACGACACACGTCGATCTCGATCCGATGCGCGGGTAACTAATAAGTGCATTCATGCCTCATTTGCAGATGCTCGAGTCCGAAGCAGATGGCGGGCCAATCGATGATCGACTTGGAGCACAAACACTTCCACATGCGGTGCCCGGATGCGGCCGGAAACAACCCCTCGAACGATGGGGCACTGCTGATGGGGCTGCTCATCGGTGTACTGATTGCCATTCCCTTCACCGCGGCCATCTGGTGCGTGTACCGACGCGGCTGCTTCGGTCTCTTCGGTCGGTCCAGCCCGGCCGCCTATTCGCGTGCCTTCTACAGTCGAACCACGCTCAATGAGGAGTTCTAACTGGACCTCAAGAGATTAACAGCCAAACACGAGTGCGAGTGAAAATTCCTTAGGAACGATGAAAGACAGCGTTCTCTGGAACGTACTACTACTTTTTAGCCATGGTTTTATAATTGTTGTCCCATTGTGCCTTTTTTTACCCTCTGTGAATGTTACGAGAAACCAAATAAAGACATTTTAGTTTTTTGTCAACCTTTTAACTGCAGTTGAACCGTTTCTTTGGAAGAGATGCATTTGATGCATTTGAATGTTACGAAGCGTTCGGGTAAAAGATGTGTGTCCTTGGTAGCAGGAATGGTTTATGTCTCGGCTTTATAGTGCTTCAGAGGGTAACACGTTATACACATCGTTGTTGCAGTAATCCATAAAAGCAGTCGTAGTTTTTTAAGGGCAATGTCCCAAAGCATTGCTTGTAATATACTCTTTTGGAAGAAAAACAGTCCAAGAAGTAAATATGAGCTTCCTAGGGGAGGAAATACACACCAAAATATTATACTCGAGAGCAAGAAAACCCAAAAATTGTATGTGTTTTAAAATGTCGTTTACTAGCAGAGTTCTCCCTGGCTGTATCCATGGTTTTAGACAATCATACACGGTTTTTTTTATTCGTTTCCTTTCCGGTTTTGGTCGCTTACAATTCTTACTGTTAAATGCGTTCCTTTGCCCTTGCCCTTGCGCTCTTATATTAAAAGCGTATACAGCACACTATAGTAACAGTTTTCTTTCATCCCCCTCAAAAGCGCCCCTTCGCTTCTCTCTCTCCATCCGAAGCGAATTCGGATTGTTTGTTTCCTTTCAATGTTTCGCCTAGAAGGTTTTAGTTTTTGTACAACATCGTGGGGGGCGCCGCCAAAACCAGCGCAAACAGAAGCAAAAGCCGTGTGGTTTCGTGTTTTAGTTGTGTATTTTCCTGTTCAATATGTACACTTAGGCTACACACCGTGTAATACGCTCTCTATTGTCTGACCTATGCTCTAGCCTTCTTCTGTGCTACACCACACACCTTTGCCTCTCTTTGAATCCCTCCCAGCTGCTTTCCTTTGCTTCCGCTCGGTCGGATGTTCTGGCTCATGCACATTCGAGGTCTACTATGATTTGAGTAATATACTCAATACTCTGTTCCTTAGGTGTACTTTGGAGATCCTCCTTAGACTACGCTTTTTTTACCGCTAGAGTGTGTTACTTCTACTACCGCTAATCAACCGCCTTTCATCAGGAGAAAGTTCACTTTAAATTACATTACATTTGCCCCCCTGGTTAATCCTTTGCCACGCACAACACATGCAATCGGAACAGAAACGGGGGTAAAGAAAAGGAAGTGACGACGAATTGCATCGTGAACACACACTGCCTACTTCGTTTCCGTTCTCGTCGTTGTCGTCGTAGTCATCGTAGCAGCCAACCGTGAGTAAACCTTTTTTGGTATGGCGAAAAATAAGTTATAAACACACACACACGCGCGCACACAGACATACACACACACACATACACACGCGCACATCCTTTCTTGATCCTGATTCCTGTTGTTGCTGTGTTGTACGCATTTTTCTGTTTAGCGTCTCCCTTCTTTTTTTTTAACGTATATGTACATCGGGGTTTTGGTTTCTTCGGCTATGACCACGACGTGGCGGCGGCGGTTTCCCGGTTGAATTGTCCGATGTTGATAAATAACAGTAATGCTATACTAAAGTACAGCTCCACCCGGTCTCTCTCTCTATTCGGTAAAAGAATCGCTAAATAAAACGACCAGCCCTTGAATGATACACGCTATAATTTACCGTGCGCTGCCTTCGCTTTCTGTTCCACAGAAATTGAAACCTAACATTGCAGCATACATCAAATATTTATGTATACATATTTATATATATAGTACAGCAGAATAAAAATATGATTGTTATCTTGGTGGTACCTTAAATAAAAAAAAAACACTCATCCAGGAAATTAGGTTCACAAGTAGTTGCAAGTTGGTAGTACGCGCTGGCACTATTGTTTGTTTAGCTATTTAGCTAAGGAACTATTTTTGTCTGATGTACATATTTTTCGTTTGCTTATCATCGATTTGACGATCTTAACCCTTTCCTTCCCTCGTTTCTTCGTGCTTATCACTTCATAATAATCCGTGCGTTGCTTTAAAATAATATTCTATTCCTTACTCGCATGTCTGTGAATGAGTTGGCTCAAAACGGTTGCTGAAACATAAATTTCTTTAAACTATTTGGAATCGTGAGTGAGTGAGTGTGTTACACAAAAGAAAGATTTTTCGACTAAAAACTAACCCGTACGGGACGAGGTTTTTTCTTCTTTTTTCTATAATTAAAGCCTTACTGGGACAATGTCATGTCAGGCCACGGGTTATGTAGCGGTTTGCATTGCTTCTCTTTATACGGGTGTGATTTTTTTTTGTTTGTTCTGCATGTCAAGTGCATTCCCTCTGCTTGCGCAAATATGCACAATCCGTCGCAATTTGACTAAAGGAGGAACTATATTACTTTCACGAAACGGAACGAAACGGCTTTCTGGGGCGAAGAAAAGGATGGTGGTTTTGTGAAGGAACCCAAACACTGGACTTTCTGCGCTGCATCTCTTGCTGGAGTTGGCTGTGTTTTACCATTCACACACACATTCATTCATGCGCACATACATGCATACACGCCCACGTATAAACACCCACAAGAAGCTAGTTCTACAGCTGTGTGATTTTATTTCTCCGTCTCCGACTCTTCCGTCTTTCTTGTTCAATCACACTTAGTTACTTCACCGTGTTACGTGCTAGCATATCCTCCTTTCACTTAGCCACTTTCGTGTTTTTGTTACACCCGAAAAAAGACTATATATTATATTTACAACAAATCCTTTCGCCCGGGTTTCGTGTTTTGCTATCGCTCCAATCTCCACCAACCTGTGCAGTTAAATGTACATTTTGTTTCTCGGTAGTCGAAACTATTTCATACGCTCAACAAAATAAATCCTTGCCTAGCCACATTCTTCTACTACTTTACATCTGATTTGGAACCCCTCCCTCCCTCCCGTTTCTTCTTCCTGCTTCTACTCCGCATCATTCGTACTCATTGTCGTAAGCTACAATTATTTTGTTTGTTTGTTTGTTTGTTTCAAACTGTTACTTTTAACGGTTACTTCATTTTCCTTTTCTTTTTTCTTTGATTGCTCACTTGCTGTATTCCTTGCATACGCCGTCTTGAGCGAGCGCTTGTTGTAAATGTGTTTGCTCCTTTAAAAATTAAAATCAGGTAAAGAAGACTCAGGTTGTATATAGGAAACGAAAGAAGAAAAAAAAAGAACGTAGCAAAAAAGGGAAATCGGACTTCCCTCCTGTCTCTTTCTCTCTTCCTCCCCCTCTCATTTCTATGATTATAAGTGGTTTATCTAGAGATGACGGTGCGAGGAGAAGTTAAAATAAAAAGACATTTTAAAACTATCGAACTCTCGCCATATATCGCCAATTCTTCTGGGATGGATGTAGGATGATTGAGGATTTCAAATAAAAAAAAACAATACATTGCTTCTCTCAATTTGTCCGTTTCTGCGCGACACGATTCGGTAACAGATCGCCAGGTGGTTTTGTCCCTGAAGGAAAGTGTAGGAATTAGGACGAGACCCGTTTGTAGCTAGTTTTTGTAGAGATTGTAAGAACTTGAGTGTGGAGCGAGAGGGAGAGAGCGAAAGAAAATGTTCCCTGTGGTCGGTTTGTTGGATCGGGATGATTTTCGAGTTCATCCCCATAAACTGTGTCTCTCAGCGGACAGAAGTTGCTGTTACGAGTTGAACAAACAAAAAAGAAATTCGTTTGAATTATGCCGTTCGAGGGTTGGTAAATTTGTTGACCGGTTCTTTGCTATGCGTTGCTATTGTAAAGACAGCTTCCCACTTTCGGACTGCATTTGGCTTATGATAACATTTCTGAAGGAGAAAACAAAAACGTACATTAGATATTTTGCCTTAGAAACACTGCAATGTTTCGTGAGTGACACTACTTACCAGGACCATTTAACGAGAGCACGATATGCTCACCTCTGCGGTGAGTTGGGCGAGCGGATGTCCGGTTTGGGTCCGTTGTTCTGCATTAACCGACCTTCGACCATCTCGATCGCATACTGATCATCTTCATCCTCGTCAATAACGTCCTCGTTCGCACGCAGCGGTTCCGTTACATCATCTTCCAGCACTAGAGGAGGAAAAAAGTGGGGAAAAATTGTGTAACTAACTACACTCGGAGGCCAGCGAAAGGGCCTTAGGGTTGTGTGTTCCTTACGATTGCCGGGTGCGACGGCCGCTTCGATGGCATCCGGCGAGTGGTAGAAGGATACCATCGCAAACTGTTCGTTTGCGTCCGGAAGCAGCATCGAGATGATTTCGATGAACGTCGGCCGGGCGGAACTTCGATGCTGCCAGCAGATGCGCATCAGTTCGTACAGCTTGTCGGGGCAGTTTTCGGGCCGTTCCATAACGCCACCGTCGATCACGTACCGAAGCACTTGATCGTTCGTCAGTCCCTACGTTAAAGGTTACAGAAGAAAAAAGGATGGTATGAGTTACAAAACCGACTAATGAGTCAAATGAGTTCTGAGTGTATTAAAGTAATTGATTTTCTTACCTGGTACGGTTGTGAGGCAAGTGTGGCCATTTCCCACAGCACCACACCGTAGCTGAACACATCGCTGGCGCTTGAAAACATGCCATCCTTCAGACTCTCCGGGGCCATCCATCGCACGGGCAGGAAGCCTTTGGTGCCCTTGCGGTAGTAGTCGGTCTCGTAGATGTCCCGCGTCATGCCAAAGTCCCCGATCTTCACCGTCAGATCTTCGCCGACCATGCAGTTGCGCGCGGCCAGATCGCGATGGACGAACTTTTTCGCCGACAGGTACGCCATGCCGTCCGCAATTTCGATGGCCATCTGGTAGATTTGCTTCAGCGTCGGTGGCTGCGGTGAGGACTCTTCGCCATTTTCGTAGTCTGGCCGGTGGCGCCGGAGGTAGCTCTTGAGGTCACCGTTCGCCATCAGCTCCATCACGACGAGGATCGGGTGGCTGATGGACACGATGCCGAGCAGCCGCACGACGTGGTGCGTCTTGAACGACTTCATGATGTTCGCCTCGATGAGAAAGCTGTCCCGCTCGCGGTCGGTCGCGTTCTCGTTGACGGTTTTGATCGCACACGGGATGTTGGTGTCCGGGCCGAGCTTCACCACGATGCCCTTGTACACCATGCCGAACGAGCCCTGGCCGAGCTCCTCCAGCTGGATGATGTTGTCCCGCGGCACCTCCCATTCGTCCACCTTGTACGTGACGCCGGCGTAGTCCGGGTTGACCTGCGCAAACAGCCGCATATTGTTGGCCGCCGGCAGGTACTTCGTCTTGTAGTAGTAGTACACGATGCCACCGAACACGACGAAAAAGACGATCGCGCCGATCAGGATAAGCACCCAGTAGCGGCTCATGCTGTCCGACTCGTACTTCTCCAGGAAGAGAAACCTCTCCGCCGAGTACGACCCATCGCCGGCGGTCGACGTGGCCATGATGCGCACGCTGTAGTTACCCGAGTCCAGCCGGGTCAGCATCGCGAAGCCCATCCGGTTGTGCAGGTCGACCGGCACGCAGAGCACGTTGGCCAGCACCGAGTCCAGGTCGGTTCGCTGGTACTTGATCGAGTACGACACTACCGGCCCGTTCGGTTTCTCCGGCCGCCGCCAGTGAACCTTGATGACGCGTTGCGTGCTATTCGAGTAGTCCTCCAGCTGAATCGAGTCCGCCGGGATGTCGTTGCCGTGCGGGAGGGGCAGCGTACGATAGAATATGGTTTGCTCCTGGCCGCAGCTGTCCGTCACGTCCTGCACGATGGCGCCGTTCTGCAATGGGGCTGGCTTTTCCCGGCACGCCACCACACGGAACGTGTACAGCGAGTGGTGCTTGAAGTGGCCCAACGGGAACGAAATATTCGTCATGTTTGTCGATACGCTCAGCACGCGATAGAACTCTTGGCTGTCGTCCAGCACATTGCCGACCTCCGTCTTCGTCGGCGTATCGGGAGGTTTTCCGCCGTCGGAGTGTTTCGGGAAAACGAGCGAATGGTTCGCACTCGTCTGGCCCATATCTTCATCGTGGCTTCGTTTGCGTCGATTTGCTTTTGGATTTCTATGGTCGGAAAGAATGTGAATGAATTAGAGTGTTTCGTTTTCGTTTAACATTTCGATCGCACAGTATCGACAAAAAGAGAGGTCGATGCAAAGCCCATGGGACATACCGGAACACCTCAATTGCTTGTTCAGTTTATGTAATATACTAAACCTTCTGTTTTAAACAAGCTCTCTACAGGCATGGAAGGTAAACAAAAATCAAAGTAACTGTCATAAATATTCCCCACGGTTTTAGGCTCGTGGCATGCATGGCGTGCTGCGACCTCTCTTTTTACCGATCTTGAGATTGAACCATTCAATCATTCAACGTACTTTATGTACACATAGTTATGCAGCCAGTCCTCGAATCCGATCGCCATATCAACCTCGTTTGGGTCGAGCTTTGGTGCACTGTCGGACGAACCGGACGCTTGGCAAAACGAAGCGCAGTCATCCTTGGTGCAAAAACCGTTCGCGCTGCTATCTTTTGCCGGCGCCGGCGTCGTCACGTCTGGCGTTATGCTCGTTTTTGGTGGCCGTTTGATTTCTGTAATGGATAAACAAATGAGACGCCATGATCGCATTATACGACACACACGCGATTAAGCATGTATAGCCATGTTTTTTTCCCTTACCATCGGTACAGTAGTTCCGTTGCTTGATCATTTCATTTTCCTCGTCATTGATCTCGGCAACGACTTTATATCCGGCTAATTTTCCGAGGATTTTGTACGGCTCGAGCCAGGAGACCACCTTTGGAATGTGAAAGTACAAAATTGTATGAGAGTTTGAATTGCAAACAACCAAGCGCTTGTTGCGGCTTCAATACTTACCACCATATTTGTTTCGAGGTTTTCGGTGACACGTAAATTGCGCACACTCTTCGGCGTACCGGGAGCAGTCTTGAAGTACGTTATGTTCGTCTGACCGCCCACGTTTTCCAGCGAGAGCGTGTACGTTTTGACGTAGTACGCGTACCGCGTGTACTCTTCTAGCCGCGTCAAGATGTGGCTCATCTTGTGCTTGCCCTGCTGATTGTCCTCGCCCTGCTGATTGCGCACGTCATCCACTCGCCAGCCCTGCGAATTGCAGGCGTCTCGCCCGTCGTACATCGAGATTTCGCCCTCCTCCGGGGCCACGCTATAGTACACGACGTAACCGAGCAGCTGGCGAATATCGTCCAACCCCTGGAACGAGTCCCACTGGATGATGGCCAGATCGTTGATGATCTTGGTCGGGCGGGTATTCAGCTCGACCACTTCGCACGCGGTCCGCACACCGTTGCTACGCTCCAGCTGCTGCTCGTTCTCGATCTCCACGCCGGGGCCAAAGTTTTTCTTCAGCGCCTTTATCAGCTTCACGCACAGCAGGGGGTTGTCGTTGAACATGACTTTGCCCTGTTCGATGCGCACATCCTGCGTGAACAGATCCTGTAAGTTCTGATTGTCCAGCACACTCAGCGAATGTCTAAAAAAAAGCAAGAAGGGAAACAAAACCCGTTCATTGCACGTCTAGAGTTGACCTTAGAGACAACGGTTGACACTTACTCTCCATTCATCAGCTCTTGCCCACGGATAACTTTCAGGTTTTTGAAAAAGCTCAACGACATCAGCGAGTACGAACGGACGATCGACAGGTAGCCATGGATCTCCTCGATTGTGATGAGGAACTGCTCCAGTTCGCGGACGACATTATCTGTGGGATGTGAAAGGAAAGCCATAGTAACAACGTTCACGGGTTCGGAGCGCGTCAGTTCAAACAACTCGCTTACCTCCACCGAGCTGCCGGATTCGTATCGAAAGCGACCCCTTGATGATGGTACAACCCACCAGCTGCTTGATCTGGGAGAGGCTCTCGATCACCATGCTGTTGCACTCGATGCGGCACGGGCCCTTGCAGGGCACGCAGGTCTGCCGCTTGGTAACGGGGTCCCGCCCTATCGAGTGACCCTCGGGGCAGTCCAGCTGGCACGCGCCCATAAACGGCACGTACGGTTTGTCCGCCGTGTTGTCCGCCATCCGCTGGAGCGGTTTCATCAGGTTGTAGCACTGGTCGGCGGTCAGGCACCGGCTTTTGGCGAACATGAACAGATCGTCCGGACACTTGTCGACGCACCGGGAATGACCGTCGGCGTCGACGTAGTACAGGTTCCGGCACACCATGCACTCCGTCCCGTTCACGCCGCTGCACTGACCGAGACAGTTCGGGCTGCAGCATTCGCCCGTTATTGTGCAGGATTTGGGGCAACTAGCGGGGCATTCTGGAAAAGGGGGAAAGCGAAACAAGGGACCCATCAGTACGCACCTCAGCAGTGTTGTTGGAACGGGCTCGGACGGTAACTTACTCTGTTGACAATGTTTGGTGGACCAGCAGAGATGGCTCTCCTTTTCGTTGTGCTTGGGGCTTTTTGGTTCGCGCGTCGGACACTGGATCAGGCGTGTCGTCGAATCCGGCATCGTGATGGTAACGTTGCTTGGGCATGTGGTGCACGCGTTGGGATCTTGATTTGCCTGCGAAACGAAAACAAAAGCATGAGCATAAGAAAAACATCGGGATTAGGACAAAGTCTGGACGCCTAGCAAAGGATCCTATCAGGAGAGTGTTTGGAAATTGCCTGAAGTCTTCAATCTAGGATTCGTACGATAAGCATGGCCTACTTTGAAAGGTCGACCCTCTATAGGGTGTATGAATAAGTTCGCATTAGTAAGTACTATCCGGTTACTCCGTTTCGAGCGTTCATCAGGGTCGATACTGCCTTTGGAAGCCGAATTTTTAACGGTTTATCGAACTGGAAAGCCCGTTAACTGTTTTACGGCCGTCGGCGGCGCCGGAGTCCTCAAGCCGTGGTCTATTACTTCATTCTGCCCTCACCGAGCTAAAAACCTGGAGGTGCCCGATAACTTTCTTCCCTTATTTCTCTCACCAACCCCCGACCCTCCTCCCAGAAGCTTTCATTCAATCGAGCTCAGTTAACGAATTCCTGGCATTTCTTTTCCCCTTTCACCGCTCTCCTCTCTCTCTCTCATCCGCAAATTCATTCAAGACGGTTTCCATCACGAATACCAGAGCATTAGCAGGCGTTCGTCCCCCCACCCCGGGGGGGTGGCAAGAAGCGTGGTGTGTTTGACTTTTTGCTGTCTTTTCTCGCTTATGCTTCGAGATTCACATCCAGCACGACATCCAGCTTCAACCACTCGCGGCGTCGTTCTTTCTTCGGTACGCCTTCACTTTTGCCTTCATCAACTATTTCGCTTTCCTACGCTCATTCGGCCTGACGCCGAGGGAAGAAGTAGACGCGAGCCGAAGCTGCTTTCTTTCTGCGGGATTTCCCCACCCGGGGGATGTGCGATCGTCGTCGAGAGCAAGTATTAGAAAGACGGGGGCCACTTTTTGCATTCGACTTCGTCTTGAGAGCATTCCTTTCCCTACCATCCTGTGCCGCCTTGTGGAGGAGAGATCGCACGGATAACGGACGACGACGACGACGGTTCCGTGCGGGGCGAATGCGAACACATTGCACTCCTTTTTCCACATTCCATTCTCACGTGCTCATTTTAATGTTTTCTTTCACTTTTTCTCCGCTTTTCCTTTGGCCCCCTTGGCCCGGCAACGTTCCCGGCTTCTCGATCCTCGACCGGTTATCGCTTTTATTACGCATTCCTCTTTCTTTCTCTATACAGCAAGCTCATCCATATCAAACAGGAACTCTGCTCACAAATCCCCTACCGAACTGCAGCATGTTTTGGGCAATCGTTTGGGTCTCCTGCTTTCGGACAAATCAAATCAAATAGCAATCGGTTGTTTACCAACAAATGCAATAAACTTGATGAATTTCAACAAGTGATGACTACGGAATTATACAAATAAAAAAAACCCCAATCGTCTATCGCACACAAAAATTGAAACGCGTGGTCGATCGTTCACAGGTTTTTGGGCTTACTTTTCAATGAACTGTTTACGATGGCGAAAGCTTTAACAAACAAACTGATAATTGACACCAAGGAATGCGATTATTTTTTCACTAACGATCAATAAACATTAGCAAACGACTGCAATTTGATCTCTGTAAAACGCGCAAAATATTTCATTTTCACAATAATAAATCATTACAAGCGGGGTAGGGTGTTTCCTCCTCCTCCTTCTCCTCACCAGGGAATGCCAACAGTTTGTCCCCCAGGTGACGGAAAGGGTGGTTCAGTTTTCATTGGTGATTCAGCAAGACATTGGCCCCCGTCCCGTGTACGTTAACAATATGTGCTCGATCGTGACATGAAAACTTCAATAAGTGTGATGTATTGTTTTTGCAGAGAAAAGTGGTAACGATCAAGGTCTAGTGGTCTAGTGGTCTAGTGCTGACGATCAGGGTTCTAAGAGAGGTGAGCACATAGGCCTCGAGGAGCAGCCATATCGAAATTGATTTTTGTCAATCGTTCTTAATTTTGTTTACCAACAAAAGCACACAAGAACGATATGTTAACAAGTCACGGAACTAGTTTTAACGGGTATCCTTTTGGACATATGCCTTTCATAGTCGGTCCCATAGGACGAGGCCTCTTTTGGGGAGTCTCGTACAGAGTCGGTACGCCTCTGATTACGTGCAAGGGAACCCAAGGATCGGCTTAAGAAGAAGAACGGTTATCCTTACTGTTAAGTAAACTTTACTGAGTATGCGGTACCACCTATGATAATCTGATGATCGCGAGATAATCGAGTGCTAATTTTACTTTATTCCCAACTGCGGGTGATGTGTCATCTAACGGTCTCAATTGAGCTTCCGGAAATTGAAGGAAAACCACGCGTTTTTTACATACTACTCGTTGGTAGGGCAAAACGTAGCTGAACACGAAATAAACAACGTGTTTCTCACTATTGGAAACAACAACAACTTTTGAAAATAACAAAACCGACAAATTGAAAACATAAACAAAACTAAGAACGATTGCCAACAATTTCCTTTATTTTCTTTTAATTAAATAAAGGCGATTTGTTCGGGATGAACCCACCTCGCCTGTTAATCCCCACTTTGGTGACGATGTCAATGGAAAATTTTAATTCATGTTGTTTATGAATGGGTTGGAGAGATTCAATTTAAAAAAAGTATGCCAATGTCTTACAGAAATATCAGCCAAGAGGGAAACATCTCTATATTGAAAAACCGAACAGCGTTAAGCGAAATGATCTCTAGCCCATGGCTCCACAGCCTACTATAACATACAGTTCGTTGGGCTGACTTCTTGCAGCCTATGCCTTTCTTGCAATATCCTCGTTTAGGAAAAGCGTGTGAGCCGTGATTAATTGTAGGACATAAGGGTGCAATATACCGAATAGATCGCAGAGGAGAGGGTGCAATAGATACTCTGCCTGTCACATCGATGCTGTCGCTTCCCCCCCTGCTGGAATGCAGTATGCTTTTCCCTCCCCGCCATGCTCCCATGGTCACTTCCGGTAGACTACCTTCGAAAGGGTGTCATTGCGCTCCACAAGCCACAAAGCAATCGGGGCTGGAATGTGCTCAAGAAGACAAACAAACTGCAGTATCCCTTTAGCGGAGTTTTGTGCGCCGGTCGCTTGTTCAAAATACACATGAGGGGGAAAAGCAGAATGAGGGCGTGTGAACCCCCAGGAGAAAATAGTTTGACAGTACACTGAAAGAAACTGGATATTACACAACGCAAGATAGACGTCTTCGGAAGGGAAGCAGTACACCAACCGGCCGCTTTCCCTTTTACGATCTCAAGGTATCTGAACCTACTTCTTCTTGGAAATCTTGGAGCGCCAACCGATGACGAACATGAGCCAACGGTATGTGGTCTGGGAGAGGACTGCATTTGGCTGCATAAGACGTTTGGAATTCCCTTTATACTGGTTGAACTGGTACAAGTTGTACAGTAAAAAACCTTGGCCTTTGGAGAGTTCGTCGGCTGAGTTGAGTCAGCTCATGGACAACAACCGCGTACCGCGAATTTCTGATGACACACATCATAAGCTCAATGCACGAATGCATGATCTTTTCTGCATTCAACCTACTGCGACGATAAGTGAAGATGTACTTATATTTCCTACTTCCAGCCAGCCATCTGATACCAAACACCAAGAGATAGCAATCTCCCAATGTCTCACGCTGTGGAAGGCGACCACTGCAAGGCGCACCGGAGATCGGCCGGACGATTGGCCAGCTTTTTGGCATAGCTGATTGCGTTCTACTGTTTGCCTAATCTGAAAGTGAAAACTTGCCACTTCCGAGAAGCGAAGCGAACCCGAAGCGGACACCGATTTCCAAACGCCCGGCGACATTTGTTAGTCAAATCGTTTTAACCTAGAAAATTTTAAGCAGCCTTTGGCGATCTCGCGCGAACCTTGCTCACACGCCCGGGGGGGTTTTGCTTCTCCAGCCAGACAACAACGACGCCGCCGACAACGACAACGACGACGACGACGACGGTGGCGAAGACGCCGCAGGTCGGTTCGTCTGCTCTCGAACGGGTTTATCTCGGGGCGCACGGTTTGCAGATGAGATCCATTACATTCGGATGTGTATATTTTTTCCTCGTTGGTACCCCTTAGTGACTCAAGGAACACATGGAAAGAAAATACCAGCAAACGGGTGAATTGATGGGAAGGCTACTACTCCTCTTTGCGCAAACCTTGACCAAATTGTTTGACTAGGTTTCGGTCAGCTCTCTGCTTTTGCTCCTCGGACACTACCAGCCAGTCAAGGCAGTTTGTTTCTTTTTGTTTGTTTTTGTTTGCTTTTCCCGCTTGGCATCTGCAGCCGCTTGTGCTTTGACATTTTCCCTACCAACAACAACTTGAAGAAAACTATTTTTATCCCATATCTCCCTATTTGCATAATTGTACCGTGTGTCTTTTAGCGGCTCCTGGCGGCAAAGGTCATTTTTCTACGAAATAAATCAACTGCACCACCCGCCTCACCTCCTCCATCCACTGGCGGCATCCTCAATTTCTTCGAACGCCCCCGGTTCGAAACATCTTCTCCATATGCAACACACTGCGTTTCCTCGACCGGAAGCTGCCGGAGCACGAGGAGTCTTGCACGCTCCGAAAGAGGAAGCGGCAGAGGGGAGGGGGAAGAAGTTCTCTAAAAATATCGTCAAACTGTCCGCCGTCAACACCCTGTGGGATGTCATTGCCCGCGCCGGAATCCACGAACGTTGCGAGCGTGCGTGCGTGCCGTTATTCCTCCAGGATGAATGGAAAACTTCGTCATCCGAGCAAATGGCGTGAGGCAACCCTCTGGTGGGTAACCCGGGGAAACGCACGTACATCTCAACCTCGTCGTCATCGAACGGAGTACTACGAAGAGACATCGAACCCTCGAACTTCGTCCCCGTGCCACCGAACACAAACAGGAACTGAGGGGTTTCCCTAAAAGGTCTCGCTCTCAGTCTGGCGACAAATTTTTGATCTATATTTAGTCCAGCACACTCATCCGGTCTCGGGGTTCGTCTACACTTCTTCCGTTCCGGAGGACGCGAGTAGCTCTTCGTTCAAGGGAAATGGGAATCCAAGATTGCTTGACATGTTCCGTATTTGCTTGAAGTTTTCCAGGTTCCGTTTTGACGTTTAGTTGTTGTCCTTTTGCGGTTTTCCACAATCGGTCATCTAGTAATAAAATAAAGGTTGCTGAAGGCGATTAAATAACGGGCGGGTGAAAATATTTTGTAAACCAAAGAACACACAGATTGACGTGCATCAAGAAGAAGGACAACATTGTTCGCGGCCAGCCAGACGGGACACGCATACATACACGTCGCGATCGTGTGTTTATTCTTCGCGCATGGGAAAAATAGGACTGCTCCGCTTGAAATATTGATGTCTAAAAATAAGACCACAAATTGAACACCCAGTGCCTTCCACTACTAATCACCAATAAACGGGACCCATCCCCGCTCCCTCCTCTCCCCCTCCACCCACGAACATGCTGAATAATAATATGCTACGTGTTGTGGGTCAATTTTTGAAACAAATGCTCTGCAACGGTTTTCGGGATTTTGCACGGGGAGTGGTTGTTCCTTCGGTTTCGATGTCGATGACCGATGACAACACCGACACGCTCTGGACCAAGGGGGAGACGGAGAGGTGTAAGATCGCTCGTCATGTCTCGGATGGCTCGAACTACAAAAACCGAACGAGGAATGTGTGTAACGTCTGCAGCATGCTGCTGCTGACCGACCATCGTGTCTCAGCCGGGGTGACGATATTTCCCGCAGTTCTAAGAAATCGCTTGCGAACGAAAAGAAATGGCCTTCGCCCGCCATTCGAGGTGTTCCTATTTTCTCGCCCGAGGAGAAGGAAAAACAACAACCCCCTCCCCCATCTGGTCGGATCCGGGGGTGGGAACGCATGTGGCGGCGTATGGCAGACGAATGTTATCATCTGTTTCATCCCGGTCGTGCGAGAGAGAACGAGCTTGACGAACGCTGTCAGTGCGCAGTCCCGGGGAAGAGACGCCATCTATGACAGTGGAGTGCAGGAGGTCAAAGGTTACGTCATGCAAGGGGCGACATCGGAAAATCATTTCGAAACGCCACCTCGATCGCTCGATCGCGCGTGATAGAAGTAGTCATTCTTGTTTGTTGGCGACGATCGAGTTACCAACGCGTCCTCCTTTGACATTCTTCTCCCGATCCTTCACAGCGTCTTTCATCCGAAGGGCCCGGGGATGGGGGATTGGGTGGGAGGGGAGGGAACATGAGTTTAGGGCTCACACCCAAAACAGGGGAAGCAGGACAAACATTTATCATATGATTTATTTACGTCACGCGTCACTCACTCGGCTCAGCCGACACACGTCATCGTCATCGTCTCCGTCTGGGATCGTTACGGAAGACGTTATCTTCGGGCCAGAAAACCGAAGACGTCGTCGACGACGACACGGGGGGCAAGCGGCGAATGGTGGTCAAGTGGTGGGGAGCCAATGTTTTGCCTGCCCTGCATACTTTATTTTCGACGGGCGAACGCCATCGACGAGTAATGCTGCTGGCCGGCAAGCAAAAGCGAGGTGATGTGGCGCCCCAAAAGCCAAAATCACAACATGCGCACGCAGCTTATCACCACCGGTGGTTGTTCGGGGTGTGGTGTGCGCTTGTTGTGTTGTTTGTCGCCGCCAGACGGAACCATAATCGGCCACAGATCGGGCAGCGGCGGCCCTCACCCGCTGTATTTCGTGCGACGGCGATAATCGCAATTTTTAATTACTTTGCTCCCAAAGAGACCCCACCGGAAGCAAGGTTTTTTTTGTACTAAACTGTCTCTTCGTGACGGGTTTCATTAAATTGCTGGGATGTTGATTTACTCTAGTTTGTTTAAACATACCAAACATACTTGTGACAGATCAGAAGGCTTTTCCCGAGCAGCATTAGTCGATTTGCGTTACGTCATCGGTTAATTCCACAGTAACGCTTACTGATCGATAACACGTACGCGAGAAGTAGTTTAATTGAAAGCGTTACTATGATAAAACAGTGCTCTTCTACTCAGTTTATGAAGACCCGCACGTGATCGTGATTCCTCACCGAAAAGCATCTGACAGAATGAGTTATCACTTTCGTTTCAAAACAACAAAAACACGAGACGTTCAAAGGGCTAATTCGGGTGGGTGTACCAGTCCCTTCCCTTTCCTCATGCCCATTTGGCTCTGGTGGGGATGATTGATCGGTGTACCGATGTTGCATTAGATTATTGGCAACGGGCTCTACACAAGTCGTGGTCCTTGGTGGCCAAACAACATCAAACCGCGTGACCACCAACCAACGACATCAGCGAAACAAACGGGGGGGTACACATTAGCGACACCTCCACACACACGGCATCCACCACTCGACGATCACCAACAACCTGTCGGTAAATAACATCACCCGTCTCAGCTGGCGAAGAATGTGACAAGCGTTCACGGTGGTGCTCGATGGTCCGTTCTACAAACCATAAAGAATGGAGCGTAGTTATTACTATGCTTAAAGCATTGTTGAGTACACGCGAACGATTGTACCCAGTGTCCGGTCGATGACAACTTCCTGTGCCTGATTCGTCATCCAGTCCCGATTTGGGAATGATGAGAGCAAGGTCTGAGGCGTTGCGTAGTCGGATTGATTTAGTTATGGCAGCGGACGACGGCTGAAGACACGCCAGACACGCTGACAAGGAGGAAAACGATCGTTTGGAGATGATTTTTCGACCGGTGCAGCCGTATCTTGTTTCGTTTATTTTTACACGAGCGGCAGAAATAACTTTTTAAAAGCAGGGGACGATCCGATCGGGTGGGTGTGGGGGGGAGAGACCTCCTCCACATTCCTACCGCCGCATTCGGCATCTTGCAAATGAGTGTCGTACTGGTGCGACTGGTGGTGAGCGAAGGAGGAAATGGTAATCATGCTTCGAAGAAATGAATGGGCATGCAGCAACAACACACCAGGCCAAAAACGCAAGGAGTTATTTCTAATTTATGAGTTCAGCGTGGTCTCCTCCTCCCCCCATCAGCGGCGCTAAGAGAATGTGTCACCCAGGAATGTCGGCTTTTGTGGAGCACGCTCGGACGTGGATGGTGGCGGGGGCGCAACACGGGCTGGATGTGAATGACGTATCGCTGTTGGCGTTCGGTACGCCACGAATGGACGAGGGCATGATGACGTGTCGCAGTAGGGGCGGAGCGTGGGAGACACATTCGAACTGCAACTGTCGGTCGGTCTTCGCGGTGACGCAGCATCACCAAAACATTGACTCACACATTGGGTTTCTGTCCGTCCTGTCTTCGATCCGTCAGGCCGGAAATAATTTGTGTACCAATTTTAGCAAGCAGAAGACACCACACGCCCGACCGGAGGATGGATGTTTTCAGCAAAAGGAACAACAAATGTTTCGCTGCTTTGATTTCTGCTCAGTTACTGTTTTTCCTACTTTCAACAGAAAATGACCCACAAACTGAAGGTATCACCAAAACAACCCGACGTTCTGCAAGGCAAACGATGCTTACCATTTGTGAACGCAGGCGTTTTCACTTCATCCAAGATGTTCACTACCAAATCTGTCGCGGTGTAGTTGGCTTTGAAAAACGCCTACTATAACTATACCGTTTTCGGCTACATCAGAACCAACTCTCTCGCTGAACAAATGAAACGGATCCGGTTTGGAAGCAGAGCGGAAACGTAAGAACTTTGGTCACTTTATAACCGTAGTAACGCTTCCCGATCGGAAGCACGTTACTATGTTACTGAACCGATTACGTAACGCCAATCTTATCGATTAATGCTGATTGGGAAGAGACCCTTGCCTATCAGATAACATGTTAAATTTACGGTTGGCGGATGGTAAGTAATTTTCTTATTGAAATCGTCCCACAGGTCACCCACCTTGATCCAGCTGTCGCCGTTCGGTGCTATCGTTTTCCAGTCAATCGTGTCCCCGTGGCACAGGTTTGGATTTTTCTCGATGCGAACACCGCCGCGTTGTATGTGAATCAGCGAGGTAAGTCCGAGTTCCTGCGTGTGAAAAAAAAGAAAGAGATAAGAATTAGTTGCACCCAGTCGCATAAAACCATATTAAAACGGAACCCGAGCATAGGGCTGTGTTGAAACTGGACTGGACTTTCCCTTATTTTCGAACCGTAACGGACGGAAATGATTAACGGGTCACATGCGCACAGATGAACGCGCACAGGTCCAGAGGCACAGACCCTTTATTATGCCCTCCCCGCTCCCCTCCTCCGAAGGAAGCATCCGTCAAAGCAAACAAACAAAAGTTATCAAGATAGTAGTAACGATAACGGGCAACGGGCGATCCAAACTTGTACTCATCGTACACTTCCAATTATCGTCCGATCGTGCCACAACCAGTAGCAACAGCATCGTGGCACCAGCATCGAGTGAGTGCGCACGGGAAAGGAGGCGGCGAAGGAGGAGGAGAAGGGGGCTGAGTCGGGTGATAAGCTTTCTACCCTCGCACTCGGCAGCATAAGCGTTACTTTCATTCATAAACTCTGCCGCCGATCGATCGGGGTAAACGACGCTGGCGTTGTCGGTGGAGATTACCAATTTTGTTCCCCGATCCTCGGGCGGTTTCATGGCAGGCTTGAACGGTTGATTGCCCATCCTTGAACGGGCTATCATTGAATCAAAACTAGGCCGGAAGAGCTAAAGGGTTGAACTCTGAGCTGAACCTTCTCCCGTAGAGCCTTACTTCAGACGGAAGCTAAACCGCTGTCAGTCTAATTATGTCGCATTTTTGACCGTTGAGATGTTTGCTCTAACACTCTTAAAAGAAACTGTTAAAAAAGAGACAACTTTGTTTGATGCGGCTCACCTTGATCTGCATCAGCTCGTACACCACGAAGGCGTAGTTGTTGGCCGTATCCTCACCGCGGATGACGGCCAGGTTGGGGAAGAGCTGGCCGAGCGTCTGGAGTCCGTTCACACGAAACAGCAACAGGTAGCCGGTAATCTCCGTCAGCAGCGGAAAGGAAAAGTTGCTGAAGCTGTCGTTCTCGTACTTGTCGATGAGCATGATTTGCACGAAACCCTCCACCACCCGGCAGCCATTCAATCGCTCCAGATGTTTCGGCGAGTTCCGGACGTCGACGCTCGAACATACTGTGGAGAGGAAGAAATACATTCAGCTTCATCATTCGAAATTCATATTAGAAGCTATCTGTGGTCCGTTTCTTTTAAAATAAGATGGAGTAGATAGAGTCTATTTGAAAGCAACTTTAAATCTTTTTTACCAGAAACTGGTGATGAGAATAACAACTCTTTTCAGAGATTTGAAAAACAATCGTAACGAGGATTCGAATGATTTAGTCACTCTTTTGAGATTATAAACGTGTAAAATGAGTTATAAGTCGTCGCAGAGATTTGAATTCTTAACAGGGATTCGACACCCAAAAGAGTGAATGAGTGAGTAAAAGAGTTGCTAGTCGCCACAGAGTTTCGAATACCAGGTTGAGATTCGAATCCTAAACAGGGATTCGAATGCCAAGGGTGAGTAAAAGAGTTACTAGTCGGCACAGAGATTTGAATCCCAAACTGTGATTTACTCTTTTACTCACTCTTGGGATTCGAATCACTCCTCGACATTCGAATCTCTGTGGCGACAAGCAACTCTTTACTCACTTGGGAGTCAAATCCTTGTGGCGACTAGCAACTCTTGTACTCACTCATTCACTCTTTTGGGATTCGAATCCCAGTTAAGGATTCAAATCATAAAGAAGTTACAAAAACAGTCCGTTGGCAATTAAATCATTCATTCAATAGTATGATTCAACTCACTCACTCATTCTTGTCATTCAAAAAATTGTCAACATAAATATTTGCTGAATGATAATACGGTTAGAGCAGGATACCGTTAGCGAACTTCGTGCTAATCGTCAATTTAAAACATACTTTTGCATTCTCTATATCTGCGATTGATTCCTCAATCGTTTTGAACCGATTCACTATACTCAAATGCAAGTATGAACGACTTCTGGCAATATTTGTCTGATATCTGTACAACTCCTGACAGAGATGCAAATCTAAAATGTTAAGGCTCCACATACCTCTAACTTGTACATGTAAATTAATCGTAAGCGACTGAACAGTGAAGGTGTTTTCACCTTAGTCTTTACTGTCCTAAAGCGCTTTCATATACGGAAGGAGAAAGGAGTGAAATAGTTTTCTTTATTAGCATTTTTGAACGGTTCTACGAATTAATCCCAATTATCGCCACAGCGACAACGCGAAGAACTGTGCTCAGGAGTTAAAATACCTTGCTTTTGGAAGTTAAGGGAAGAGCGTGTTTCTTCCCTCAAGTAATAACTATTTTGATTTATAGGCATTTGTTACGGAACGATATCGACCAGATAAAAAGGATTAAATTCAGAATTCAGAACCTAAGTAACTCCTTGCGGTTATCAAAGAATATGAATCATTGAAGGCGAGATTCTTGAACACACTTTCGAAAAACGTCTAAAGTCTTTTATATTTACCTCTTCCTCCGCGATCCGGGAGATAACCTCCGGTTGTGTCTCGACTCGTCCGCGTCCGGCTCATCAGGCCCGTGCTGGGCGCCTCTTTCAGGTCGGCGCCTTGCACGAGCTGCACGAGCAGACTGGAGGTGTGCAGGACCATATTGAAGTAGAACAGGACGCAGACGAGCGTGAATATCCGTTTCCACCGCCAGCGCTTCCACAGGCTGGTCCGGTTCGGCCGCTTCACGCTCCAAAGGTACTCGTTCGCCACCCGCTGCTGGGGGCTCCACCACCGGTCGCCAATACTTATGCTACTACTACTACTGCTACTAGCACTACTTAGCCTATCACTATCGTCGGTGCCACTGCCAATACTTATGCTATTAGGGCTAGGGTGGTGCTTACTGCTATCGAAACGGCTATTGCTAAACGGAATAAAACCACCGTACGCGGCATATCCATGGTAAATCCGCCGAGGCCGCGAGGTATCGGAATCGTCGCTGCACCGGGCCTCATCTTCCGGGCTCCTCCGGCACGCCCCCACCAGGTGCCGCATGAACAATTCGCTCCGGAGCGAATCCTGCAAACTGTCGCCTTCCATGGTGCGCAGGTAACAGATAGTTACTTTAGTTAAATTTAGAAATGTCCCTCCCGGCTTGGGAGGAACTAGACTGGGGGCAGGATGTTGCGAGCGAAAGAGAGAGAGAGTGTGTGTTGTGTTAGTATTTCTGCCTCCCGAAGGGATAATGTAATTTCTTATCCCGTCCACCTTAAGACGATATGTTGTCTCGCTACATTTTAAACTCGCGCGTTCCAGAGTCCTTGTTGTATGTCGTATTTTTCTTCTTTTTTTTTTTAGAAGCACTAGTAGCAAATGTTTGACCGTGCCCACTGACACACCACCTCCTGAGCGCCTTGCTCGACCGCCTCCTCCTGATCCTGGTTGCCCTTTTTCTTCTTCGGGACCGGTATTTTTGTTCGCTTTCTTCCTCTCACCAAAACAACACTGGGACGCATTCCAGCGGTGGCACGACACATTTTTTGCCCCTCCCCCACCTTCCTGCCAAGCACCGCTGAGCGACTCTATTCCGGTTCCGGAACTGCGTTACGCACACTCACTCAAGCACTTTTCTCACTTTCACCCGACACGACAAGGGCACCCTTTTCCGCTCACATCTTTGCGCCTCGAACCCCGGAACACGGTGGTGGTCTCGCTTGGTTTCTTTTCGTTGCTCCCCGTTCTTCTTCTACTATTGTGCAGCATCCACCATTTTTTTTTATTAGCTCAAGTGACTGCAATTGTGATAGATTCTCTTGCGCACCACTACTCCGCCGCGGTCGCCGCCCAGCATCATATTTTCCTCCTTCGGCCACCACGGTGCTGTTGGCTGCTGTCGTAGCGTGATTTTCACGCACCTACACGACCACATTCACCGCCGCCGCCGCCGACGTAGTGTTGTCGTCGAGTTGAAGATTTTCTAATACGCAATAACAAACAATATCACTCGCCGCGTGCCAGCTGTTCGGATGAACGAACTCCGCCGCCGACCGTGGGCCTCACAGAATGAACACACACAACACTCACACTGTTGTGTGTTTGGTTGATGGCTGGGGGAGAGAAGGACACAACACCGGGGGGCGCGATGAGACAAGATTCGAAATCTGCAATAAAAGAAGAAGAGGGTATTTGATAAGTATTTTCAACGGCACGATAGGAGAACATGTACTAGACATGGGAAAGCGGACATTCCACCACTCATTTACAATCCAGTTAGGTCCACGGAAGGGGTGGGGTAGAAGGGAGGAAGTAGGCGAAGGGGTTTAAAGTCCAAACAACACACCGGAGGAAAAACAACCGAATAAAACCACACGGTGGGGGTTGCTTCGGATCTCATGATGACGCCACTGCAATAACAAACCGCGAGAGACTTTACAGAAGGGAGGGGGCGCAGGGAATGGGGATGGAGGAATGGAGGGGGTGTAAAGGGTTCCGCTTATCTCACAAAGATTGGTATTTGTTTTGAAATTTTGTTTTTTTGCTCGTCGAGCGAATGAACGCGAGAGGAGTTAGTGAACCTTCTAAGAGATGGGACATTTGGAAAAAGACGTTGTAGTATACGGGTTTAAAATTGATAAAACCAAACATTCGGTTGTTTTTTTTTGTCATGACTTATTGCACCGAATCGGGACGAGGAATGTATTCATCCGATCTCTATTTCTCTCGCGAATCGAGGAGTCGAAAGGGAGAAACCGGAAGCCCGTTTCTCAATGGGAATAAAAACCCCCATTCTCTGCACCTTATAAGGGCTCCACGCCCTTAGAACCAGCAAAAAACCATAAAGTCTCTCTTCCAACGTATGTTGTGGCCATTTTTAAGTGTCTCACAGCTAATAGCTGCTGCTGCGGATGAAATCATTGGTACTTCCTCCTGCTTGTCATTACTACGAGCTCTTGAGTCAATACATCTACTATTACTACAAGAACTAGTACTACTACTAATAGTACCCCTACTACTACTACTACTACTACTACTACCACTGTCACTTTTGGTATCAAGTGGATTCGGCGTACGAGATTCGTACTACGTTCGTCTGTACGGGAACATCCGCTCAGAGATCTTCCGAAATACTACGTGTCATAGCCCCATCACTCCTAGGTTATCACTCGCTCTCTCTCTTTCCCTCTCTCCCTTTTTCTCTCGCTCAATTCATCCCCTTCCTCTTCCCGCTGCATATCATTCTTTTCTACCCTTCCTCCACAAGCAACTTCCAAGAACATCTCGCGTATACACCCTTTTTGGTCCACCGACACACGTGAGACAGTTTCCACGTCACGTCAAGGCACTGAGCAGAGGGCAGGCGAAAGGGGGCGGGTGGGGAGACTGGAGCTATACCTTCCTGTTGCCCTTTTCCCCCCACAAAACTCGCTCTCTCTCTTCCTCTCTCTCTCTCGCTGGCACACGTTCCCCATTCGAGACGACAAGAATAACAACCGATCGATAAGCGTAGTAGCGTAGTTTTCCGGCATCATCCACCGTCGTTTCCCGGCGCTTCCATCATCCTTTCGCAAACATCCCCCCCCCCCCCTCCTCTTCCAGGTTCTTCTCCCTGAAAGGGCGTCCCATGAAGTCGACCTGTGCACGGTGTGCCGCCTGCCCCTCCTCAGCCATCGATCTGTCCCGCGTGCGTTCGTGGCGAGTTTCTCTGCTAGAATGGAAACGGAAGGAGTGCATTCATTGACCCCATTTGCTTTTCTCGATTGGATACAGGAAAATTGTCCAATTTTGAGACAATTAGAAGATGAAACTTTTGAAAACTTTTTCAAAAATAATATAACTTAGAGGAAAGCGAAGGAAAAATCACAGAAACACGCTCCACAGTAATCCAACACTGAAAAACTTGAAGGCTCGCTTATGAAGAAAATAAATTCATTCAACTTGAACTGAAAGTGTTGTACGGAAAACAAATGCACTTGCGCTGAACACCGACACTTTTGAATCGAACTTCCAAACATATGAAATAATTATCCTGCCACCGTAAGGAGCGAAGGAAGGCTTCCCACCGTCAGTCAGCTCGAAGTCGCACGAACGAACGAACGAACGGCAGCTGACAGCGAAATTTCACTTCGCATTTTTCCATGACCTACCCTACACGACACACAGCGAGACACACTCACACATGCACGTACCAGAGTTCGGATGCAAACGTGCAATTGCAGCGTGCTGCAGCGGGGAAAATGCATATGACACACAGGCGCACAGGCCGCGCATGCATTTCAGTGAAGCCATCCCTCCTCTGGATCTCAGAGAGCGAGACAGAGAAGAGAGAAAGAGAACGTTGGGCGACGCAGCAAAAGGAGGGTCCCCGCCCCACCCTCTCCCCTACCCTAAAGTGCAGCAGTGTGCAATTAGTTTGAATCTTCAGTGCATTCGACGTCGCTGCATTACGATTTTTTGATGACATATCGAAGGAAAACGATGATGGACGAATATCTGAATGTTTTACGATTGCTGATACAGGAGTTTGAACATTACTTTAATATAAGTCCTTACAATGTTGATTTAATTGTAAATTCAACATGTTTTAATCATTGCATTACATTAGCTTAACAATAATGTTTTCAGATATTTCACAAGAATTATTGCAAAAAAGTAACCAAACAGGTTTAGTTAGTTGCGTCGTAGACTCCAACGGAAATGAATTACGGTTTCTCGTGTAAAACACCTTCGGCCTACCCCTGGTCTTCTTCTCCCCCATTCGACTGCAGTATGCACTTCATCTAGCATCGGACGTTACGACGACGCGTCACGTGCAGGCCACCTGCTGTACGCGCATCAAAACAATCTCATCATCACCAGGCCCCAGCGTGATTGCCATCGGGTTCTGCCATGACCAGGAGCAGCGTTGCACAAACAAATCCCACACGGCCACAACCCGGATACCCGGTCGGTCGGTCTGCAGTTGAGTCATGTTCTCCTCAACACGCCTGTTTTGCCAGTTGTCAAGAAATATTTCATCTCTTGTTTCAATACATTGTTTTTAGCTATCTTTAGGCTGGCATCTCACAAGGAAAATCATGTTTGATTTCGATTTCCAAACTTTGTTAAGAAATTTTCCAAGAACTACTTTCGAGAAGGTATTCCGGAGCTCCATAACAAGTGCATGCGCAATTCGCTGCAGCGATATGCGATTCTAGGGAAAACTCTTGCATCATACAAGGCAATGGCTCCGTTTTTTCCTCGAACGCGGCTCGTAATGATTCAATTACAGTTTTCCGCGAAGCGGGAGTCATCGCCAAGGGCAGTTATTAACGTCACCTTCTGAACCTTCCAGTCGACCAACGCAATCGATCGATCGAGGCCTAATTTGGCTTTCCCGGTACTTGCATTGCGCGTTTTCCCTTTTTCTTGACCTTAAAGAAAATCTCCTTTTTTTCCTGGTTATTTGCATAAAGGAATAGTTTTCCAACCAGATTAAAGTTATAGTTGTCTCCAAAAACAATCAAATAAACAACTTTGAGATATACTATATCTCGATCAATAAACTCATGTGGAAAGCTTCATTTCAGTGATGTGCGTAATGAGTAAGAATGAGTGAGTGAGTTGAATCATACTATTGAATGAATGATTTAATTCCCAACAGACAATTTTTGTAACTCCGTCATGTTTTGAATCCTTTACAGGGATTCGAATCCGAAAAGAATATATGAGTGAGTAAAAGAGTGAGTAAAGAGTAGTCGCCACAGAGATTCGAATCCCAAGAGTGAGTAAAAGAGTAAATCCAAGTTTTGAATTCAAACGTTTAAAGCAAGCGAAAGACATTCACGCTTGAGGTATTTCCTGTTGGACCAAGCTTCAAGCAGCCACACTCTCTCGACATTCTTTGGCCGCGAAAGTGCAGGGTTGTTCCACTTCCAGCGCAAAGGTTCCTGCTAAGTGGATCAGCGATGCAACACTCTACCACCACGCGCTCCTCCTCTCTTTCCTCGGGGACAAACATTCGCAAAGGACGCCATTATCAGTCGAAGCCAACGTTGGGACGCTGTTTGCAAGCGCCTGCTGTCGTCGTTTGTTTACGCAGAAGGAATCGAACGTCACGAAACGGTTCGTCATCCCGGATCCACCGCAAGTTAGTCAACTCAGTTGCGCGTTTGTCGGTTTCAGATTCTTATATCTTCAGTGCGAGCAGGGGGGCGCTATTGAAGTTCAAAGTGTGAAACTTACTAGTAACACAACAACAGGAAAGTAAGGTAAACATACCAACAATCCATACGAAGCCCCTGCAACTGTTTCAAGCGCCATTCTGGCGCCATTAGATTGGTTTCAAACAGTACGAAGCCGGATGCCTGAAGCGTTCCGAAGCATTGTTGTTTTTCCACACAAACATTTGCTCCTTGCCCTTCCCAGCAACAACCTGTTTTCGTTCTCTGTCACATTCGTCAGGCTCGCACCAGCCACTCGATAAGTGCACGAGCACGTGCACGTGCTAGTTGCGAGTGCAACAACAGTGTGATGGTCAAATGGCGCACCAATTTCTATTTCTCTTTGCGTTGAAGATTTTTTTCCACATCCTACAAACAATTGTTTTTACAAATATTCCTATAATTTCTTTTAAGCATTTTACGTCGATAAAACAGAATATGTTTAAGGATGTGGAATAACAACGAATACTTTTCTTACATTATGTACGCGTTGTTTTTAACTACTGATCATATTTCCACTTCACATTCATCCGTAAATCATTATTCTTCTTATGTGACAACAACATCCCCTAGTGGAATAAGACCTCTCCCGAAGAGAATTACTGTGACCGAAAGACGGTAACATCATAGATCGGTGCTGATCCAGCCATTCGTATAATACTGGGGGGGGCAGACTCGGGATTCGATTCCTTACCTACGGCGTGGTGTTTTCTTGCGCTACCGCTGCGCCATGAACACCCTCAAAGTAAATCATTATTAATTAGGTTAAAATGCGCTCTTGAGTTGAAAATTCTTCAAATACGTCGTAAATGTTTAAATTAACAAAGGTTTAGTAGACAGGTGTAAGCAACGTCACTCCGTTCGTAAGCACCAACAATTGTTAAGGCCTTGTTCCTTAAATTTTAAACGATACAGAACTGATTGAACCATTAGGCATACAAATTCCTTTAATAACTACAACATAAAACTATAGAATGGAGCACAACCTTGCAGCAAATGGTGTAACAATCATTCAGTACGAGTGTAATTTGTGAACAGCAACAGCTACACAGGGTTTGTGTGAGTGTGGTTTTGAACTGTTTTCTTCTTGGGTTCCACGACGTTACGCGCGACGCAAACAACTACCATTCCCGTCTCTTCTTTACTGACACTTTTCTCGTCTCGGGGTGGAGCTCCTCGGAGGACCACGTCGTCGTCGTCGTCGTCGTCGGCCGAGTTATGTTTGCCACCACCGCCACCGCCGCCTGCTAGAACAAAACTATTTCACCCTTTCACGGTTCACCCCCTCCTCCTCATCCCTCTCCCCCTCCGATCAGCCCACTTCAGCGCCCTTCCCGTCCCTTGCCCTACCAGTTGCTAAAACGTGCCCAAGGTTCGCCTCAATCAACGAACGAGCGAACAAACAAACAACAACACCCTGTGTATCAACCCACCTCCCCCCCCGGTTCGTCCCACCGGCCCTCGGTGGTCGCTCCCTACCTTCTGCTGTCATTGACGATCCATGACGGACCGGTAAGGTTGAACAAAAATTAATTCCTACCGAGGCGTTACACTGCGTTACAGCGGTGCGT
>KE525347.1:3059682-3093817 GCA_000441895.2 Anopheles sinensis
TTTTTATATTGACCATCGGGGGTTGAACGAAAAATCATAGGTCAGGTTCGTTCACTCACGCCAGCAGAGGAGGGGGGAGTGGGTGAGTGAATAGAAAGGTTTAAAATATTATAAAACAAAACACTCTAGAACAAGATTGTTTTCAGCACTTACATCTTCACTATTGCGATTAACAACTGACGAGAACGAAATCGAATTGAAAAACTAAAATACCTCCACCATCATCCGACAACCTTCTACCAGCCAAGCGCTAAAGTCTAAACATATTTTGCGCACCACCCACCGCCCACCACCGTGGATTTGAAGCTACTACGCAATTTCTAAATTTTCGTTACATTAGGCAAGACGGGACGCCTGTGGAAGGGATGAAAAAAGGGGGTTGACTAACACGATAGGAATGGATAGAAATAGAGAGAATTAGGAGAGAGAGAGAGGGAGGAGTGAGAGAGAAAGACATTACCAATAGACATTAAAGTTAAAAAAAAAGGGATTCATTCGAACGATAGTTTATTGGACTGAAATTCGGTTGATGAATTTAATGCGCAATTGAATATTTTTATTATTACCATTGCTCACCGTTTCTCGGGCACGACGCAGGGTTATCAAAAAGCGACGACCACATCATTACTCGCTTTAAATGATCCGATGGCTTAGATTCATGCCCTTGTTCTCTTCTTCTAGGTCGGTGTCTAGTCTAAGTCGCAAAACAAAACCAAACTTTCGGCCAGAGATACATATTCATTCCGCAAAACCAACCCGTCTTCCATCGACCCACTCGGAACCTCGTCATTCCCGGCACAACAAGTGCCAGAGCGTATTATAGAGAGACTAGCGCGATGAGGTAGTGGATGAACCGAAATCCTCGCGAGACTAGATCGACAAGATCTGCGCGTGTTGTGCCGAATCCGCAACGTGATGGCACGCAACAGTAGCAACAACTCGCGCAGGGGCATGCGGTGGGTGTGTGCGTGGGGATGAGGGAGCGGGCGGCCCCGTGGTGAAATAGTGTTAAATTGGCCAGTTATGACTTATTCGGCGAAGTTCCACCTCAGCGTAACAGGTTCTCCAGAGCGGCATGAACAAGCGCTTCGCTTGTCTCCACGCTTGTGGATGATGATCCAAAAAACGAGTGCGCGGCCAACAACCATCCTTTACATGTCGTCGTGCCTCTGATGCCGCTAAGGTGCACGACCACGGACAACTAATCGTTTCATTACCGGCTTCCTTCGCGGTCTGGCTGGAAAGCTAGGCTGGTTCAAAAACACACGTTCGGTCGGTTAAATAAACCATGAACACGGCCGAAAGAACGAACGAACGATTGAAACCTACTACCAGAGGACCAACGAAGGTGTGAAATAACCGGCGAGCGAAAGGGAGAGATGGAAAATAGTAACACGCAGTGTTTTGCTCGTGACTGGTGTGTTTGTGCTATGATTACATTTACAACCAGCAAAAAAAGGGGGACAGAGAGAACAGCTACCTTCCTTCACCGCCTCCCCCACGATGGTGGACTAGTTCCGGAGGAAAAAAAGAACTCACGCACCTCCTCGTATCTCGGACACCAGCGTTTCAAATTCCCTACTTTTCTTGTACCTTCTCTACTCACATCCTGCTCAACGTATCCGTTTGGTAATTTTACACAACATCGGTTGAAAATCGCCTAGGCGCCAGGAGTCTTTTAAACCATCGGGAGATTCTAATTGTACAATACATACGGTACACATATTATATTAATGACACTCAAAAACTATTTAGCTGTCTTACAATATACAACAGGATCTTTTCGCTGAGTAGAACTAAGGAGTGGCATTAGTCTGGATTCGAACGCGTACCCGTTGCTGCCAACGGCGGCGCTTTTACCCTCTACGCCACGGGGTATCTCAGCACGAAACCTGACTTTGGAGCAATATTAAATTAAAGCAAACACAAAATCATAAACGAGGCAACAAACAGAATCACTAAATTTAAAATGTGTTACTTACAAGCTTTTGGACCAGAAAGTAGAGAATGAAACAAATAAGAAATAGAATACACCACCAACCAAACCATATAAGTGAAGGCTCAATGTTGTGGATGCAGCAATGAATTAGGACGGCCCAACGAAAAAGCTTCAAAATGGGAGTTAAACTTAACGAATAGTTTGAAACGTTCCCGTTTTCCAAAAACCTTCGTCACAGCGACAGCAACAACCGCGAAGTATTAGAAGCGGCCAAGTTTAGGATATGTCATAAAATTACATTAAATTTACCAGCATGAATAATTTCTCGGTTCAGCGAACGAGCACATATGCCCGACCCTTTCCACTGCACGGAATCTAATTAATAAACTGCTTCATTATGCAACTGGGAATGTGCATAGGCGGCAGCAGGAAGCCACGGAGAAGTGGAAGCAAGCAAGGGAAAAAACGTGTCTTCTGTGCGTTAAATAGGCCGTAATTCGCTCGTTAAGATAGCGTTAGGCGTCTGTAAAACAACCGCGTAAATTTCAACCGAACAATCAAACCCGGGCTCGGCCGATGCCGAGAGGCGGATCTCCCTCTTTCGATAAGCTGAAACGCGAAGACAGTCAAAAGAGCAACTATCGAATGACATAAATTGAACAAATAATGCTCCACGCCCGAAGCCGATGCCGAAAACCTTCTAGACCGTGACCGAAACCACCAAGCAGCTGCTCCTCCGGTAGCGCCTATAAAATGTGCGTGAAAAGGAACCGGATGATGCCCAAGATGAAGGAAAGGGAACACACTGAAGCGCGATACAGTAGCGTCTTTCGCTGCGAGTCGACTTGTCTAAACGTAATCGTCACCGGAGCATTGCATACGGGCAGAGGGTAGCAGGGAGGGCGCACACGTTGGGTGGCTCCTCCCCCGGGCCTCCCCCGGGCCGGAAGGGCGCTTGTTCAACTCATCAGTGACGATTTTTTAAACAGCCGGAAAGCGCGGGGAAATCGGGGGACAGAATTAGCAGTTAATAGGGATATTATTCCACGTGTCACGACGTTGGGTTTGGTTTCCTCGTTTTCCATGCCATTGCGCACGCAAGCGTCCACGTGGGACCGTAGGTGAACGTGTGTTCGGCGTAGTAACTTTCGGCGCACAACAGTCGCACAATTATTCGTTCTTTCACACACGGCGCCCCCTACATACATCCATATACTATCGAAACGCTAAACGATTTCGATAACACATTGTCGTTTCATTTGAGCGAGGGTACTCAATCGCAACCCTTAATTTATTAGGAAGTCAGGTTTTTACGAAGGTTAGTTTGCGGGTGGACACCAAGTCAAACCGGAACCGGGAATACTTCGTTCCATTCATTTTAAATAACCCTCTTTTACCGGGTGGAGTCCTGGACGTGGACGAACCTGAGGGGCGGGTGCATGAGGAGGAGGGTTCCCGGGGATCATTCATCCCCTATCCGTGTTCTCTGCGTGGCAAGCAATAATGCGGTGCTCATTATTTCCACACATCGCTGCACAATATTGCTACAATTCGATTAGCGCGCTATCACGAAACGAACGAAGCGTCCAAAAATTTTAGTCCAACGTTCTTTCGCTACCTTTCCCGAAGCATAAGGTGGCATCGTTCATTACCCTCAGGGAAGCGACTCTGAAGCTATCGAGGGGAGGAAAAAAGCACTTGCTCTTCTCTTTCACCTGATCTTGGAGAGAACACTGTTTACAGAAATTTTTCAAATATTCGTACGCTTTAGTGGATCCTTTTTTTTATTTCCAGTTACACTTTTTATCTGCGAAAGTCTTCCGTGTTTTAGGCTGTTGTACTTTGTTGGAATAGTTTGAGATTCGAACTAATGTTAAGCAATACAATTTCAACTTCAAACAACGCTTGTGTCGTTTATTTGGGATAAATTTGCTGTACAGTATGTCTCAAAAAAAAAAATGCCAAAATCGATAACTCAGTCCTTCAAAATATTCATGAAAACTTCTCAATGAACTTTCAATCCACCTTTGATAAATGTTGGCGCCAAATTTAAGCCGTTGAGCGCAACTGCCCTGAAAACCCTAACTCCGGCCACATGTTTGGTTGTAAAGTTGAATTTAACATTCTCTGGAACATCCGCATTCTTCTTCGACGAAATAAACCTGTCCGAACGTGTGTTAGATACGGAATCGACGGTGAACATTTTCTCATCAGAGAATACGGAGATGGTATGCTTCTTTTTTAATGTTGGCAACAAACGTTACGCTCCAGTTGAAGTTGTTTGAATCGGCTAGTGCTCTGGACGTACATTTCATGTCATGTTTGACCAACCGATGAATGGTACTTTTTTAAATATCGGCTTCCTTAGCCAAATTCCGGATCGATCTGATAAGATTTCGCCTCATTTCGTTTCTCACTGATCTGATGACCTTCGGTGTGATGATGACCACAAACTTATCACAACTTATTACAACTTCCTTTGCGCACATTTTTCTCATTTTTTCACTCGTTTTTTTTTACATCATCTCATAATATACTGTCAGATAATGCCAAAAACATATTGAAGCAGTAAAAATAATGTTTTAAAATACCCAAAAATAAACATTGAAAACTCTCTCACTTTTAAATAGGACGTAATGTCCCTGATTTTTTGTTTCAACTTACAACAGTTCAAAGTAAGGTTCATTTGAAAATAAACAGTTAGATTAGGACAACATATTTCAGTGTTCGTTGCAAGAGTTCCGCTCGAAAATGGTGCCACAAAATTGCTTTTGGAATCGGATTGCAATAAAGGAAAGTAACGATGCATCAAATGGTGAATTAACCGCTTTTGAAAAAAGAATAAACAACAGGCCACACACATAACTGCATCGAAACGGTGATGCACCGCTCGATCCACGCGAGGCCCAGGCGATGAGAAAGGGGAATGAATCTTGAGTCGTCATGTGGGGATCGGTGAAGGAAAACTGGCCCACACCACACAAACCGCCATCCACACCGCCACTCTCTCTCTCTCATTCTCCTCATGGGGTGCATTGTGCATTTTCGCCGTCGAGAAAGTGCGCGTTGCAAGCAAGAAGAAAAGAAAATAAAATAAAACCCACCCATCGTCGGCCTCGTGTCTCCATCGGCGAGCCGCCAGCAAAAGGTTTCAATTCTGCAGCCACCGAAAGGCAACCGTCGTTACCCTCCCGGCAGACAGTCCATCAAAACTGCAGTAAACATAAACAAATACCTCACATTCCCGGCAACCGCGAGACGAGTTCCCTCATCCCTTCGTCCGCCCGTCCCCTTTGCCCTTCGCTCACTCTGAGCCCCCGGAAATGTGCGTCTACGGAGGATATATCTCGAAATGCAGCGCCGAAGAGGAGAGGAGGCGTTGGCGCAGCAAACTGAAGGAATGCGAAAAGGCGAACGAAGCGCGAAATGAAACATGAACAGACATTTCTTCGCGAAAAATGCGTTCGCGTCGGCATGCTTCGAGAATCGGGAGTGAGAGGGACGACTTTCTTCCTCCCTCCTGCTCTACCTCTCTCCCTTTTCTCCCTTCTGTTTTGCCCCCTTTCTTCCCTTCATTTTAATCTACTTGCAACGGAACAACTGTGAAATGGAAGGAAAAGATCACAACCGCCAAATGACGGGAATATTCACCACGTCTCGCGGACTTTTTACTCCGCGCCCAATATCATACACCTTGTTTTTATAGACGACGCGCCTTTCCACTTCCCTGCCCTTCCACATCTTCCCTTTCCATCAGGGGAGAGGTTTAACGTTATTTTTATTTTGTTGTTTTTGCATTCACCAACCAACCCCCGGCGTTTGTTGTGCCGCTTCTTTTCTGCTGGCCATTGATTCGCCGAGACTGCCCCACCGCACCCCGCCACACTCTCCCTTTCTTCCCGTCCTCTCGAACGCACAAGAATCCTTGCACTTTCTGCACTCAATTTGCATTCCCCCCCTCGCGGCTCCAACCGTTGCTCACACTTTCCTCATTTCTCTACTAACCACAACCAAAACACTTCCCCTCCCTTCCACCGAGACCAAATGCACGGGCACGAGGGGGGGGGCTTTGCTTATTCTATTTTTAAACAAGAAGCCAGCCACCAAGAATGCATTCAACAACAGCAAAAAATAAAATAAAATAAATAAATAAAGTCCACGCGTACGCGTCTTGTCTGTGGTGCGCCGCCTTGCACATTAACGTTTTCTTTTCCTTCGTCTAACGGCTTGGTTGTTCTATCTCTGCCAACGTCCCTCCTCTCCTGTGTTTGATTCAGTATAAATTTGTTTATTCTTCTTCTAATTTTCTCCTCAAATCGTTTAAGTTCATGTTATTTTTTTTGGTAATGACAGATTTTACCTTTGACGTTTGGTGAAATTTATTCACCTCTGGGCGGTGTTTACTGATCCGTTATTTGAATATCAAGTTAATATTTCATTCAGAAGTGGCTGCAATTAAAATTGTATGGCTATGTTTTTTAAGGCTTCTTCCTATTAAAACCCACAATTACCGTTTGAAAAGTTTGGTTCCAAAAAAACCGTTGCTTTAAGCAAAGACGAGTTCTGCGTTGATATCAAACAAAACAGTGTGTGACAGTTTGCTGTTTTCAACTTCTCTTTCATCTCGTCATTGATCCGAAAGAACATATGTACCACGTGTGGATGGTTTTTACCTCTTTTTTATGTCACTTCCGGTTCAGCTTAACGTTCTTCGTTAAGTATTTCTCCCTTTTGCTTTCTCTGCCCTTCGCTCCAGAATCTAGTTTTTTTTCCTGAAGTTTTTTTTTAACGATCTCATTTCAAAATAGATCACGCCTATGATAACATGTGTCGAAATCTGCATGTTTTCAACATTTCTTCCAGTTGCCATGGAAGGAATGCAATTTTGATGTGCGATCAGGACACGCTGGAAGAAAAATCATGCTTTCCACTGCGAAGTTCGGGTCCCTTCACGGCCCAAACGGTATATAATACACCAGTGGTCCCCGCACCAAATCCTCCGCTCCCTTGACCTTTTTTTCCGATCTGTCCCGGAAAAGGGAGACGGTGGAGGGTGATGCCAGTCGGTCGGTCGGTGGCGGGACAATTGGTTGCTATATTGCTATTTAATTGGATTACGCCATCGTCGCACATGGTATCGCGCCCTCGGCACACGTGGTCTCCCATCGTACGCACGCACGCACGTCTGTACCGTCCCTTCCCCAGAGGGGGAAAAAACATCTGCCCAGCAAAGGAAAAAGGACAATCCCGTTTTCCTGTTTGTCTGCCGGGTTCATCACCATCGCGTCTCTCAAAGGGAACCATCGAACCGGGGAAGCTAACATTTCGTGGTTCTCCCGCCTTTTTTCGGCGGCTGACAGAGAGATCGAAGGAGAGAAAGAAGGGAGATCAAGGGATGAGGAAAAAGAACCAACGTTCGAGGGGAATCGTTGATGGTTGGCCTGGAATGATTATCCACATCCATTATTATTATCCTCGTTCGTCCGTTTCCTGAACGCAATATATGTTGAACAATTATGTGGCGTATAGAAAATGCCACAAAAACACCTTCTATGCCAACATACTCGAACCATCCGATTATGCTTCTACAAGCAATTGTAGAGTTTATTGTTATCGAGTTGATCAATTGCAGAGTTTATAGCGTTATTGAAAAGCAGTTTACTTTTGGCCTTTTTTTAAATTTTATTACATTTGTCTCATTGCTCGTAAACGGTATTATACCAAAAATCGGTTATCTAGCATAGATTGAAGTGTAACTTACAGGTAAATATGGTTGATTTCATGGAGTGTGTTAGGAAGTTCTTCAACTTTCCATACCGGAAGCGGATCAAAATTTTGCAAAGACGCCAAGTGGCGCAGGGAGGAAAGAAGACCGCACCGAGGGGGTAAAAAAACCCAAATGCTACGAAACTCGAGGTCATTCAACCCTCGACGTCCGTTGCTTAGCGTAACGGTCCCCTGGCCTAAGAACCCTCCTCTCCCGAGCGCATATGTACACCGCAAAATGGTAAGGGGAGCAACAACTTGGTATTAGCGGCGGCGCAAGGGGGAAGAAGCGACCGTTGCCGTGCCAGCAGCAGGTAGGGGAGGGGATGGATTTCCATCGGATCGGAAGGAAAACTGTTCTCGGATTGAGAGGAGAAACGGAGAGAAAACGGGAAAAAAGCCCCGTTGAAAAGCGACATCGGAATTCCATTCGCTTTCGGAAGTGCTTTTCCTTCCGCGATCGGATGCAAGGGGGTTTATCTGTGTTTTTTTTTCTCTCGGGCAGAAGAAGAACATCATCATAGGGTGGCCACCCAACATAGTCGTGTGTACGCTCACACACATACCTGCATAAAATGCATTCAAGTCTCCCGGTAAGCGGCAAGAAAAGCGCTCTTCTTTCCTCGTTTGCGGAACTAGGAGAGAGTGATGTTTGAAACGGAAAATGAGGCTGGAAAAACAAGGTCTCGGAGATAAAGGCGCTCTGCTCACACAAGTGTGTGGGGAAACGAACTCCAACGCGATCTTCCGGCAACGGAAAAACTCCCGGCGCTAGAATGATGATGCAGTTTCCGCACAGTACTCGCGGATTTAAACCAGGTTTGGAAAAAGGCAGCTGGAAATTTTGTTATAAATCGAAAAAGGAGAATAGCACGCGCTCTTCGGGTGGGACTTTAAGGGCACACAACACAGGCCCAGCCCGTCATTCCGAGGTCGAAAAACAACTAAAAAGAGACGAGACTAGCAGGAGGGAAAGGGAAAAAGCAACTGTGTGGCAAAGAGGAAGGGAAGAGAAACAGAAGGGCTGAGAGATACAGAGAGAAACAAAGACAGAGTGTGTGATCGAAAAACAACATTTTGCTACTTGAAATGAATGCCAAACGGCGTGTAGGTTGTTTTTTTATTTTCATATATATATTTTAGCAAAACATCGAACAGGGCAAAGGGCTGTAGTAATGTAGTTGCGTTGGTCGCCGCCTCACACGTACGCGCACACAAACACAAAGAGAGGCGCATACTTTACTATGGCATAGCGCACCGCACCAAAAACAGAAACCGAAAAAAAGTACGCAACACGGAAAAGGGAGAAGGGAGCAAAAGGGACGCGCGACTAAAAGAGAATGGGAAGCAGGACAACAAGAAGGGACGCATCCGCATTGCGAGGGGGAAGGGAGAAAGGGAGGGCAGCGGTAACGGTTGCGGAGCTTCCAACCGCCATTGCCGCCGACAACAAGCCGGCGTCCGTTGCCCATCATCGGCGCGTTTTCGTGTCGGCGACACAACACAACACACTCAAAGCCGACGACCGTGTCAACGACCTCGGGCAGGGCGTACGTACACAGGGCACGCACACACACACATACACACACACACCGATACGCCACCGTCCCGCGAGATCGATAAACGGTTTACCGTTTCGATGACCTCTGCACGAACCGTTCCGAGATGATGCCAATGTCGTTCGACCGTTTCGCTCACCGTTTTCTAACGGACCAATCACAGCTCGCTGTTTTTTTTTCAGAAGTGTCGCACGCGACAAAAAGGCGAGATCACTTGGCGTACGTCAAATGCGCCATTCATTTGCGAAGGATTTCTCTGTTTGTGAATCGTGGGAAAAAATAATCGCGGCACCTCCTTTTCGCAAGGTTTTTTAAATCGCCTATTAAATTATCGCCGGGCAGACTGGAGAAATCAGACAGGGGAAAAAACAAACATCCGTATTGGGAAAGGAAACAACTAAAGCAGCGAACCGTCTCATTATGTTCTGTTTGGGGCCAGCATCTATCTAAAACAATTATGCCAAGGATCAATCAACCCAGTTCCATCAATCAAGTAATAACTTTGAGCGAAATCAAACCATAATCAAACTACAGGCTTCTTTAATACGGGTTTTAAAAATGAAGACAATATTTGAATACGTATGACATACCTTTTTAAGCGTTTGTTTTGATAAATCCTTTGACTGCAGCTAGACGATGTTCGGCTCGTTAATACTCCAACCTTTGGTAATCATTGAGATGGTTAACTATTTAAACAACTCTTCTTTTCAGCTCTCTATTGCTGTTTTCTGTATTTCTTTCACTGTTATCTTTTATCATTTCGCAAAAATCATGCATTCTTTTCACTGGCAACCAGCAATGTCACTGGGGCCACTTACGTAACTTTTTTCATGTAAACACTTTTCATCTGCAATCGGTATGAATTGGAAATAATTATTGGATTGGATTAATTATTGTAGATTAATTCAAATTAATTATAATTTCCACTAGCATTTTATAAACTTGTTGGCATGCACACTTTTATCCGTTAATCAACACTTTTGTTTCAACCGTATAAGGGCACAATTTTCTCCGCGTTTCTATTCCGAATTTAAACTGATTTCACTAATCGTGTGACATAGCGATCACATGACAAACTTCGGATTTTCCTTCGATCTTTGACTATTTTACCGCGTCGAATTCATGTGTATATCTGCAAAAAAAAAAAACAAAGCTCACGTTAGTAACGAATAATTGAGGCAAAATGTCAAACATGTCTTCGAGTTATGAAAAGTATGTACAATGCAAGGAAAAAAGTCGAACAAGAGGAACATACATATTTAACGTTACCGAATTCCCCTTCCCCACTTTTTTCCGACACATTTTTCTCCATTTACTTCTAAACAGTGGATAATATTATCGAGTGATGTATACGGCGACATTGCGGTATGTACGTGATATCGGTTCGTACAGGCGACGGAACTTGCCATATGCCGGAAGTTTGTGGTAAGTAAATGTCACCCAGCATCATCTTGGCTTGCTACCGCACAAGAATAATTCACCTGAACCATCATCGCCGGAGTGTGATAGGGAAAAAAGGTTTCTGAAAGGTGGAAAGGGCCGATGCAGAACACACAGTGAACCCCAAAAACCCGGATGATGGGAAGCGTGTTTCCGTGCTTACATTTTTCTCAACAAGAATAGATTGTCAGCATCACAGGCGTGTAAGGCTTTCCTTCGTTAGGCGTGAAGACGTTCGGTTCCAAGTATAACGATCTATTTTTAGTTTTACGAGCTTTTACTAGGAACCGCAATTATGCACTCTAATGGTCAAGAGGCGAACAGTTTTGGTATTTTACATCGCTTTTCTTATTTAAGCTACATCAATTTATGCTCCTTTTAGCTAAGGTAAGGCTGTATGTAGATAATTTACGAGCTGTTCAATGTGAATTATTAAAAATTCAATAACCGTCATCGTGGACTTTGCCTAGATGCTTAGATAATCAAAACATAAATAAACCAAACATGTTACGAAATAACCTTTCCCGGTGGCAACTATTTCGGTGTTGGGCATTAGAACCAAAGCAACAAACCAGGTAAAAACGCATGACTTGCAGTTGGCTGGAAGCTTCGGACGAAAAGATAAAGCAAGAGAGATAAAAATTGAATAATAGCTACTGCAAGATAGAGGCAAAGAAAGTGGCACAATATTCAACTCGGACACAGTTTAGTAGGTGAGAATATTCGATTCGATTCTATTCGTTCATTGCGAGCCTTTTGGAACATCCTGCGTTAAGAAAATCTGTTCCGATAGGAAGCAGGTCGAATGTGGGATGCCTCCATTTCTTGCATTTTCATTTGACTCTGCCAAAACACCGGGCATACCGAAGAGACGGCCCATTTCAACGAACCCCTGAGGTTTAGCGTCTTGCACCGATCCAGTTCCCGCGTCATTCCTCGGACGCTTGCTGCATGTGCAATCTTTATTGCGCAATGATTCGATCTTTATCTCGAATTCTCGGCGCCAGGCGCCCGCGCCAAGAAGTTGTTTTGCTATTTTGCCGATGTGGATTGTGACGTTCGTGACCCCCCTCTCTCGCACCTTCGTCCCCCTCCTAACCCACCATCATACTCACACACTGGTGATAAGTTTCCATGCGGCTCCCTCCCAGAGTTTGTCCAGTTTCGTGGAAGCTATGCTCGGTTGTTAATCGTCAAAGTCGACAAATATCACCCTCCCCTGCCGCCGTTCGCACCTCCACGGCTTCCGGACACAACCCTCCACCCCACCATCCACTCCCTTCCGCTACCAACCGGATTTGCCCGTTCCCGCACCTCATCTTGCAGTTCCCTTTCATGATTTGTCAGCCAGTACACAAGTAGGTGAAAAAAAGAATAACACTTCTTGTCCAAGGCGACACTGCTCGTAACCAACTGAACCCTTCCTCAACGTATCACCCCCCTTGTCCACCCCTCCGAGGTCCATCATCGGGAGTCGCCAAAAGAGCAACAGATTGCGCCACCAACAGCAAAACATTGTACGTCACTTGCGCACGTTTGTTACTTGCGCAAAACGAAAACAGAATGACGAAACCTGCACTGTGTGTACCACCCCACAGGGTGTAGCACTATCATAGATAGGAAAGTGAAAATAACGTGAAATTTGTGTCTAAAAATAATGATTTTTTTTTAATGTCAATCACCAATGATCAACCATGTGGTTTGAACTAATAGGCCCCCGGAAGTCGAATGTAACGATAACGGGATTTTTGAGCAATATCATTCAACATTTCCGGAGTCGTTCGGAAAAACCCTGTAACGTAACGCGTCCACCACCTCTGACATTCCGTTGTACTTTCTTGCACAACTTCCTGTCCGCTTAGCGAGAACAAACATATACCCTACCCCTTGTACACTCATGGACAAGGGGACTAGGAGACAAGGGGGCTCTTCATAACGTTACAAATTCCATGGAATAAAAGCATCCCATTTCTCCTCCAGAGAGAGAAAGAGAGAGGGAGACATAAAAATAACAATGGCAACACTATTTCCTAACACTCACTTCCGGGTCCGATGGCGCTTGTGTGACGCGAATGTCATTTTTAATCGGAGGAAACTTAGCTTCGGTGATTACATTGATCGTAACATCAGAATCAGTTGATTTCACACTAGTGATGACATGTTAATTCTGCGCTTGCGATCCAAAAACACAAATAAACATGAGTATGGTCGATGCTAGAAGTAAGAGCCAATACTCTAGTTTTAAACCTCGAGGAAAAGGAAGTTTGATGGTAGAGAAAAATACTCTTCAGCTCAACAAAGTGGACCTCATAAAAAGCGATATCATTTTCGATCACTTCGTTTATTATGACCTGCACTTGTTGCAAGTAATCTAAAGAGTACGCTGGAATTTCCAGGAATGAAAAACATACCGTACAAACACAATCGAATCATCGGGCAAGGGTCTCGGTCTACAATAGAACCGTGCGTCGAAAGGGAGTCGGCTCCGCTTCCTTTCTCAAGAGCACTACTCCCTTATCGTTGTGGGAATATAATTTTTCGAACAACGACAACACCGTCAACGGATGCCGCTGAATGGGGAGAAGGGTTACTACACATTCCCGAACGTAAGAGACACTGATAAGGGGGCGAACCTTACGACCGAAGAATGTCTTGTTTGTTTCCTGTTTGCTGTCTAGGGTGAAGGGGAAGGGGGACTGAGATGAAGCAACCGTACGCCTTGTATGTTGACTTAATTAACTCGTAATCGTATCAATATCTTCAGCAGGCCTTAATGATTGAGTAACAAATCGTGGAATTTGAAGAACGCTAGGTTGATACCAGCTCGTACGCGACATGATACAATTTTTCGTATTAGTTCTGATTCATTCAATGTTGATATAGATACCAAGGAACAGCCAATGCACTGCAACGTAATAGGTACACCCTAGTGAGGTGGACTTCTTCAACCAGACAGATAAATGTGCTTGCTCGCCAAAGAGTAAAACGAAAAAATACATCAAGATGACGGCGAAGGATAGACTTTCACCAGACCGTGAGACCATCAGACGAAGTTCTTTCCTTCCTCTTTTATGGCGCAACTTCCGCTGGTTCCTATTTCCTGTTCGACGGTTCCAGCCATTTCCAGACAATCTCAAATAAACCATCTTTACTTGATCGTCCGTCCTAGTGCCATGTACTCATTCCCATACCTACACACACACACACACACACAGACTGAAACTCTTGAACTCTCGTATATCCTTGGTCTTGTCTGCTAGCTTGCGCTGTCACAAGTTTTCTTTCTTATGGGCAGCGGTGCAGGAGACTTTCTTCCCAGTCGCAGCACATACTTACAAATGGCGGTAATCTACCAGGACTTAAAGCATTTTTAGACACAGATCCAAAGAAATTGTAAATCAACACACCTTTCCTACAAATAGGAATAGCTGACATCCACGTAAACGGAGTGATTGTACGAGACCTCTCTATCAGTTTAGTTTTTCATAGTTTAACTATAGTTGAATGGTGAGAATCTATCAAAACAAGGAGATTGATTTCGCGAGACTTAATCTGGAGTGTGGTTACCACCGTTACCTCTTTAATACTACGGTGCATCTCAAATATACTTATGAGATAACCATTATATTCCTTAAATACGAATCTTCCTGAGTGTATCATTTTGTACTTTGACTATTATTTGACTTATAAAACAAGTGAAAAGCTCGTTCGCATCCTGTTCTTTGCTGCTGTCGAAACTTCTTTACTGCACATGTTACCCTTAGATCTTTCGTGTACGTCCTTATCCTTAAAAGGAACTACATCAACAAGCCAGATCCATCGACGAAAAACACGATTTTCTTCGTCAGAAGTAAGGCAAAAGCTCGATTCGTCGACCGACATCCGGCCAAAGAAGATGAGTTCTTTGATATCTTCAAGAATAGAGTTCCGAAAAATGTTTTCTGCCCAAACAGGCAGGTCTTGATTTAAAGAGACACAGACACTGTTAATATCTAAAGGCTGTGTTTGGAATTTCATCGAAAGTTGCAAACACTACCAGAGTCCACGAGAGGCAAGAAGACGGTAGAAAGAAAAAAAAACCAACAGCGCAAATACAATCGAACGCGTTCTATTGCGTATTACGAAAATAGTTTGACCCCGCACGTACGCACCACCAATGGGTGGGAAGGTTTCTCTTCCTTTTCGAGCCACCCATATCTTGCCATATTCCTATGATCGATCGAGTATTCCTTTTTATTCGCCTTTTTTCTTCTGTTCGAAAGAATCGACGCGTGCTGCGTGCCTTTTAGGGAAAGAAACGTGCACTGCCGTTGTTGTTGTGGTTGTTTTTTCGCGAGAAAAGAACATTTTGCGTATTGTTTGGGTTTTCGAGGCCACACAGCAGCCGTGTCTCTTTCTCTGTCTCCTTGTTCTATCGCTCACTCTTTCTCCTTCTCACTATTCGGCGGTGATGGACACGCAGAGTCTCGCCAAAAACGATGATTTGCTCGCAGCAGCTGCTTGAGAACGCGAGAAAACGTCCGGCTTTCGAGAGTAGCCCACCGATTGTGCGGTCGTTTGGCAGGCGTAGGAATGTTGCTAAAACCATCTTTGAATACATCTCTAGTTTTGCTTGGGCAAAAACGTCACCAGCAAAATTATCCAGCAGTGACTGGAGCGAAGAAAATACAGCAACTTCTGGGAAGGAGTTGTGTCTCGGGCTGCTTGGTGTGTGGTTTGTTTTGCTTTGCGCGCCCAAACATTCGTTCACCGCGCGTGCTTCCACCGCCGTGTAGCATCGGAGCATTAAAACACACACACACACTCTCGCACCCAATGCCATCGCTTCCCGTTGCCGCCAACACCTTCACGATGCCCCGCGCACAACCGGGCTCACAGGATACCATTTCTTCAAGACACAAAACAACATTCTTCTCCTCTCCTTCTTTCGTCCGTTTCGGTCCCTTTTCTGTTTCACGCCCTTTCTCACGCTACGCATACTACTGCCGCGCGTACTATGCACACGTTCTACGCTCTTTCCCGTACAACCAACAGCACCGTGTAGTGGTTCCGCGCTACGTCTACAACCATTCATGAGGCGGCTCATCCCGCCGGGTGGAAGCGAGACAGAGCACCGTAACCGCTCCGGTGGGCTCGCACTCACACAACGGAAACTCTCTCGCAAAACAAACTTACACACACACAAGGCGATCGAATTCCCCGAGAGGACCCATTGATAAAAATATACTCTTCGTCGGGTGGGGTAGAGCGGGCGCGAGCATCGCGTTTTCCTTTTTTGCTCTCATTGACGACTACGGGCGACGGATGACGGTGGGTCTGGAGGGGAAGGGAAGGGCAAGGCGGCTAGCGGTGGCCACGACGGTAGCCGTTCGGTTCCGGCACATCATCAGCCAACATCAAGCCACCACCGCAACGCGATTTGCGCACATCCAATCAACATGTTTCTTTTCCACCAAACCGGGCCGATTTTTCCTGCCTCGCGTTGGGTCACGCTTCGCAGGGTCGAACGACGATGGCACACCGGTTCTCGAGCCGCCGATTCCGCCGAATGCGAATGCGAACGAGTGCTGCAAAAAGGACGGCGATGTCCAGCAGGAGAGCAGCAGCAACAGCAGCAGCAGACAACAAAGCGAGTAGCATATTGTGGTTATTTTGACTCAACTTCACTCGTTGAATTATTTTGTATCGAATAGGAGTATACATTCTTTACTAAAAGCATTTTCTAAGTAAGTAATAGTAGCAAGTGCTAAAGGGCAAGTGGCCCCATATTCGCCTAAGGAACGGACGTTATCCACAAAAATAGACCCAGAGCAGATGTTGTTGACAATTCCATCACAATTTTAAATGTCATTTTAAGAACTTTATAGTGGTGCTAGTACCAATAGTGGAGGTAGTGGAATAAAATCCTAGCTCTATGAGGAAATAAACACAACAGCATTACTTGTGCGGAGTGTTCAAAAGATAAACCCTGCCACTCCGTAATATATTTAGGCTCCAAAATTATTTTTTTCCAAACAGTTTGTACTAATATGCTGGATTCCTTAGGAATTTATACTTAATAGGAGTGTCGATTTAAGGCAATAAATCACCGCAAATAGAATTGGTTGATGAGACCAATGTTGATGACCAATGACGAAGACAATGCATTGGTCTATGAGTAATTTGGCCGTGCTGTTTGAAATATGCTTCAAAAATAAATTACAGTCAAAATATATTCAGTATTTTCCAAGTTTTCCATGTACTACCTCCATTATAGGAACACGATACCACCACTATAGGAACCATAACGCCATTATAGGAACAACCGGCTAGGAAGAAATTAACAATTTTTTCATGTATTTTTCGTGATAAACGGTGTAAATATATGTTGCATATTCTTCTTCTTCTTGGCGTAACGACCTCTTCGGTCATGCCTGCCCTCTGAAGGGCTTACTAGACTTTTTCCCTTATGTACGTGGATAGTCACTCCTCTCGTACAGGGGAGGGCCCGGTCTCGGTTGGGATTCGAACCCACGCCGTCGAGGTCATGGGTCGAGTTTCTAACCGGCGCTACCGCACGGCTGTCGCGGACCCCCAATGAATGTTGCATATTATTATTATTATTATTATTATTCTTTGTTTTCTGACTCAATAGATACAGCACTCAGATGAATCACCAGTTTTATACATAATTTACAATAATTTACACGGACAATCTTCCCTCAAATACTACGCCAACATTACAACAACGAGTCTTTAATACTAACAGAGGCACGGTTAAAGTCAATAGCATTGCTAAACTTATTCGCAGAACGGCACATTGCGAGTATCGGAACGTTTTCGGCGAAGAGTGTACAGGAACACGAAAAGGACACTGACTCAATATATATAAGGTGCATCAATTTCACCAGTCAAAACTTTAAACAAAAACATGGTCTGCGCTACACCTTTCCTATGTTCCAGAGGCTGCAGACCAAGCAGCAAATATTGTTGGTAATAAGACTAAGTGCGCCACTATTGGTACAGTTACCATATATCCTTACGTGGATACCTTGTTTCTCCAAACCAAATTTTTTTTAAGTTTAGAAAATGGCTTCTTCTATTTATTTGACGTTACTATACTTTTTCTCTTTGTGTATGTGAATAGTCAGTCCTCTCATGCTGTGGAAAGCACGGTCTTGGTTTGGATTCGAACTCACGACGCCGAGTAGTTTGTTCAGCATTCGTTGTACATTCGTGGCAATAATATTTCACTGTTCACTAAGTGAAAATATGTGCCATACGCGTTCGGCCATACGCAGTTTGCTGCTGAAACACGAAAGTATAACACATCAAAACATAATAAAGGTGTCTCGAACCGTGCGTGTGTCAGGCCGAAGACTTCAGACTCGAAGAGTCTCATGACCGCAGCGCGTTGTTCCTGCATGATGATAAGGGCTCGCGGTGTACGCACACACACACACACCCATGCGTTGTTGCTTAATTATTTATTTATTTTGTCGATCACCAATCGACCCCGCACACACAGAGGCGTGATTACGAAGCATTTCGCTGCGTGACGTTACGTTTCGGGGCGCCAGTGAAGTCAAAGCACGCGGGATGGATGTTTGAGATGCGCCAGCGAAGGAAAAACAAATAAACCTTAATTTGTCGGTCATCTTGTGCGCGGTGGTGGTGTTTGGTGTGTTCCTGCCCCATGTCGGATAATCACCGCTGGTGGAGAGTGAGGTGGTTGCTGGGGCCTTTCCTCCATGTTCTCGATCCACACCAAAGCAGGAGACATCAGTTGCCCTTTCAAAACACACGCACTTCCCGCGAGACACGCAGGTTTTTCGGTGTGCATTGCATGTTTTTTTTGTCGCTCTTCTGTTTTTGTACGTTCTTCTCCTTTTTTCTGTATCTCTCTCTCACTCGTTTTCTTTTTTCCACAGCCAACATGAACGAAATCTCCTTCGCGTTCTTTTTTCGAGGACATTCTTTCACGCACACTCGCTAACGCAAGGAACGCGCCGCGACTTTCTACATCTCGGTTTTGCTCGATGGAGTCGCACAAAACTATTCCGAACAATCCGATCAAAAAGGTATACGGTCAGGCACCGCGGGCGCTACGTGTTTGGTTTCAGTACTTTACGATTAGATCGTTATCGTGCGTTCAGTTGGGGGGGACACGGTGACGGTAAACACCCCAAAGGAAAACGCGCTTCAAACGCGACATCGAAAACGGTGGACGGAATGACGTTCGTCGCGGTAGGCATTTAACTTCGCACACTCCACACTATATTAGTAATGACTCTCTGCTGCTTCCCCAACAGATCACCGTTATAGGATGAAGACGGCGGCACCCCCTCGCACGCCCCCCGTCCCCTCCCCTCCCCTCTTCCCTCACAGCAGCCGTCTGTTGTTTGCTTCGTTCCGAATTCCACATACCGCGCGTGCAGTCTCTCCCGCTCACACGCTCGCACACATCCCTACCTACTAGGCTTTCTCTGTCCTGCCCGCGCTGCCTGTTTCTGTCTTACTCACTTTCTTCCTGCTCGCACAGCGCCGACGGTAATGGCGACGGCCTGACGACGACGTGGAAATGACGACGATATGTCGAGGAAGATTCTCCGCCGCGGTAGCGATTTGGACCACGACTCGCAGCTCGCTGAATGGCGGGCTGAAGCTCTCTGCTTTGCACCGAATTAAGCTCGATTGAACTGTCGCCCCGCGCGTGCCTCACCATCCCGGAGACGCTAGCGGATAAGCGGATTTCAATCCCGGGAGCACGTTTCGGAACATTGGACCAACGGACCAACACCTCCTAGGTGCCACCACACCCGCGCCGATATCCTTCCGACATACGCAAACCAAGCGCTTCTTCACCACAGCACGCATCGAAAAAACCACTGGCATATTCACACAACACACAGCCTGCTTTGACGTTTTGTGCACCACCATAAAAAAAAAGCGGAGCCAACGGTTGGGATGTGCTTTGATTTGCTTCGCGCTCTAGTTTTCATGCCCCGCGAGCATGAAATTTAGATTCACTTTTCGCCAAACACCGGTACACGGGTTTTTCTTTTCCCGTTTTTTCCCGCACATTCACCTACCCGCTTGCCAAAGATTTCACCAATTCCAGCGTAATGAAAAAGAAAAAGACACCGCCACACACTATGCTGGTTCTGCCGAAAAAGGTTTATCACGGGCGCGACGCGACGCGACAGCCCTCTCTCGCACGACGAACTATCTCCGATGGGCTACGAAGGTAGACTGAAAAACCTCATTCTTTTCTTGCTATGCTCAGTTCGTCGCCTGCCGAGACGGCGTTCGATGTGTGCGTTTGCGGATGCCCTCGACGAGTACAGGCTTTCGTGCGCGCGGGGTGTGCGTGCCGGAAATCGGGAATGTTTTGTTGATCGAGACGAAGGACAAGAACAACATGCGCCGGTATCGAAAGCGGGCGTTCGAACACAATGGGTGTTTTTTTTTCGGGTTGCGGTACGATTCTTGTCGACCAATTCCAGCTAAATTGAAATGAGTACAGTTAGTTCTTATAGACGGTGTCCCTAAGCCGGCTGGCCGTAGGCATAGTACACTTGGTACTGTTAGCGGTTTTCCGGTGATTTTTTAAATATCAGTTAGTCGCAGGTTTTCTCGAAAAACTGTTTTGAAAATTATTACCTCGAAACTTCCGCCTGGTGCACAGTGGTATAGTAGGAACATAATTTTCGTATTCGTGAAAATTAAACCCATTGTGCGCTAATGATCGGGTAAGGTGGCGCGAACGATGGAAACCATCGCTCAATTTGGCTAACCTTATTTAACCGCCCGGTTCAATGCACAAATTTCATAAGAATCGGTGGCAGAAAATGAGTCGTCATTGTTTTATGCATACTTCCCCGCGACAAAGAAGACTGTGATTTGCGCTGGTGAAACAACCGTTGCCGGTGCTGGTGTTGTGGCACCCACGGGGTCAAAATCAATCAATCTATCAATCAAACTCGAGTTAGTCAACCCGGTGATTTTCGTGTTTGCCAGAAACTCCTGCTTTAATTCAATTGAGCATTCATTACCTCAATTAAGTGCATTGGCATTGCTGGCAATTAGGAATTGATTGGTGGACTACTATCGATACCACACGCGCCACACACGAGGTTATCCTTGGAACGCATAAGTCTTGTCCTCATTCCCACAGTGTTATTGTATCCATTATTCTCCGAATTGTTTTCAGTAAAAAACGGAACAAAATCATACGGGAAACGTATAATTGCGTCATTTTAAATGGACGACATTTGTAGAGTTCTACGAAGTTGGTGTTGAAATGTTTCGATCGTGAGAGCTGTCTGTTTTGTTTTGTGGAATAGGATTGTCAGAATCGAAAGGCTGCGTTGCGAGCTTCTGTCATTTTAATCGAAAGGCCGGCAAAATGTCCAAAAAGCCAAAGCATCATGAGAGCGATGCTTATGCGTTTGTTGATAAAGAAGTGAAGAATAAGCATTTAAACGTGAAATGTTACAAAGAGCGATCAAACGCATAAAAAAGATCCGTAGCTTGAAGCATCTAACCTAAGTTGCTGTAATACAGTGCACAGTGTCGAGGAGTGTTGGAAGGGGAAAATTACGCATCACTAGCGTAGCATGGGCTAGGAGAGTGTGGTCATGCGTCCGGAGAGTGGCAAGGTTAGCTTTGCGCAGTGGCGATATCGTAACCAATGAGGTACAACCGAGGTGCGATTATTGCTAGTTGAAAACTAATACCAATACCCCGCCATGGGGACGTGAAATACCGTCCGCTACGGCAATTTTTGCAAGCTTCGAAAGAGGCGCCTAACCTTAACACATAACTTGGAAAGCAGCTAAAGATGGGCTGTTTAGAATAACAGAAAAATGCCCTGGTTGACTGATGCGGCTGTTTCACTATTGTCATTGAACTCATTCCCAGTTCATAAGAACAATTTGGAAAGGTAACTAACCGCCCTTGATGCTCCTGCAATCGTAGCGGTATGTTGTTGACCCAGAACTCCTTTTCCCCGGCCAAATGGAAGTGATTGTCTGATTTCCGCTGGACAGGGAGGGGTTAATAACCAATTGACATTTGTTTCTCAGCCAGAAATTAAGACAACAATTGGATTCCTGCGGGAAACGCGGGCAAAGGTGATGGAATGTGCTAACCGTGTTTGCTCCTAATTGAATATTATTTACAGATTCGCCATGAACCTCGGGGGCACGATTCTCATGCCCTGTAAGTGTGTGGACACACATGCCTGATGCATCATTGCTCTCATGGTGGTGGGAAATAAACAGTCGACATTTTGACACCAAATGCTGGGGGGAATAGAAACGATTGACACCTTTTACCACTTCTTTGAGCGATGTGGAACTCTTCCAATCACAATGCCTGAAGACAATCAGATCTATACTACACATTAACAGTTCCAACATATTCCGAGACATAGAATTTGCCCAAATCTGATGAATCCTTATTACCTGTGTTCAAGATTGTCATCTGACGACTCCGTCCTTAAAGTCACGAATCTGTGAAGGGTAGCCTGAAACTTTCCCGCTAGTAAAGCCAGGGTAAGGACTCGGATTTCACACAAAACCGCTTAGAGTAATACTTAACTGGATCCTTTTTACTGACACAACAAAGGCCTGCAAGTAACACTTGGTGTCCTCAGAGGAGAATCGTATTGAGCTTCACTTAGTAGGCTTGGCATGAAGCAAGATTTTGTTTAGTATGATAAAATCGGGATGTGCGCGGACGCACTTCCCGGCTACCAAAAATTGCGCATACGAGTTATCCACATGAGGGATAATCGCAGGGGTCAACCCAACCGAAGTGCAATGGAAGAGCCTCGCCCTGGGGGAACCGCCTACATGATCACGGTAACCCCTATGCCAGGTAAGTATGCTTTTTCGTCCGCTCGCTTGCTCACGGCATCTGCAACCAGCATGCTACGATAGCGATGCATAAGAAACCCTTTCGTACAGTCATACATTTACTCAGAACTCCATTTTTACTATTTTAACTACCTCAGCATCCGAATCATACCATATTTTGTTTTAGAACAGTCAAGCTTATCTCGTTTGTATATGAATGCACAGCTGAACTCCATTCACAAAACAAAGCGTTGGCTCTTCCACATTCATTCTCTTCGGCAACATAAAAAGCCAAGCCGGCATTAGAGCCTGATCGTCGCGTCGAGCACGTCTATGCTAGGTAGAGAACTGTAATACCTCTCATGATTGTCTCGCTTTTACGAAATACCTTCATCTTTACCTAGCCAATTTCATCAGCTTGGGCTACCAGCATATCGTTAACCTCTAGGTTTCTCAACGTTTGCCGTTTTTCAATCAGCATCATAGGTCTTACCAGACGGTATTAAAATCAATTGTTTACTACAGATTTTTCTTCAAGCGTCTGTCAAATTTGGCAGACTGCAAAGAGCTAGCAATATGACATATGAAATGTTTCAAAAGGGACGATAACTTTACAAATTGCAGTTATCAGCTATATGCATTTTTTAGCCATCGTTGCATGCATATTTAAATGCATTCAGCGCTCTGAATGTGGGTACAAATGTTCAACGAACTAATAATGTGCATCTTTATGATCTTTTCCTCAATATGTTTCCTTTAGAAATTGACAATTCGACTCAACATAAAACGAACACACACAGACACACCCGTCAGAAGCATCAATGACAGCCAGGGGCTTTAATGCCGGCTTGGCTTTTATGTTGTCGAAGAGAATGAATGTGGAAGAGCCAAAGCGTTAACGCTGTGTTTTGTGAATGGAGTTCAGCTGTGCATTCATGTACAAACGAGATAAGCTTGACTGTTCTAAAACGAAATATGTTATGATTCGGATGCTGAGGTAATTAAAATAGTAAAAATGGAGTTCTGAGTAAATGTATGACTGTACGAAAGGGTTTCTTATGCATCGCTATCGTAGCATGCTGGTTGCAGATGCCGTGAGCAAGCGAGCGGACGAAAAAGCATACTTACCTGGCATAGGGGTTACCGTGATCATGTAGGCGGTTCCCCCAGGGCGAGGCTCTTCCATTGCACTTCGGTTGGGTTGACCCCTGCGATTATCCCTCATGTGGATAACTCGTATGCGCAATTTTTGGTAGCCGGGAAGTGCGTCCGCGCACATCCCGATTTTATCTTACTAAACAAAATCTTTAAATAATTAGAAATAAAGATGGCAAAACAATACGCCACTATGTTTCAAAACAATCATTTAAGGTCAGGCTGAATGTTTCTACATAAGACAACACTTAGAAAGACGCGAATCCAAAGACTTGCAAATGCGAAGGAACACAATGCAACGTCGCCGCTTTGAAATTAAACACAATACACAAAGTTAGCGGGTTTGAATAGATATTTAATATCTTAATTTTATCGAATAGTATATAATACAGTAGATTTTTGTGTAACCCTGTCAGTTCTGGTTCTCATGCCTGTCATTATTTCCAATCATTCAGCCCCGGTAGAGGCGTGTTGCTATTATGTTTCACATCTTTCCCTTCGCCTCGATGCAACAGCGCGCCGCTTATTGCCGGCTTTAATCTCTATCATAAGATAGTCCAGTATATACTATCATAGTTTTTCTCTCTTCGCTCGCACATCAGAAGCAGTTCGTTGCATTGCAATTAGCATATGACGAGCTACACACACGCGTATCAAAACCGATCCAAACCAAGCACGGAGGGACGCTATCTAGATTTGATCCTTTCTTCGGCGTTTTGTTGTTTTCCCGTTTTCTGACTTTTCTCTGTGTTTTTAATAGTGTGGAAGATAGGAAGCTAGTATAGTCCACGACAGGTCAAAGCGGTGTATTATATGATGCAACTGTTTGCCGTTTTCGACCATTTCGCTAAGCTTTTTCCCTCACGCCTATCTTACGGGGATTCGCTATTGATACAGCCATATATACGCACACATTGCTCATATGGAATATGTACGGTTTTTGTTTGATAACAGCAAATCCGATGATACAATTTGGTTTAAGCACATGCACCCACTCAAACAAATACAGATACAAGGTGTCAGCAGCTTCTTTTCCTCATTGCTGACAATTTCGTTTTAATTTAGCAATCACCATATCTTACTCCGTTCGTCAATGCCTTGTCGAATTTGGCCAGCCGTGGCGCTAATGGGTGACCCTCTCTCCCTACCAAATGTCATTCCGTGTGAGCTTCTTGTTCGCTTCCGTGGAAGGGACAGAAGACGAGTACCATTACTGTGTGGATCACTACCGCAGGGCACTGATTGCGTACAACAAGCACACAAGCTAGAGGCTAGGGTTATAATATCGTTAAAACATAACCATATGCATTCTATTTTAAATGTATACGCGCGCGTGGCATACGAGAGCGCCACCGTTCTTTCCGTTGTGAATCTGACGCTAGTTTCGCCAAACAGCATTACAACACAACAGCACAACAAACATCTTCACGATCGCCGGTTCTGTGGCCTATTCCTGCTTCTCGGTCGTCCTACACCGTTTTCCTACACGTTTAACTGGATTATTGTAACGTCAATATAAATCTCTTCTTCGATCCAAGCATTCATGGTCGGGTGCAATTTGAGGAACAAAAACAGTAGTCGCTGTCTAAGTAAAACTCTCGACCTACTAGATTATCAAATATTTTCGCCTCCGGAAGAGCGGTAAGTGTCGGAGATGATGTTTAGCAGCACGGAGGCGTACACATTTGCTTCGAACAGTGGAATATGGAATGAGATCGATGCATTGCAGTAGTATTTATAGTTGTAGTTGTAGTAGTAGTAGTAGTGGTAGTATTATTAGAATGCCATTTCATGGGGTCATCATCAGTGCTGTGACTGACCATTGCCATCATCATGTGAGGAAACTGGTCGACTTTAGGGGACCAATCTAGAGTTTAAAACAATCCTTTCTAATTTTCTAACACACGTTCGCACATACACACACACACATACACGCGGATAAACTAGTGACCCGGGCGTATTTGCAAAAATTATTTACATCCAATAGTAGCCGAGACCGTGACCAGCTTCGTTTACTGTTGTTGATGCTGTTGCTGTTGCTGTTGTTGTTGCTGCAGCTGTTGTTGTTGTTGCTGTTGTTGCTGTTGCTGTAGCTGTAACTGTTGCATGGCGACCATCGCCTCCATATTGACAACAGCGGCTGTCAGGGATGCCACTTCCTGGTCGTTCTCGGTTCCACTGCCAGTGCTGCCGATGGTGCTTGTATAGCTGGCACTGCTGTACGACGACGATCCCGCGGTCATTCCCGGCATTTCAAAGCCGACACGATTGACGACCATTGTGGGTGAGGTCAGGTCGGTCGCCATCAGAACTTGCTGTTGCTGCTGCTGTTGCTGCTGCTGCTGCTGGACCGGTTGTACTCCGATGGGAATCGATGGAGTAGGTGGAACCGGTTGTGCGACGGTCGGCTGCTGAGCTGAGATCATTTGCTGAGGGGGTGTACCAACGGCAGCTGCGGCTTGGCTTGGTGGTGCCGGTTGCTGCGCTACCTGTGTCGTTTTCATGTCTTCCTTCTGCTGCTTGAGGAACTTTTCCAGCTCGAGGAAGTGACGCAACTTCAGCTCCTCGTGCTCGATGCGTTGCCTTTGTTGCAGAAGATAAAGCTGTTGCCGGGCACTGGCCTGCAGATTCAACGAGTGTAGATGGTTCTGAATGGCAACCAGATTTTGACCTATATCAGCGTTGTTAAACGATGGCTCTGGTGGGGGTTGCTGAGGTGCTGGTTGTGCTGGCATTACTTGAGTTGGTTGTTGTTCTTGTTGCTGCTGCTGCTGCTGCTGCTGAACAGGAGCATAACCAGAACCGTCTACCATCGGCACATGAACCGTATCTAAAATAGTTAGAAGAAAACATAATCAATCTGCTTGAAAAAACACCACAACTTTAACCAAGGAAGAGAACTTACTACCCGCATTAGCTTGCATTGTAATCTGTGTTTGCATATGCGTCGGCGGCTGTTGAATTTGAAGCCCTTGGTGTCCCTGCTGTTGCTGCTGCTGTTGTATCATATGTGTTTGACTGGCCATTGGAACTTGTGTTTGTTGCTGAAGCGTGGCGACGTTGGGTCCGACGTACGTCTGTTGTTGTTGCTGATGCTGCATCGTTTGTTGCGACGGCGTCAGATTGAAGTTTGGTGCCGCCGATTCCATGTTCGGTGTCTTCGGGAGCACTTGGTTCAGCTTCGCCTCCAGGTCGTTAGTGGTAGGAACCTCACAGACCAGCGCTCCGCCACCTTGGCCACTGGTCGGTTGTTGTATCTGATGCTGTTGCTGCTGCTGCTGCTGCTGCTGCACGGTTGGTAATGTTTGACAAGACTTTTCATCCGTCGGCGATGAAAAAGCGGTACAGTTCTGACTGTCGTATTCCTGTGGATTTATTGTCATTGCCAGTTTACGCTGCGGCTTCGTGTCTTCGGTAAGTGCCACACGAGGAGATTCTTGTACGGTTTGCACCTGGAAGCGGGACACTTTGCGAATGAGCGGTTTCGCTTCGTTCGCAAACTTTGGCTCCACCTGCTCGACCGAGGGGCTGGTAACGGCGGATTGTTGCTGTGGAGCGAAATAAAATATGGTTCATAACGTACACCGTGTCTAAGGTTGAGAATTTATACGCTTACCTGGGGATGCAAGGATTGCGAGTTGTCCGTTGTGACCGCAACAGCCGACTTCGGGGTTTCAGTGCCAACCGTCAGTTGTGCTAACTTCAATTGCAAGCCAACAAGGCTGCTAGAACTAGAAAAGAGGAAGCACGATCAATAAAATACTGTATACAAATCACCAGAACTGGAGAGCTTTGTTTTAATACTAACCTGTCGATGCGATCTATACTGCTCTGGTTAGAAAGTTGCCTCTCCTGTTCTCTCTGCATCGTGGCGGCGTTTGGTGTCCCAGCATCCGTCACCTCACCAGCCGAGGCGTCCGTCAATGGTACTGCGGGCGTGCTGTTAATTTCGGACGAGGTACGTCTCGACACAACCGGTTTTTGCTGCAGCTCAACGTTGGACTGATCTGGTGCTGAATGGACGACGTTCGGGGGCTGTGGTTGAAACTCTCCGGCCACTACCGCCGCATAGCTCGTTCCCTCCACGATGTACTCTTGCGCACGGGAACCCAACTGATCCGCTTCGGAGCCCGCGTAGTTCGGGTCCGATATGATATACTCTTGCGTCTGATAAATGACCACCTGCTGGGGTTGTTGCTGTTCGGACGTATTGGTGCCGGGTTGCATGGCGTACGGCGCCGGATGAGGAGAAACCATCGCCGACAATGCGTTAGTGCTGGCCTGCGAGGAAAGACCGGCTGATCCCCCTCCACCACCAGCACTGCCGCCCGTTTTATTTGTGTTCACGTGCACGTGTGTTATGTTTTCAAGACCGATTTTTAGCTGCTCCAGAGTTTCTGGCATGCGACTGCTGCTGTTGGGTATCGAATCGCGCGCACCCTGATCGATGGATACCTGCGTTGACATCAACCCGCTGGCAGGGGCGTTCTGTTGCGCCATCTGGACTTGCTGCTGCTGCTGTTGCTGTTGTTGTTGTTGCATCAGTTGCTGCTGCTGTTGCTGCTGGTTTTGCATTTGCTGGTGAATCTGCTGCTGCATCTGTTGATATTGCTGAAATTGCTGCTGCTGTTGCTGTTGCTGCTGCTGCTGATAGTATTGTTGCTGCATGTCGTATGACGGATCGGCTTCCATAGGTATCATCATGCCACCCGCAGTGGACATACTAATCGGTTGCTGTTGCTGTTGTTGTTGTTGTTGCTGCTGCTGCTGTTGATATTGCAACTGCTGTTGCTGAAGGATTGCCTGCTGGATAGCTAACTCCTGCTGATACTGCTGCTGCAGTTGTTGATGTTGTTGGAGCTGATACTGTTGTTGCATCTGCTGTTGTGTTGCTGCATCTATGGCGTCTGCCACTTGTTGCACCACGGGAGCATATGATTGCTGCTGTTGAAGCTGTTGTTGTTGTTGTTGCATTTGCTGTTGTTGTTGCATTTGCTGTTGTAGAATCTGTTGCTGTTGTAATTCAAGATCTAAAGATTGTTGTTGCAGATATGTCTGCTGTTGTTGTTGTAATGCATCTTGCAACTGAGCTTGAGAGTTTGCTTCCATACCCTGTCCGGACTGAAAGCTGTTGTAGTTGTCCAAAGACGGTTGTTGTTGAGGTTGCTGGCCAGTTGCAGCATAGTGTGCTGGTGGCATATCTCCTCCGGGAGGCGCGCTATCGGTTTGGATGTTTGTGTCCCCCGTGCTGAAAGTAGGAGGCTTAGGAGACGCTTCCACCGTCGAAGAGAGACATTCATTCTGCTCCGCTGCTGCTCCTCCAGCGGCCACCGAAAGCACCACCGGGGTCACGGAAAACCGTGACAGTTTACGCTGTTTCAGCTGCGGCGTGGTGGCAACCGGCGTTTTACATTGCTCCGAGGAGGGAGACTCGATGTTTGCTCCATCCATTGCCGGCGCTGATGCTAGCGATCGTTCTTCAGTCTTAGACGGTGGTCCACCTGCAGCCCGGATAGCCTCAACTGGCGTGCCGTTTGGCGCCGGTGACGAATGTATGCTTTGACTAGAAGATTCTGCCACCGGTAGCTGTTGTTGGTTATCGAACGTTTGTCCGCCGCCATCTTCTTGGGTGCCGGCGGAGTTGGTAGCTTCTGCTGCTGTTGTTTCTGATGGCACTGAAGTAGATATAGTCTCCGGTCGATCCATCTTCTCGATCTTGGTCGAGTTCTGCTCTGCAAACTCTACGTCGGTTGTACCACCGTTTCCACCTGGACCATTCGCGTCTGCCTGCTGTTGCTGCTCACCGGGCTCCCCGAAACTGAACCGTTGCTGTAGGATACTCAAATTGCTGCCCGATGTGATCGTGTTTTCTGGAGTGTTTTCGTGCGACGTGTAATCCGTACTGACGGTGCTGGCTTTTCGCGAGTTCTCATCGCAACTACTGTTGTTATCATTCGCCCCGTCGTCCATCATATACGTCACCACGCTCGTAATGGTAGCTGCTGCCTGCAGTTGTTGTCTCTGCTGCTGTTGCTGTTGGTCGCCAGCAACACCGTTTACGATGTTGGCTTCGTTATTATATTCCCCGTCCGGATGCTGTGATGGAGGAATCTGCGATCCTGTAGGAGCAACCGTGTCACCGCCATCCAGCGATGGTGTCTTCTCCAGTTCACCATTTGTCTGCGATGTGGTGATCGCTGAAGCGGGCTGCTGCTGTGACAAGGGGGACGATGATGACGATGAGGTCGTCGTGCTCGAAATACCCGTTCCCAACGCTTGACGCTCGATGATCGTTGGATCGAAGATGTGCGTAAAGTTGGACGCGGTCGTTGATGTTTCGTCACGCTGCACGTGCCCCGAAGCAATAATGGGTGGATGGAAAAACAAAGGCGAGATTAATGAAACGATCAGAGAGCAGTTCGCATTTGCAAGTAGCGTTTGCAAACGTGTGTTTTAGGATACATTCGGTAAAAGGTAATTTACCTCTAGTTCGAACATTTTGCAACAATAACTAGTGAGTTTAATGACCATTTTCATAACTTGTTTAAGTTTTAAGTAAGCAAAAACAAAGGGAAATAAAAAACACAAAGTGCATCTCATGAAGCTGCAAGCACAGAAAGCAATGGTGCAAAGAAAACACTCTAAAACTCACTACAATAATTGAATGGTGATTTTTAGTACGGTTTAAAATATCATATCTTGTGCCTCGATTCATTTGTTCATCTCTAAAAAAGTTAATCAAACTTCATTTTAAGTAGTTTCATCTTAGGTGCTATAAAGCCTTGATTACAATCTACATCAACAGTATCAAAAGTTTGTACCAAAGTTAATGTTGATTGGGAGAAGAGAAAGTAAACCATTGCTAAAACATAGAAAAATATAAAAGCAGTGAATAGCGACACGGATGATTTATGAGAAAATCATAACGAGCAAACAAAATCCAAACCAAGCTTAAAAGATAGAAACTCAATACATACTTTTTCACAACAAGCAAAATATGGAAAGTAAGAGCACAATAAACAATAGAATTGAAAGCGTAAAAAGATTAGCTTATATTTTTGCAAACACACAATACGCACACGCACAACCAAAGGAAAAGAAATCGCGCAATGAAACGAAAGCAAACAGAGAAAAATGCAAATAAATGAAGAATGTGAATATGTGACAACATAAGATGAAAACTTATGGCATCTCCTGGGAGTGGTGTGTGTTTGAACAACGGAGGGGCACGTAAATTGCCATGCGCCTATCGTTGCGATGCAACAGCAAAAAATACAAGAAACAAATGGAAACACACAAAACAGGAAACACACTGGCATACACAATGAGAGAAAACGGGTTGGAAAGGGGGGAAAAAACGGAAGGACATTCGATCGGAGAGAGCACAAAAAACGAGATTATCATTTAAAACGTATAAGCAAAAAGGGCAAAAAGATTTCATTTCAGTATCCTTCACTTACAGATCTGTGTCTCTGGTGTGTTTTAAAGGTCGAACGCTGACGTGTTAGAGACGCATGGCGCACCTGTTGGTGGTGGTAGTGGTGGTGGTGGTGGTTGTGGTAGTTGTGGTGACATTACCGTTGAGGACAGTTTTATTTTATATATATTTTGAACAAAATGTGTAATGGAAGGAAGAGTAGTTGTGTGACGTGAGGGATGTTTGACAGATGTTTTTTTCGTAATCAACGACGATGAAAGTACACGAACAATGCGACAAAGAGAAAGAAAATATTAATAAAGAGTAAAAGAGATTTACGACTCATCATATAAAGTACATTAAAGTGGGAGGTTTATGGAAAGTATGTAAATTCATTGGAATACCATGGTCGTTGGTGCGCGAGTGACTGACGCCACGTGTGCTACAAGTTTCTTTTTTTAATATAAGCGTGATAGCGGTGTACAAAGAAAAGAAAACTAGTCCAAGAGAGATTAAAAGCCAGCAGTGAAAGCTATCACCTTGCACATGTAGCAAAAGGAAAAGTTTTCTATAACGGTTTCGTTTGATTGTGCTTTCCGTGTCAATTATCGTGAGTAGTTTTAGAACCATTTATCATATAATACCTATGAGCTTGATACATTTTAAGTATTAAAATACTTTAGTAGACAATTATACAAAATCACATAAGCCCTTTGAAAAGGAAAAGAATAATAGCAAATGTTTATAGCAATTCAAACGAAAATCCAATCAGCTGTTGTTTCAATCGATTTGATATTTCTAAATATTTTTAATTACACTTTTTGATTTCATTCCATTCCTTTGTTTATCAAACTTGACTGACAAAAGGTAATTATACTTTATACAGGTTTGAACTATCTTTCTCTGGACTTTACTTGTGTAACGAAACTTTGAGAGTTCGCAGCGGAAGTTTGGTGAGCTTAGTTCAGTTTGCAAAATCAGATAAATAAAACACCGTAAATACACCCAACTATAGAGAGGCCGCCGCTCAACGGATTTTGTTCCCGGCGTTGTGTAGCAGTATAATAACCAAAAACGGAAGTAAAAAACAAATCCGCAGAAAGCTCGTGCTTGCGCTCTTATTATTATAGCACACCAGATAAAGCACAGCCGTAATCATCCATGAATATTTGGGGAAGGGAAAATAGTAAACGAATGAATGCATACGAAGCATTGGTGTGTGCGCGTTTTTCAAACTCCAATCCGTTCGAACTCGAACTGATGTGAAGGAAGGAAGGATATACTTCTTTCAAAAATATTCACACAGAAATTTACACACACACGCACGCACGCACGCTCACACCAATAGCACGTAACGTTTGATAGGCGCACTCGTAATGTGTGTTTGGTGATAGAAGACACGGAAAGGAAGGAGGAATCGAGAGGACGGTGAGAGAACCGGGGCCGTGGGCATATCTTACCTTCTCCGACGAACGTCGGTAGCACTGGGAGGCGACTGGCAGTTGGTTGGGATTTTCCTTCAGCTGACGCTGGATGTCGCGTACCATTTCGATGAAAATTGTCGTTTGTGACTCGCTCAGTAGGTCGCTGCTGACCTGGAAAGCGAAGGGAGAAGAAGGTTAATGGTGTCGGAGAACCACTTGAAAGAGCTGCCACTTACTAGATCCTGAGCAACCTCCACCGTGTTGACGTTGGTCGGATCGAACTTGAACTTGATCTTTTTCGCACGGTTTTCCATCTCGCATTCGATGATGTTGTTCTCGTAGCCGAGCACATGCAGCTTCGGGTTTCGCTCGGTCGAGCGCTGGTTGCGTCGTTTTTTAATTTCATTCGTCAGCCGCTTCGGAAGCGCTGCTTGTGAGGCGGGCATGACCGGTGTGCCGGCCGTGACTGGTGGTTGATCGAGTGCACCGGGAGTTCCTGGCGTGCCGCCGCCCGCTGTTGTTGTTGTTGATGCGACCCCGGTCGGAACCGCGGAAGCGACAGGTCCACCGTTCGAGTTAACCGATGGAACATTGCTCATCAACACCGTATGCTGCTGCTCTTGCGGGACAACAGTCTGTTGTTGCTGTTGTTGCTGCTGCTGTTGTTGAGCGATATGCTGTTGCTGTAGGAATTGTTGCTGTTGTTGCAGTTGAACATTCTCGTTTGTCAATGCAACGGGAGGAGGCGCTTCCACGATCTGCTGTTGTTGTGGGGGAAGTTGCTGCTGTTGCGCTGGGACCTGCACTGGAGCTGGGGATTGTTGTAGAATCTGTTGCATTGGCATCGTCTGTGTTGTTTGAGTGGTTTGCATCGGGTGCTGCTGCATAATTGGGACCTGTTGCTGCTGCTGTTGCTGAACAAAAAGCTGCTGTTGGGGTAAGACCTGTGGTTGTTGTTGTGGCTGTTGCTGTTGCGGCGGCTGAGGATGATGCATGATGATCGCCGAAGAGCTTTGCTGTGGCGGTTGCTGCTGCTGCTGTGGTGTCCCCAACTGTGTTGGCATGGATTGATGCAGCTGTACCGATGGATCCGTAAGTTGCTGTGGTAAGTAAACCGGCTGCCCGGGCACGGACGTTTGAATCGGCTGACCGTGCATTAGAGGCGCTTGTTGTTGTTGTTGTTGTTGTGGCGGTGGTTGTTGTACGTATACCGGCGTTTGCATCGGTTGAGGCTGCTGTTGGGGCTGCTGCTGCTGCTGTTGGATGATCTGCGTCGGTTGGGTATGAATGGGGAGGATTCCCTGCAGTTGCTGCTCCAGGGTGGCAATCTGTTCTTGAAGTTCCGCTTGCTGCTGCTGCTGTTGCATCATGGCAAAGTTTTGCTGCTGCAGTTGAAAGATTTGCTGCACCAGCTGCTGTTGCGTGCCGATTTGGTTCATAAACTGCATGGTGGTGGATCCTTGCGATTGGCCTTGCTGCGGGTTACTTAGCTGCTGCTGCTGCTGCAGTTGTTGCTGAAGCTGTAGCAAATACTGTTGTTGCTGTTGCTGCTGTTGCTGCTGTTGTTGCTGCTGCTGTTGCGGATCGATATAAAC
>KE525347.1:3093837-3109409 GCA_000441895.2 Anopheles sinensis
GTTGCTGCTGCGGGGCAACGACTGCTTGTGTTTGCTGTGATGGAGTCATTTGATTAAGGAACTGTTGCTGTGGCTGCGTTTGTTGTTGCTGTAAGGGATGCTGCTGCTGCTGCTGTTGCATCGGAATCGATTGACCAATGATGTACTGACCACCTCCCATAGGTTGCTGCTGGTAGCTCTGCTGTTGCTGTTGTTGCTGTTTCAGCTGTTCATTGCCGACCGGGGCCGAAATTTGTTGTTGATAAATGATTTGTTGCGCTTGCGCTGCTGGAAGCGACGCGGGTTGGTAGTAATTTTGGGGAACTTGTTGTTGCTGCTGCTGCGGTTGTTGTTGCTGCTGTTGTGCTGGTTGAACCGTATTCTGCTGGTTTAGCAACTGTGGTACCTGCAGCTCCGTGACCTGCAGATCATTTTCCATCTGCTGCTGCAATTGCTGCTGCTGGTACAGCTGCTGCGCCAGGAGGGCTTGCTTTTGCAGTACTTCCTTCTCCTGTTCGACCTGCTGCTGCCGGGCACGTTCCTCCCGCTCCTTGAGCAGCGTTTGTATCTGTACCTTGAGATTTTTCGCCACCGTCTTCGAGTCGTCCTCCATCAGTATGCCCGACTTGTACATTTCGCTCGCAATCTCGTCCGCATCGTCCACGCGGATGTCGAAATCGAACTGGATCGCTTCGTTCTCCTTGTGCTTGTTGACACGCTTCTTTGGGTCCATGATGCGCAACCGAAACTCCATCTTGACGTTGTCCGCGCTCGCCAGGAACGCCTCCTTCGAGATCGGCTCCAGCCGGATGCCGATGTCCTCGCAGAAAAACTCAAAGTTCAGCAGCTCCTTGCACGTCGGCCGGCCCTCCTTCTTGTCGTGGATGCACCGTTCGATGATTTCTCGCACCTCCGGATTTTCCACCTTCTCGAGACTCTGCGGCTTCACGCCCGACGTCACCTTCTTGTAGATCTGGGCCGGCGTGTTGCACTCGTTGTACGGATACTCGGACGTGGCCATTTCCAGCATGCACATGCCGAACGCGTACACGTCGACCGCTTCGTCGTAGTGCTCCTCATACATCTCCGGCGCCATAAACTCCGGCGTGCCGATCACCGACTTGGCGAAGCTGCGATTCTTCAGCGTGGCTAATCCTAGATCACCTATTTTAACACTCCCTGTCGTTCCGGTTATAAAAATATTATCACATTTCAAATCACGATGGATGATTGGCGGCGTGCGTGAATGTAGGAAATGCAAACCCTTCAATATTTGCCGACACCAGGATTTCAGTACTTTCGGGTTGATTTTCTTAAACCGTCGCAAGTACCTGAAAAAAAAAGATTAAAAAATAAATAACAGAATATTTCACTTAGAACGGCGTTTGCTAGAACTTACGATTTCAACGTGCCGGACAGCATAAGTTCGGTCACCAGAACGATGTTTTTCTTCTTGTTTCCGGCCGTCGGTGCCGCCTCCCAGTAGTTGTAAAAGCGCACAATGTTCGGATGCTGCAGCTTCTTCAGCATTTCGGCCTCCTCCCGAAACCGTGCCCTTTCGACACGGTTCACTTTTTTCTCCTGTGGAAAAATAAGAAATGGAACCGGTAAGTATGTGCTCAATTCTTTGGGACGGGGGTCAATGAACTTACCAGAAGCTCGCACCAAGCGACTGCAACGCCGGTCTGTGTATCCAAACCCCGGTACACGGTCTTGAATGACCCTCGGCCAACCTCCTTGTCGTACTTCAAAAACCGCCCGCACGGTGAAATTCCGATGGCCTCGTCCTCGTCGTCCTCCTTCTTTTGCTGCTTGCGCTGCTCCTCAAACTTTTCCAGATCAAAGATTGGCCCAAAGACGAGCTTCTCGTCCGCGGGTTTAAACTGCAGCGCCAGGTTTTCCGCCTCCCGGCTCAGTATCTCGATGTTATCGTCCAGATTGCGGGGGTACTCCGTTTCGATCGTTTCGGTGCACACACCGTTCTCGGAGTACATCACCGACATGGCAGTATTCTCCAGGCTCTTCCTCACGAACCGCAGGATGGTGCGGGTTTGCGATCCGTCCGATTCGCACGATGCGCCCTCCTCCCGGCGTTGCTGCGCGGCCTCTGCCGACCGCAACTGCACCCCACCCTCCTCATCCTCTACGTGCTCTACCTTCTCCTTGCTTCCAACGCACGAATCTTTCTCCTCGTCCGTCATCCTCGAGTTGTCCTCGAGATGATGGTTGGACAGCTGATGACCTTCCCCCTCGATGCCGGAGTCATTGGTAAGTGCCTTCGAGCGACGAACTTCCTTCTCTTCCCCAATGGCGGCCGCATCCGCCGGTGAGTCTTCCACTTCTTTTACCGCTGGATCCAACGGTGGGACGACGCCGCAGGAGGAACTGTCATCCTCGACCGTGCCCTCGTCCACTTCACGTTTGCCTTCATCCTCGATGACGATGGATTCTTCTACCTGCTCGCTAGCATCCACCACCGGGGTCGTCGTCGTCGTCGTCGTAGTGGCGGCGACGGCGGCGTTGTTTGCCGCCTTCGACATTATCGTGTGTCGTTGATGCGCGAAGATTCTTTTCTTTGGTGACGCTGCTTCACTGGCTGCTCCATCCGAATCCTTCCTGTTCTTCCGACTAGTCGGCGTTGTATCACGCGGCTGCTGCTGCTGCTGGTGTTGCTTGCTGGGCGTCTTCTGTTGTTGTGCTTGCCGTCTCTCGTCCATCTTGTCATCGTTTTTATTCTGCAGGTGCGATTTTTTGTCCCCGGGAGATGCGCGCCGGTGGTAACTTCCTCCTCCAGCTGCACCTGCGCTGGTGGTGTTGTTTGCCAATCCGCCTACCGAAGGAGTTGAGGAAGCCGTGGCGGCTACGACGCTACCACTGCCGGTGTTGGCGTTGGCGTTGGCGGTTGGGGTGGTGGTGTTGTTGGTGGTGCTGGTGCTACTACTGCTGCTGTGGTCAAACACTCTTGAGATTAGAGCCCCCGTGTTGGCTGCCGTTTGGTTCGTACCGGAAGTACTCGATCGTGTCGTGTGAAGTAGATGTTGATGATGCCGCTGGTGTCTTAGCGTGCTGCAGTTGTTGTGGTTGTAGGTGATCGTATTATTGTTGTTGAGCACGTTGCTGTTGGTACTGCTATTACCACCGCTACTACCTCCTCCACCACTCGAGCTGGCGGTATTGCTGGTACCACTTGCACTGCTGCTGCTGCAGGGGTTGTTGTTGTTGATGCTGTTTAGGCTCGTAGACGATGTAGATTGACTAGCGGAACGCAATCTCCGTACACGGTAGCTGCTGCTGCTGACCTGCTGGCTACTCGTCGTGGCGGAAACTCTCGTACTCTGCTGGTTGTCTTGGCTGTTGCTTACATGTGACGCTGCCTGGACCGAATTGCTGTGAATCATAGCAAAACAAGATAAACTCATTACAACTTTGTTGCAAGATAATACCATTTCTTAAGCAAAGAAGCGCCACAGCTGAGTGTAGAAGAGTTAATGGAAAAGCTTAAAAAGGGTGCATCAACAACACAGGACTGGCTCTACCTTAAGCAAGCGCATCCATTCATATGCAGGTGCAGCTTGGAAAGCAGCTCCCTGAGGCCGCGAAACACTGTGCACATATTGTTGTTTGTGAAACGCGCAAGAGGACGCAGTTATGACGCAGGTCGCTGCTGATCATCAAGGCGGGCCTTCCTCTAAACCACACTGATCACTACCGAAGCGTTCTCTATGAACTGATCCTCTTGCCACCTGGGTCAGGTGCTGGTGCGACGTATTGAAGAGCCATAAACACCCCCATATATTTCAAATACTACAGTAGAACACCTCGCAACACTCGTGCGGACGACGTTCGCATCGCAGAAACGCAGAAGCAACGTCAAACAAAATTGACGATTTTTGGCGGGGATGAGCCATCATTTAACGGATCATTCGCACCATTGCGTTCTTTCGCCATCGGCCAGCCATCGGAATCGAAGCTTCTCGGGGCGGACCCAAGTTCCAATGATATTTACTTTCGGTTTCGAAAAAGAGGAATTCACGTCCCTTCACTTTTGGAGAAGCAATAAGTGATGTGCGTCTCGAAAAAAATTCAGTTGAGGGTGGCATTACATTTTTCTAACTTTGTCAAGGTCAACAGTTTTTGTTATCAGAATCTAACAGAGGAGGAGGCAAAGATCAGAGCTCCGACAACGTCCCTTTAAAATTGATAAAATTTCGATCTCTCAAGTCTGCATAAGGAAAACTGCGAAGATATAATCGAAAAGGCATTTGAAGAATATTGTCTTGTTTAAAATATGTATCTTAACTACTCTATGGAAAATACATTATCCATGCTATTCAAGAATAAACTGCGTTTACCTTAACCATATCATATGTTTTACTATGTACTGAATATTGCATCTTCATTTTGGCCAACAACGAACTCATGCCTCAAACGATTTTTTCTACTACTACAGTAGTTTACATTATTTGTGCACTGTGCTTTCTTTTTTCTTGTTCGCCACTGAATGCTAGATGCTCAACGGTAAACATCGTTTTCGGTTTGAACTTTTTGAATGCAACAAATAATCCCAAAACAGACAGAACAGGCGGAAAGGAAAGACGCAACCTTCCCATTCGCGAAAACCGAAGAGAAACTCTTTGATGTGCGTCGAGAGCACTGTTTATTATCGGAAGCCAATGTATGATCAACTGTGCTAAAACAGGTAGCGGGGCGTTGGATCATTTGTTTTTTCTTTATTGGCGTTTTGTGGCCAGTTAAGTTAGTGGTACCGCGTGGAGAAGATTTTGTTTGGCTCGAAACGTGAGTTATTCGTGCTCGAAATAGACGGCCACGGTAAAGTGATAGTGTGCAATCGGTGGTCGATGTGAGTGTTCCTTGATGCTTCCCAGCGAGAGCGATCATTCACGTTCCTTCTGAACGCAGATAATGTGACAGGACAGCAAAAAACACCGACCGACTAGCGACCACCGAGTGATCCGAAAGAAAGCAGTGAAAGGGATGATACACAACTATTCTTATCACCGGGAAGCGCAACGTTGCGGTAAAAATAACCTCCGTTCAGCGTGGTATATGAGAATCACGCGGCATGGCTGCGGCTGGCAAAGGAAAAGAGCGACCGACCTAAGCCGTTTGCTCCCCCCGTGACGTCACAAAGTGTCTGATGAAACTGATCGCAATAAAAACCGCGCTTTGACAGCGGCGACCGCGAGCGCTTCTTCAACGGGTGTTAAACGGCGAATATTTACTCACTGCGAATGGCCTCTCCAGTGTCAGCAGGCACACGCCAACAGCAAAGGCCAGTCAACCTGTTGCTCGAGAACAAACAAGGAGGAATCCCAACAATGCCACAATCTACACTGGCAACGGGAATGGTGCGGTGGCGCAATCGAACCGCCACCGTTGGGACTCTTCAGAAAAAAGGGAACGAGTTCCGTATGCATACGACACTGATCGAAAGCAAGAGAGGGAGAAAGAGAACCTTGGCTTCCGTTTAAGATTCTAAATGTCAACCCGTCGCTGCCTTCTCCTACACCGCGTATCATCGTCGACAGAATCGTCGCCATTTGTTTGGCCGCGAATTGCGAACTTGACTTTCGTGTTCTACGTTTGGTGGCGGCGTGTTGGTGTGCTACCTTTGGGTAGTGCCAATAAAATACACGTCACATTCTGTCCCATTTCAGGTCATTCGCTAATCAGAAAGGTTAACACACAGCAGCCCGGTAGGGTAGACATGATAATAATTTAAATTGTAATAGACCACGGGGCAGCTTATCAACAAGTGACAATTGAAGCGTGGGAAACGGAAAGAAGGAACATCCTGAAACTGATCTAAAATGAAACCACAAAGATAAGTTAAATGACCATTTTTGACGCCACAATATTTCGAATCAAAGCAAACCGACGGAAAGTGATCCAAGTAAGCCACAAAGAGTATGACACTTTCAGTCATACAACTTTCATGGATAGCATTTTTTTAAAACACACGCAAATAGGACTTACCTTCTGCCAAAACACGATCTTTTTGTTGCTCCCATTTGTACGGCATTATTGCAACATACTATCCCCAATGTACTGGACGTGTTTTGACCGCCGGCAACTACTTTCAGTGAAAAAGAACTTTCTTCGCCGGGTAAACTCCCCTCGGAAGGTCCCCTCGTAGTTCCCGAGAGATCGTTGATTTACGCGCTGGTTCGTCCTTGCGTGAGTTCGCACAATCTCTGTCCTGTCTGTACCGTCACGGCAGACGTTCTTCGTTCTTTGAACCAAACAACAGTGGATTCTGTGGTCTGTGGTTATCTGCTTCCCACTCAAAAACACTCTGACTGTGTGTATGTGTATGTGTGTTTGTGTTGTGTGTGTATTTTTTTATTCCCAATATGTTGGCGGTATAGAAATTTTGAAAATGCTTTACCTTGGCGCTTCTACTCTTTTCGTGCTAGACACTTCCTTCAGTATGGTCTTAAGCTGTTCTTCTTCAAGACTAGGATAAGTTGTAGGATTTCTTTGGGATTTTCGAACCAATTCGAATGAGAAGAAAAGTATAAATAAAATTTAAAGCTGTAAAACTGAAGCAGAAAAGGGGAAACTCAAAATAAGAAAGAGGAAATTAAAAACTAAACACAAAACTGCGTATTCAATTGGATCTAAACGTGTAGTTGCAAAAACGAAGAGAAGCACAAAGTATTAAAGTCTATCGTAGGTTACTAGACACCAAATGGAAGGAACAAAGAAAAACTATATAGATCTCTTATCCAACGTGCGCTAGAAGGAACTGCCAGAAAAGCTCTCAATTCAAACTAAAACAAAAAAAATTGACCAACTGTTTTACTGACGTTCGAAATATCGAAAATGGCGTAAAAAGCGTTTTGCTAGGCGTCTTTCAATCCACTAGAGTTCCTGCGAGGAACGTGCAAGTAATGTTTTCGAAAAAGAAAACAAATGTATTCAATGGTGTGAAGAAGGATGAAAACAAATGCCCTTAAATATGTACTAAATTTAGCTCTCTATGACAATGTAGATTAAAAATCAATTCTAATCCAAACCGCGATTATAAAGCTTTGTTAGGGGAATATAAGTACTATGTATTACACGTCCATAGGATATTAAATTAAATTAAATTGTGCAACTTTTTCTCGTGCCCAACAAAACGGATGGATTTTTAACGCTGTAATAGGAAACAATACACACTCGACAACGCATGAATGTCTAAAAGTATACCATAATTAAAAGATGACCTCCTACTACCTTCCGCCATCAGCCTTGCCGACCAATTAGTACATTTCCCTTTCGCGGCGTGTAAATATTTAGCAAAATATTTTCTCTCTATATCTCAGATGTGCAGCTTGCGGAAAAACAACTTTCTCTCTCTTTTTCTCCCTATCGCTTCGCTTCGGATAACGTTTTGATGCTGGCTTATGTAAATATCTATGTCTGTATATAATTCCCTATTTCTGTTGCTTAGTTGAAATATGGATGCAATGGATGTATGCACTGTGCACAAGGATTCAACCTTGTTGCTTCCGATCCAGCACTGCTTATCTGTCGTAAAATCAACAATTTCAAACGTTTGCCTTTGCCCGGTTTAAAACGCGTCCTTTCACTGCCCTGCAGGTTAAACAAGTTTACTGTCTGATGGACAAGAATCCTTTCTGGTATGGAAATAGTTGTGTACTCAAGCCTTGACACCAGATATCATTGGGATTTTGGTACAATTATTTCTCACGATGCGAACTACTCGTGAAGGTTTAAAATGTATGTTTCAATCGAGAGAATGATAATTTCTTACGTTTGCTTCACTTATACATTGCGCACATCAATTTATAGTGTGTCAGTTTAAAATACGTTCCCTTAAACTATGCGCTGGCAATAGTGATACATTTACCAACGAGTGGCAATTGCAGAACGTGTCGCGGATAATTTTTACTCTTCCAACCAATAGCAGTACAGAATGTTCCAGACATTTGGCATAGAATACTGCTCAAAGTGGTTCCTCCTATCGATCTAGTGCCGAATTCTGTACTTATCAGATTGGAACCCTTCGGGTGTCGATGGTTTTCTTGTGTATGGTTGCAGTGTTGTTCGACTGCGGTCGTTATTAGCATATTCATTATCACATTACATAAATCTACTTTTTTGAAATCTGGCCGTTTATAAAACCAGTATATAGTTCAGTTCCCTATGACTCTCGTACGGTATGCTACGAAATCTTAACAGTTGACACAAACACAAAACAAGGATTTTCAATATTGCAACAAAACACGAATAGATTACAAACGCATAGAAAGGACGAACGAAACAAAACTTAAGTAAAGCAGAGAAAGAAAACAAAACAGGAACAGAGACAACTCTCGGGAAACGATACGGAAGGAAGTGTTAAGGATGTGTAGAGAAAAAAAAGTGTGACTTTACGGATGGTGTGCCTTTTTTGAGTGTGTTGGGTATGTTCACAGCCACGCGAAGCAGGATGGCCGGGCAGCAGTTGCGAATACGCCTTTAAATCGAACCGTTTGCCTTCGGAGATGATACGGACGGACAGCAAGGTCGCGTATGGGCTTTGTCACTGTACGTACTGCTCGTTCATAGGTTCGTGTCGTCGTCCGTTGCTTGTTTCCGATCGGCTATGGTCATCTCGATTGTATGAGAACCACAGCTGTGTACGGGTATGATGCGGCCGGTTTTGAGAAGTGTTTCTTCTTGCGTTCTTAAATCATCGCGCATTGTATTTGCAGCGACTCGTTTAGGGATTGAGAGCTGCTTTTTCAGCAGGGCTCCATCGACCGAAGCGTATCCGATCCGTGTGCGGGAGAGGGGTGGGTTTTTATCGATAGCTTAACCTTGGCATCAACTCGAAGAGTCAACCCGTTTGCACTCCCGTACTTTATCAGGCAACCGCGACAACCCGACAGTGAAACTTTTCGTTTGTTGCCTAGAAATAAAGGAATGTAAGAAAAAGTTATCAGTAAGAAGTTTAACAGTTTATTAAAATAAACAAATCTAAAACAATGAGTTGTGTTAGAGAGAAATTCCATCCAAAAATAATAAATATATGTAAACTAATGTGACGACTTATAAATAACGAAAACCTTTGGATTACATCATACCGATAACGAGAAGAGCAAAAAGAGCGGAAAACAGGGCAACAGAAAAACTTTCACGCAAACAACCTTTGTTGTTCTTTTACAACAGGCTTAATTTATTACAGAGCATTTATAGTGACTCATTTTTGGAGCGATCAAAAAAGAACCATTGATGTTCCTATGCGATGATGATTCATATGCAAAGAGACCGAACAACAAGATCGAATCTCTTGACCCGCAGCTGCACAGTCATTTTTGTAGGTGTGACAGGTTTCGGGAAGGCAACATCGCATTTAAACAGGGCAGACTGAAGGTTGTCTGAAGCCGGCGTACAAACAGAGGTAAATTAAGATCGATTTTTGTTTCCCTCCTTATACCTTTGCGGACGGAAATAGCAACTTGTAAGGGAGCTTCATGGTTGATGCAGTACTTTCTTACCCGAAACCCCCCCTCCGTTGCAGTTGCAGCTGTAAACAGTTTAATCAGCGTGTCACGAGGTTGGCATCGCCAGACCACGAGTCAGCTGGAATTGAATACGCCCGCAGAACCCCATATGGTGTACGTCTGGGCTAATCGCTTGGACTGTTCCGGCGCACGAGACTTGCGAAGATGGACTTGAGCAGGGCCCAGTGGGCCGGTAAGGATGAGAAATTTGAGGTGCCACCATACCTCGGGCCAGTGTCTAATTACGGCTTAATAAACGAGTTTTAATTTTGTTCCCGGCTCGAATTTACCCATAGAGAATAGAAACGCCGGGGTTGGACTTTGGCACAATACCCTGTAGTGCTGTCGTAAGGTATTTTTTCCGCTTCTCAGGCTTACGTTAATTGAGCATAACCGTCTACAATAATCTCCATGAAAAAAAGCTTGCTTACAAAATATTATATCGAATTCACCACGGACGACGAAAATAGAAATATAAGCTGCTTCAACTTTCTTCACCTTCGATGACTTACGTTTTTCAGCTTTAAATTGCTTTCCATAGAAGAGATTTTTTCCGTTCTTGAAATGAATCAGACGGGTTCAGAATACATGACTGTTCGAGCTATTTTCAAAAACTCTTCCAAACTGAAACTCAACATTTCAAGTATTTTGCCAGGCACTTGTACAATTGAGTGAAAAAAAACCTGATCAACGATTGCAACTGCAAGTTCAATAAAATTACGGGGTTGCTGTAACTGTGTTGCAATGTACTGCGCAATTAACAAAGCAATAAATCGAACCCATATAATAAAATAATCAATTGCACTTTGTACTCTACCTCTGTACTTTGTACTCTAAATCAAAACGTTAAGTTTGTCATTATTGAGTTTAGGTTGATTATAACAATCTTTTCCTCGGAGTGTCCACTAAAACTGCTTCATCTTTAACTTTCCTTTGTGTGTCAAGTAAAACTTCATAGCCTGCTTAAGTAGCTCTAATAGACATTTTAATACAAGATTGTCGAAAATCTTCTTCCTTTCGGTGAACCGAACAATTTCTTCGTATAGTATTAAGATTGTATAGGTAAAATGCATGTAATTTATCTGATAAATCCACACAGTGCATAAAAATAAAAGGTAGACATTTTCAAATATCGTTTGAAAAAATGCCAATAGTGCAACTGCGCCAGACAAAAACTAATATAAAGTACAAAGAGATTCATACTCGAAGTAACGAAAAGAAATGTGTGCACAAAGAAAAATAAACTGACTTAAAAACTAAGAGAAACAGATGGATCGGCATGGGAACAACGGGAGCTTTAATGCGGCTTCGGGGCAAAAAACTAGACGTAGATCAAAACATCGTGTTGGCAAAAAATTCGCACTCGGCTTAAGCCAATGGGTTTAAGGTTTGAGGCATGAGAAAGTGTTGCAAATACAACTCAACCAAGAAGTACATCTGTGGTTGGAACAAACCAGAGCAGCAGGAAGTACGCCGCTTTGGCAAAAAAAAAAACGGGCGAAATCCAAATAGGGTAGACCATCCGCTTTGCCTTTCGAAAATGTTCGCGAATTTCATGCATAGAGCAGAGAAATATTTTTCCTGGTCCCCCTTTTTCGCCATTCGATGTGCAGGTTTCCATCTTCTTCGCCGGCCTAACATCTGTGAAAATAGCGAACATATGCCATTTACAAGACTCCCCCAAAACGATTGACGAATGGTCACGACTTGGGCAGGCATTCCCAGGTGTTTATAGCAGATTATATAAAAACATGGGGGACGATCCCGTAACTCCTGATCCTCATGGTAGTGGTCGTCTTGTCAGGTGTGATATCAGATCTTCCTTCGGGGTGCACTCTACGGAAAAGCGAAAACGAAGGAAAACCTTTCCCATCCCCATGTGATTCCGCGACTTCATTTCTTCTTTGCGCAAAATTCTCTCGCTGATCGTTTTGGCCACCTCCTCCACTCTACTCAACTCCCTCCGCATTTGGCCACCGAACGATCCTCGCGTTTGGCCGTGCTCTCGTGTGCCTTTAATACGCAGTAGAGCGATAATATCTGGCCCGTTCCGCCGACCGCCAGCCAACCGGCCAGCCAAACCCTCTGGTCCCATCCGATAGAGAGCGAAGAGCCGAGTCTCTGGTTGGGGCGCCACTCGCGATGCGATTGGTTTGGAACGTGAACGTGGTGCTGTTGTGTTTTTCGATGCGGTTGGCGCCGGCTTCAAGACCTAGCGCCGGAAGCGCGGAAGGGGGTAGAAGGGCGCCACGCAGCGATGTTGCGGGTTGACCATGACACGACGACGACGACGACGCCACCGACCGTGGTGTATACTATGCCGTGCCACAAGCAAGAGGCAGGCAAGATGATGAGCTACTTATTCGGTACCGTACTTGTTGTTGTTGCTGGTGCTGGTGCGTTTTAGTGCAGATTATTATTATTGTTTTAGCCACCCGTGTTACACATTTCACGCGGTTTGTGTGCTTTTTTATTATTCGTCAGTGTGTATGTGTTTTATGCCCCTTTTCACTGCACCTTTTAGGTGCCCTTACTTGTGTCGGGCTGAACAAATAAAATATGCCGTTAAGCATCCTGGCCTTCCGCAACACCCGCGAGGAGAAAGGAACATTGGGTGGAGCGATTAGAAGGACGGTGCAGATCAAATAATACAAAGTACACCTGGAGCCGGCTAGTGCCACTTGCCCTTCCACAATGTACACAACAACGGCTAGTAATCATACGACTTCCAAGATCAAAAGACTACATTTTATAAAAGTAAAGATAGCATTTTAGTTTTAGAATCAACTAACTTTAAGAACAATGTAAAATACATTGTGCAATTTTTATTTTCCATTAATTTCAGATTTACCGTGTTCGAAAAAATTTATTCGAAGAATCTCCCTCCAAGGATATTAAATTATCTTCCATACAAGAGTTGAAAAACTGCATTCAAAAGGCACGTAATTTTAAAAACAAACCATTTTGCCTCGCAAAACACAATCGTTCATTAACATCAAGGATGATAAACTATTGGAAAAATAAATGAAACGGAAATCGATATGCATTGGCGCCGGAAGTCGGATGGTGTATGTTCAGAATGCGACCCTGGTGCATGCGGGGCTGCAGCAGCGGTTGCTTCCGGAATATGACCCGCTCGGAATCCACACAGGCATGTAGATCTTCCACCCTCACCCTACCCTTCCAGTTCCGGTCCGTGGAAGGTTGGTTGCGCATCCCAGGGTTGCCTTCCTGCGCACGGGAGTGGCTTTGCTAAAACGTGTACGCGTACCACGTTATGGTGCTCAAGTTTCATTCTGCATCGCTGACGAGCCCCCCATGACTGTGTACAACACTCTCAGCGGGGACATGGCCTAGCATTGCGGTAAACAGAACTACGTCTCGAGGCAGGCGGGAGGATCGTTCGAACAAAAGATCGCCATGAAGTGCAAAAGAATGCACAACGTCTTATACGATGGGAGGAATGGTTTGCGGACACGAGGCATCGAAAACAACACAACACTGTCTTCTGACATTAAAAAATTGGATTGGATCACTATTTCCACAGCGTGTGTGTGTGTGGATGCCAAAAATGCCACCTCGGCGGAGTGTCAGTCATCCGTTACCTCCCTCATACCACACACACCCCCGTCCCCAAACCGCGAACGGGACAAATCAGTCGCGATGTGGACACATTTGTTTTGCAGCAAAATTGCACAAATTTAGAACCGGCACAAGATGCAAGATGCGAAAGCAGGCGAGACGTTTCGCAAATCGCTCCACTGTGACAACGATCTCTCTTGGTGTAGTGCACCTTGCCGGCCTGAAACCAACACACCCATCATCCCGCCACCCCGCGGTCGGAGACGTTTCTCCGCCTACATTGTTTTCAAGATGTATCGCGAACAAAACATTAGAAAGAAAAAAAAACCCGCTCGTGGTTCATTAAAGCTGCCCGGTCGTCTACTTTATCGGAACTTGCTGCACACACATGTTCAGTCGCGAACGGGCATTGGTTGCGTTTCCATTTGTGTTGCGCTCACGACTACATCAACTGTGGCCCTATTTGCTGCCATCCCCGAACAGCGGTCTGTTGGCGTTCCGACGACTTTCCGCGACTACTGAAGAGCAGTAGAGGTTTGGATGGTTTCGATAAGATCCGGCCAAAAGCATTGCGTGAGAGAGTAACAGATGCAGAAAGGAAAACGAAGAGACGACGAGACGCAAGATCTCCTTTCGAGTGATTCAATCCCTCCCCCCTGCCAGACGAGCGGTCGAAGAAGACTGCCTCGCAATGCACTGGTGCATTCTCACCCACACATGCGTGCGGCCGCGTACGCACGTGGTGCATCCGAAGCACCAACACATACGAATCGCAGAGATCGAACTATCGATTGATGCAAATAAAAGTGACAACTGATAGCCAGCTTTCCGGTAAATCTCTACTCAATGTTGCTTATGATAGAGAGTTTTTATTCCAGAAAGAAGCTGCACCTAAAGAAAGAAGCTGCACAGGATCAGTTTCTTAAATTTGAAACATTTGAACAACTCTCCCATATGTTTACCTTCCTTGTAGCCGTTTCTTTTTCGGAACAAAGGCTGCAAAACAATAAGACAACAACGACACCCGGTTGCAGGAATGCGAATTGTCCGGTGGAGCCAGGAAATAAACTTTTTCCCCCGCAAAACGTCTGGCCGCCCACGCAGCTCAGTGAAGTGTGCTTGACTGTGTTGATTTTCATCTTTTCAGCTCACCGTATGTCATTCCTCCCGTGTGGTCCGGGGCTGATCTTTAGGGAAAATGTAAACCACCATTACCGGTAGATGTTGGAGATGTTTCTCGATGCACATGCAAAACAAATCCAGCAATGAGCATCCTAATGAGGCAGGGAGGAAGATTTGCAACGGGTTTTCGGGGAAAGCCTGGGTGCGTGATCGGCCAGTTCGACGTGTCGGCCTTTTCCAACAGTTTAAGAAGCTTTCTCATCCAAGACGAAATCGATTATCCGAGGCCGCGACTCGGTTGTGGCGGTGCTAGGATATGAGAGAGAAGACTCTTCTTACTAAGGGCCTCCCCATTGAGAGCAAGCATACTCGCTGAGACTTTTCTCTTAATAACTTGTAGCGTGAATCGGGTGCGTTTTGGCCTGCATTCCCCGCTGGTGCAACATTGTTGGCAACTAGTTTCATTCTACACCTATTCGATAATTGAGTAAAATACTGCTAGTCACAGGTGAAGCGGGCAAGGGAGGGAGCAGGGGCCCGAATATATTCGCTCCACGGTCGTGTGCACTTTCAATCCAATAATGATACTGTACGTTTTCCTTTTCTAGAGCCGCCCGTAGCCTTGTATGCACCGCGAACAGGGCTTCCGGTCGGCGCCCGTTGGTTTTTTAAATAAGGGATACGACGTGTTCGGCTGATTGATACCGGGAAGACGCGGGACAAAATCGCGACCCTTGGATACGTGATACGTGAGTGGTGCAACTCTGCAAGAAAAAGATTAGCTCGGCGCCGACCAAACGGTGACGCATTGCACAAAAATGTGATTCACCCCATCACCTTCTTAAGTGTTACGTGATATCATATACGCACGAACGAGGCGTATGTTGGACCATTTTTTCCGAAAGCAATCAAAGTAAACTGGTTACCAATAGCAATAGCTTGGGATATTTTCTGGCTCATCCAGCAGATCAGCCGCTAGATGAAAAGAAGCTTGTCGCTTTGGGCATGTTCTTGGGTGACGACATAATCTGCAAATCATTTACGCTTTTCTTGGGCACCACGGATTCGACAGTAAATTGGTGACCGGTTGGCCTTCCACCTTCCACTGGGGTGCCGGTACCCGGGTCGGCCGGTGTGGCATTGCGCGTAACTGTTTTGGGGGACCCCACAGCCAAGACATGGATGGATGAACGAACCAGGTCGATAATAGCCGTCGTCCACGATTGGGGGGGCATGAAAGAAATGTTGTACGATCGAGACTCAACCACCGTTCGATGGATGGCTAATACATTCATCTTCATTTACGGCATTACGTAGCCCCGTTGCAGCATGGTGGGCTAGTCTGTTGCTTTTCTCCCTCCCTGCTGCACT
>KE525347.1:3109429-3217119 GCA_000441895.2 Anopheles sinensis
AACTAAAAAGCGAGCACGTAGGATACGTGATGCCCGACTCTTTCTTTTTCTCTTTGTAGGCGGTTACTCCAAGAGGATCTATGTTACCGTTCCCATTTACCGTAATGAAGGAAGAAAACGGTGAAAATGGTTAGCTGATAGGGCTGTTTCTAGAAGTCAATCCAGTTTCAGCTCTAATCGATAGAAATCAATCCATGGGTGACTGTTCGCATGATTTTTGGGAAAATCCAAATTATCGAACTATCGAAAGCAAAAATGCGTAACTGCGCCTGCCCTCGAGCTCTGCATCTAAAAAAAGGCAAAAAAATAGAAACGTCAAAATCAAGAAGTATACAAAATCGTCACAACTGTGGTGCACTTTGCGAAGCACCTCCATTGCGGGGTATTCTGGAAATAGTCCTCAGCACATAATCACACAAACACTACCAGTGCTGAAAAGGACTATTATTTGCATCATCTTTTTCTCTGCGACGGCGATTGCATCGACGAAACGACTAAGAACTTTTTCGCACCGTACGAATAACTTCACAAACAAATAAGTAAAAAATCAACCCATCGCTGCCGATGACCGCAGCCGTATGGTGGATGTGGATTTCATCACATTCATATGCAGCATTTTGAGCCATCCATTGCTAGGTGAAGACGACGACACGAGACGAATCTTGCGACGGACGGGGAAGAGCGATGCAGCAGATATCGATCTAGAATGCGATTGGAAAATTATTCTTCGCGTGCTCTTCTTTGCCCCGGACGGATCTTCCTATCGTTTCTACGTTTCCGCTACGTAGCAGAAGCGACCGCAGCAGCAGCAACACCGCCACCGCCAGCATTACCAGCGCCAGCAGCAAGCACATTATACGATTGCAAAAAGAAAGAAACGGCGAGGAAGAACGACACACAGATTTTTTCACTACGCTGCCCGCACGCACCTTCTTTTTCTTATCACACTCTTGCAGGATGATGATGATGATGAAAAACTCCACCCGTTCGTTCCGTATTTACACACCGTTCGCCACTAGCACTGTCCACTCCAAGATGGTCCACAGTTGTTGGTTTTTGCGGCACGACACAGGTGCGGACAACAGAAATGCAGCATCGATGAATTTCACACAATCGGTTTCGAGTTCCTAGAGAAACTTTTTCTTCGCCTAAGCGCACAACCTTCCGCACACTTCACACGAACCAACCGATCTGCGGCAGAAGCGATTTGCTGCGAAGAAATCGAGGTGGTGTAATGAGCTGTCACTGGCTCGGTGTAAACTGTGGATACTCCGTACTTTGGTTCTTCACTTCTTGACATCGAGGTGTAGAAGTTTGTGGAAAATAAACTGGCTGCGAAATGATGCCAAGTTTAATGTTTCATTCGAGTACCATATTTTTCCGCTATTTTTAGTTCAACGATTTTTACCTATTATTTTATTTTGCTCAGAATAATAATTCACACCGTTCCGCGTTTACGGTGTAATACGGCATAAGTTGACAGCTACACCGAATTCTCTGCTGTACCATAAAAAACAACTTTATTCAAGGTCGAGATTGTTTTGCTCCTCATGCTTCTTCACTTCTTCCGTCGATCCGATGACCGGTTTATCAATTTTCTTCTTCGCCGATGCCGTTCGTTCACCGTTGAAGGCTCCCAGGATAGTTTGAATGCAAAATTCAATATCTTTCTCGTTGCGGCAGGGTGACATGGCGTATAAGAATAACCGCAGTGTTTGCGGGTCCCTGAACATTGGATGAGTAAGGATGCCCAAAAAGGTGTTCTGGAAATAGAAGAACGAATCAATACAGAGGGCCCAAGTGGCAGTGCAATTCCAAACTTACACGCAATAAGAGTTGTAATCCACCAAACGTGAGGCATTGAGAGGATAATCGAAGAACTCGAACGAAAGTATCCCATTCGTGCTGGGTAACCACAGTGCGAAACAACTCTTGCCACCTTTGTTGTTTAGATGTCCATGAAGTGTGCGGCTTGAACAATACCTGGTTTAGAATGTGCCCACTACACTTCATATCCATTGTTGTGGGGTGTTTTTTGCTAGGTGGTTTTTCGAGCAGCCGCAAGGCCCGTGCTAATTTAGAGCGGCTCACTTTGAATTGCGCATGGTTGTTTACTTTTGCACTCTTTTTTATTCGAGGCATTTTTACCACTCGCCGAAATTGTTTTGGAACCGGAATGTGAGCTTGACAGCTGGGAATTTACTACGTAAGTTGTGCGGTGTAATTTGAATTTTCGATTGCCCACATTGCGGCGCTTTTAATTATGACTCAGTTCCACTTTGGTGAACCAAAAACGGTGTAGATGATTTTTACCGACTTTGGCATACTGAGTCGGTGTAATGCGGCTTCGCATATGACAGTCGGTGTAATGCTTCATTCTGTTTATTTTCAAGCTGCTGTGCCGCCATAACCTGAGGTCCTCCGGAAACGCGAATTTAGGAAACTTTCCTGCTTGAACCATGTCGATCGGTGTTCCAATCAAAGTGTTGCACGAGGCCGAGGGCCATATCGTTACCTGCGAGACGATTACCGGCGAAGTTTACCGCGGAAAGCTGATAGAAGCAGAGGATAATATGAACTGCCAAATGACACAGGTCACCGTAACCTACCGCGATGGCCGGGTGTCGAATCTGGAAAATGTGTACATCCGAGGCTCGAAGATACGGTTCCTGATCCTTCCCGACATGCTGAAAAACGCGCCGATGTTCAAGAAGCAGGGTGCAAAGACCGGCACCGCTGGGCGCGGCAAATCAGCTATACTACGAGCACAAGCTGCTCGTGGAAGAGGTCGCGGGGCGGGTGGTGGTGGAGGAGGCGGCCGTGGCGGTAACAAAGGCGGTTGGCAAGGCCAAGGACAGCAATCTTCCGGCCGTGGACGTGGTGGACTATAGGACTTTTCGGCAGATCATCGTAGGCTTAAGTTATCGTTAAGCTTTTGGCTTATTTTTGGATAGGCATGTTGTCTAAACAAACCCAAAATGGAGACTACTCATTGATTTATCAGATGCTCGGCCAGAAATACAACAGATTCCAGTAACGCTCTTATGTACAAAAGTGTTCAGTAAGAACCAGGGAAATTTCAGCAAAAGAGCTAAGGCCGAGATAACACACCGTATTGTAGTATGTATGTACGTACGTACCGATTCAATTACACCTTAATAATAAATGATACTACAAGGAAACTCTGCTGTAAGCCTGTTTAGTAAAAGAAATCCTCCAAAAATCGGAAGCATCGTTCATCTTCAGTTTCACTGAAATTTGTTGTCCGACTACTTCGATTTCGCTTTGACAGAAGGAAAGAAACCTCACCATATCAAAACAACAACAAACAGATAAGGCTCTTCTGGTTTGCACTGCGATAAGCTTAATAATTGGAAACTAAAATACTTTATACGTGTTATTTTGAAGGAAAATCATCTTAGAATTGTGTGCTGTGCTGTCGATAATTTGACTGTGCGCCGTATATTCTCGTTCCTTAACCCTTAATGACTTCGTTGCTTATAAGGTTGCGAGTGCAATCCGTTTGTGCACTGAGTCGGCCAATAAAAAGCTACATTCGTGCAATGGCGTCTCAGAGTGGCAAATCGCCTCGCATTGCCGTAGCACAGATGCGGGCCACTAACGATAAACAGCACAACCTGGCACAGGTTCAAGCAATAACCGAAAAATCAAAGGCCAAAGATGTGCAGGTAAGCATCAGGCTAGTACCATATTCTCCATGCCCTTTTATGAATCTTCCGGCTCAGTTTATCTTTTTTCCAGAATGCTGTGATTATGTTGGAACACATCGTGAAGAAACATTGAAATTATCGGAACCGTTAACCGGCCCTACGGTGGAGGCGTACAAGAAGTTGGCCCGCGATAACGATGTTTGGATGTCGTTTGGTGGGGTACACGAAAGCATAATCGAGGAGACAACGGAATCGGGCCCCGAAGTAAAGAACATTTACAACACACATATACTCATCAATAACGCCGGGAAGCTCGTGGCCAGTTATAGGAAACTGCACATGTTTAACGTCGTTACGCCCGAGTTTAAATTTCGGGAATCGGAAACGGTTAGGTCGGGACCAGCCTTGGTGCCGCCAGTTGAAACCCCCATCGGAAGGATTGGACTACAAATAGTATGTATCCAACAGGGTGTCGTTTACCATTTCGATGTCGTTTGAAAGTTGTTTTTGTTTCCAGTGTTACGATATGCGCTTTGCCGAAGCGAGTACCATTCTCCGCAAGTTGGGAGCAGATATTCTTACCTACCCGTCTGCCTTCGCCGTTTCTACCGGCCGTGCTCACTGGGAAGTTCTGTTGCGGGCACGTGCCATCGAAAATCAATGTTTCGTAGTGGCCGCCGCACAGATCGGATTCCACAATAAGAAACGGGAGAGCTACGGACACGCGATGGTCGTCAACCCGTGGGGAGAAATACTAGGCGAAGCGGGCAACCAGGATCTGGATGTCGTCATCGCAGAGCTTAACTATGCGAAGCTAGAAAGTGTTCGAGCGAATATGCCATGCTTTGACCACCGGCGGGACGACGTGTACAGCTTATCTGCTCGGCAAGATGTGCCGTTTGTGAGCGGTTCGGCAGTCAATGAAAAATATCTTTTCGGAGAGTTTGAGATTCCCCCGGATACAATTTTGTACGTTTCCGAGCACTGCTTCGCCTTCACCAATATCCGTTGTGTTGTACCTGGACGTATGTTACGAATTTCACAATGTCTTCAAATCAATCATACTACATTATTTTATTTCTTTTCTTACAGATGTTCTTGTATCAATCAAACGTCCCGCACACCGATTACCCGATTTAACTCCTGCCGAAAGGAACGATTTCTTTCAGACCGTTTGCAGAGTGGAGAAAGCCGCTGAGAGGCTGTACAATGCAAGCTCTTCGACCGTCACCGTCCAGGATGGACCGGAGGCCGGGCAGACCGTGTGCCACGTTCACTGCCATGTAATGCCCCGGCATGTGGGCGATTTTCCGGAGAACGATCAGATCTATACCGAGCTCAATCGGCACGACAAGGAACCGGAACGTCCGCGGCGGCCGATCGAGGAGATGGCTGCTGAAGCGCAACGTTTTCGCGAGGAATTTTCTCGCTTGGGATTATGAAGATTATGGGTGTTGGTGGGTGTAGTTGTGTTCCCAATGCCTATTTGTTAAAGTAATAAACCATATTTTACATTAATTAATTACCCTTATTGCTTCTATCAATGGAGAAATTATTTTCAAGAAAAGAAGATACATCAATGAAACATTATATTTATAGATGCAATGTCTACCAATCCTTCGGGATCATTAAGGTTGAATAATTCATTCTTTACATGAGGTTCCCAAACCAACAAACTTATGACACCATTCTTTTCTCATTCTGACGAGTTTTCTTCACAAACCAGGAAGGTGATTAGATTAATTGAAGTTTTGAAACGCACCTCCATGTCCCGAAGCAAAGGATGGACTCGCATAAATCATTGTTTGTCCCAAAAGTTTTATCCTTCCACCGGTTTCGGCTTGCATCGCATTCGTTAGCCATTATCTCGAGAACTTTCTCAACCGGAGAGTTATTGATGTTGATTGCCTCGATAAGGGGTGGGAAGGAGCCGGCAAAAGGTTTTTTCATAAGTCCGATCGAAACGGAAGTTACCTGGGGGCATGTTTCCAGCCGCAATCAACCATGGACTTTTCCTTTGCCGGACAACTCATTTTCCATTCCGGTGGTGTTTTGATGGCGGGTTTGGTTTTTTTTTTCGTTTGCCAGCAAATATTATTCTTACGCCGCGTGCTTGTTTCCTTTGGTGCGTCGTATCCGCTTCCGCTCGGGGAGAAGAATAATCCTGACTGGAAGTTACTGATTGAATGATACGGCGTTATTGGTTGATTTGGTAGTCGGGGAAAGTTTTGTTTGTGCATTAATTTCTCCACATTATGACCGATTCTTGCGAAACAAACTGTTAGAAAATAGATCGCGTTTTGTTGTTGAATGATAAAACTTCAATCATATATTTAGAACTTAACCAAAGTTTTATGATATTTGTTTTGTTTAGGCTTGTTGATTTATTCAAATTGATGTTTTAAACGTTTTCTTCTCGACTTTTATAATGAAAAAGTTTGATATGTCATTGCAACATAAAATATGTTGGCAACAGTTTACGGTTAGTGTTGTGTTTTGCCCAAGAGAGAAGCCAACATTTTGCTTGGTGCCATCGAGTGGTTGTGAAGTTAAGTGAGCGTGAAGTAACAGGATAAACAACTTGGAAAACTTTCTACTACACACGAAAGATAACCCCAAACCCGGGAAGGGAGCAGACAGTGGAACATACACGGATCCATTGGGATAGTAGGTAGAGCAGCCCGACTTTTGGGGTTCCGAACTTTGTTTCGGCAAATGACAAGTACTTGGTAACAAAAAAAAAACATTCTCTACGAGTTTTGATAGCATAAGGATGGTCAATATTGAACTTAAATTTAATAAAATTATCCCCATGACATCGTGTGCAACGTGGTAGATCCTATCATTAGTTGCGACGTCGAGAATGGAGTGCTTTTCCGGGGCGCCATTCGGGGTGCGTAAGCCATCTTTTGTGTGTAACTTTGCGAGGTTATGAGTTTCACGCGTAAATTATTTTCCGCTCGAGAGGGAAGAGTGCTGGCGCAATTCGGGGATGGAATGTCGCTTCTGCTTTCCGAAAAGCTGCAACTTCCGACGACGAAAGCCGACGGAAAGAATGGTGTGTTTATGCTGGGTGGAAATTCTCGTCATCCCCGCCGTAGAACAAAAGAACCATTGATTAGGTTATGCTACCCATAATTAAAACGTCATCCAGGCTTGGCCATATTTATGGCTTCTGGTGCTGGTTCTCGGAAAATTTGGGCAGCGTCGGCTTTTAAGGGAACTCCATTCACGAGGACTTCATAAACAACTTAATAACCATCGTTCCAAGACCGCAACTGGTGGTCACTATCGGACGTCGTGGACTTCGAACGTCGTCCCAACCAGGACTCTGGGACTGGAAGTACGCATTGCCGCGTTACGATCTGTCAGCCCGAGGGTTCGTTTAATAATCATAAATCTACTTCCCAAAACATACCATCCGATAACAAATCTTCACTAACGGGGTCCGGCCCGACACAAGGTTTTCTCGGCTGGTATGAAGCAAAGTAGAGTGTTTTCACACAGTGGACATTTGCCGCAGGTGAACAATATGCTGGGGGAACCAACGGGGAAGAGTTATGGCTCAGGGCAGCCGAGCGGTTCTATTGGAGATAAACAAAGCATATCTCTTTGCAATCGAAGCATAATGTAATAAACGATGGGGGGAAAGCTTTAACATCGGGTCAACCGAGGATATTTACCCCATATTCACACCTTTGTGAAGCTGTCGCTCGAAAGGTATCCCTTTTTGGACACCGATATTCACACGGATTTCTCCTCACCGACCTTTCTTTATGCGGGCTGAACATAGACCCTTTCCTATTGTCATTGTGTTCGGGGTGGTGTGTAATATAAGCCGAGCTCTTGAGCGTAGAAAAGGACGATACATGTTTGCCAAAAACCCATAAAACAATTTTCAAGGAAGCAAAAGAGAAACTTTTCCGAGCAATATGTTTCTCGTTTCATCGTGTCGGAGCTTAAGAAAGCATACTGTTTTTCATTTACACCTTCAGAATAACAATGCTTTGGATAACACTTTGACATGTTCCGCCATGTTCAGGGATAAAGTGAACCTGAGCCATGTCTCTCCGCGGCGTCGTTTACCTCCATTGATGGCAATTTCTTAATGACTCTTAACTAAAACTTTTGTTAATAAGCAGCATTGTTTATGTTTCCCTCAAGACGCTGCTTTTTAGCTCCTTCCAACGTGGCATGGAAGTGAAGGGGGTTGGGTGGGAACACAGCTTAAAGTAACCGATAAGTTTCATCAGCATTCAATGGCATTCATGCGATACGACACGACAGACGATGAGATTCCGGCTCTATATACCCTTTCGATGGATGGATGTTCTCTTCTGTTGTTTCGATAAACACATTAAAAAGAACATACACATCCATAATTATGTAATGCTCATTAAAGCTTCATTAATGTTTGTGTTGTGACAATGGCGTACTGGAAAATGTTTACCGCTGGTATGAAATTCAAACGTTATGTTCATTTCAACAACGATGATATCAATAATTGAATGTTACATTTCCTCCTTAAAAAGCCACAAATAAAACACGTTTGATGGATTCGCCGCAGACAAGTCGTAGTTTTTAATAAAACGAGAGCAACTAGCGAATGCTGCCAGCAACTTAACTCCGTTCAACAATGTGATGACCCGTGCTAACTGCATTAGATTATACGCAACTGATCGTAAATTTCCCTTAATTGGAGCGGGATGTTAAATGAATCGTTTGCTGCCAGTCCGTGACAGTATAATCGTTTTTAATTGTATGCACAGTGAAACGCCAGCTGGAGCGAAGGAAAATACTCTAAGTAACATTTCATCCTACGGGGCAAGGATAATTGCTCTAATACACCATAGTATCCACCCCGGACGATCTCGGGCCAGGACGAAGGACGAGAAGCAGTTGTGCAGCGTAATTTTATTGAATAAATTAATTAAGACGTTGCCGAGGCTTGTGTACCCTTTGCCTGATAAACTGGACCAAGAGAATTGATCTCCATTGACGTGAATGATGTCAACGGGTAAGAAAAAGGAACCAACTGTTGCATTGTAATGATCTTAGTTTAGATTTGTGTTCATAGTAGTTAGTTTTGGAAGAAACAATGTCAGATATGTCGAGAAAAAACGGAATAATCTCGTGCTGTGAAAATAGAAATCTCGTGCTGTGAATGGTAGTTTATTGAAATACATTTTATAACCGATTTACCATGTGTATCCATTTCGAACCCACAACCGGTGGAGACATCCCACTGGCTTTGCAACTTGGAAATAAACCATGCTATCATATACGTCTTGTTATGTTGGTGCTTTTTTCTCGAAAAAATGGCTGACCTGCTTATAAATTAATATTAGTTTTAAAAGGCATTGCTTTATGTCAAGAGCACTGGCGTCGATCCAGGGGAGCCTTCAAAGTAGTATGTTTTAAAAGGGTAATTGAAATGATCTAGTCTCGATGCTATTCTGTGACTTACGATTTAAACAAAAAGGTTTCCTTAGGCAAAAAGCGGTCTCCAACTCGGCAGCTAGTTATCATAAGGATGTTTGACGATTTACGACAAAAAAGGATTAACCATTTACTGGAAAATGAAAAGTTGTGAATGTTCGTTACTGGTTCCCATTAGTCATCTAGTCGGGAAGGGAAATGGAAAATAATCGTAAATATACTCTCCTGGCGCCTGTCAATTGCACTGGAACGGTTTGTTCGATACAGCCATTATGGCGTGCTGTGCGTGCCTGACCTTGACTCTGACCGTCCGTACGGGCGCTTCTAATTACAATATCAAACAAACATTGCACCCCAGCGTTGCACCCGAACGCTTTACTGTCGAGGAGGGGGGAGGGGGGGGGCAAAGAAGGCGGTGACCACGGTCCTCCCCCGACAGTAATGGGAAATTATGTCCTACCGGGTGACAGTCGGTGGGCAGGCAATTTAAAATGTGCTAACGAAAGGGGGTTACAATATTGCTGCCGGCCTTTAATTGAATCGAACGCGTCGGTTCCACGTAACGGCAGGCAATGTATGCCAGGATGGATAAGCGGAGTGGACGAGAATGTAAACACGTAGCGAGGGAAAACGGAGTACCGATTTCAAGCTGGGGAAAAATTTGCTTGGGAAAATAAAACACTGTTTCGGACACAAGTGGAGTAGAAATTAGGAAAAATGTTTTTTCTTTGACCAGTACGTTGAACACTAACACTTAAATACTTTGAAAAGTCTCCTCAGTTAACAAACCAAACCGATTGCAAGTCGAATCTCATACGACGAATGTTTTGCATACTCATGAATTTTCAAATTCACCCTAACGAAATTCGCCCCACATCGGGTCTCATCTTAAAAGAAGCGCCTTCTATCAACTAACAAGATGTGTATTTTTAAACCGAATGTCCATCTGAATAGTGGACCGTCCCAGAGAGATTACTGAAAATCGCACAATCATCCGAACCGTTGCCCCAGTTTCGGGTTGATTTGTGGCGTCCAGCATCAATTTACTGTCCGAATGAGAATGGGAGAAACCTTCGAATTTGTGACCGAAAGGGAACATTAAAATGAGCATAGAAAAAGTGAAAAGTTTATTAATGTCCTCAACAAAAACAGAAATAAACATAAATAGATTTTGTATATCTATGTGGATTATTTTATTCCCTCTCCAATTTTTGCGGAAAGGGAAATGACGCTTTTAGAATCAATAGTACACACTTTCGTGTTTGACGTTATTTTCCCAAGCAAATTCAAAACTGGCCACACATAAACATAAACACACACGGAGAGTGAAAATGACTATTTCTAAAACATTTGTTAATGTCGCCCTGCTGGCGTACTTTTATTTCTTCCGCTTGATTAATCTCCAACGATGCCTCTATTTGAATAATGTATCATCGGGGGGAAATTAATGTCCCATCGCAGGAAGCGAATCTGGCCAACGCTGGCGAGTGATTTTTCGGAAGTGATTTAAGAATGGAAAATGATGCCCTGTTTCGTGCGTGTGTGTATTTGTGACCATTGATGGCCATTAGAGAGCCGGGCAAATGGTGTTTTCGCACTCCTACACGAAATATCACCACTGACCCACGGCTATCAATCATGGGTCGATCGATCGATTCGCCGATTGTGTTTCCGCTTCGTTTTTGTTCGGATGCGGGTGTAGAAACTTTTTGAAACATTATTGCCGGGCATCTCGAGTGATGAACATACGCAAAATTTCTTATAATTGAAAGGTGTTTTCCAATGGGAATGATTTGGGAATCGAATCATCTTGGAAAGTGAAACTTCTTTACCGTTAAGCAAAGTAAAATGCAACTTATTTTCAATGGGTAGTAGATATTTTCAGACAGTTTAATTTGGCTTTCAACACAACATTAGCAGATCTATTCAAACTTATATATTTAAACATGTTGGTAGTGGTAGTGTCTTTTTCATGACCGAAATTCTTTTATTTTCGCTACTTTTGGTGGAGCAGGCTATCAAGAAAGATCCAGATTAGGAATCTAATGTAAGATATTTACGAGAAAAATCCTCATACATTAAAGCATCCGTTAGAAAGCTCCGAGAATGAATGTCCATTTATGAATGTACACGTGTCCACACTGCCGAGGGGGGAAAACTGTTGTTTGCTCGGGCAAATATCCAAGGAAACTCGCTCGCCCCTAGACCAAACACGATGATTCGTAAAACTTAACTGCTGCGGTGAACCGGATACCGGAAGCCTTTTCAAAATATGACCGCTCGGTCGGCAGCCAACGGGCTTATCTGTTATCTGTGTGCTCTTGTTTGAGAGCCCGATGTAACGTCGGCCAAGCCGACCGTATGCGTTTTCTAGCTCGCAAAAGGTTGAAGGTAATTGGAGGTTTATTTTATTGTTTTAAACATTTCTGCTGATTGGAGCTTGCGATGAAGCCTTTTGATGCGATGGGATTGTTTTTCGAATGAAATGCAGGGAATGGAATAGTTCGAGTTGTTCGAAATTGTGGTCTTGGTGGTTGAAAATATTTCCACACGAAGAAATCGTGGTTAGAAAATTGTATAATAAATTATTGTATTTCCTTCCGTTTAAATGCTTCCTGTCATACATCTCTTGGAGATTTTCTACCTTTCAACCTTGGAACAGAGATTGATCATGGAACAGAGAAATCATGGAAAACCCGTATCACGCTGGTCCATTTCGGTGGTTAGGCAAACTTTTTTCTCAATTAATTTTTTATCGTGCTATGTATTTTCTCCCCGAAATAAAAAACCACATCATGTTCCATCGATTACCCTACCTTTAGGAAATTTGCTCCGTGACGACGCGACGCCACGAAAAAGTTTCCACCGCGAGGAAAAGTTAATCCATCGCCGAAAAAGATGACATCGTCGTCATCTTTAATGGCTTTAGGTTTTTGTTGTGTTCGTGTGCCCTTGGGCTGTTTTTCACTTAAAGCTTGTGTCGATCCATCCGATCGTTAGTGGTGTGTAAAGTGCTTAAAAAAGAGCTAAACGGTCGTCAAACTCAAAGTTGGCCGACGTTTGACGCGAACGGTGGAGACGCCTGGTCGTTTAAGATCGAACATATTGGACGCATGTTGTGTTGCGGGAATATTATGCTTCCTTATCTTGTCTTTTTGTTTCGAACAATATGGGTTAGTTTTAAATAAAGTAATTTCCGATACTTATGTTTAAACAATTTTAATTAATCAATATTTATATTTTACGACCCATTGCGAGAGAAGATAACAACTCGACTTTTTTTGTGTAAACCTTTATTTACACATTTACAAGCCAACAAGAGACAAAAAATAACCAAAAGCTACAAAAAGTAGATTAGTTGCCAGACGGAGAAAAAGAAATAAAAGATACAGTTCCTAACACACGCCGGCTTACGAATCACTCCGGATCTCGAGTGGAGAGGAAAAGCCGTTGGCATGGAAGCCATCCTCGCCGACAGGCTGGCGTCGTGGCGCGTGCACATGGATTGTCCTTCCGCACCTCTTTTTCGCTTCTCATTTTCGCACAGTTTACATTAACCATTGGCGTTCGTCGTTACATGGGTTTTGTCTACTCGTTCCATGCTGCTGGAAGCTTTCCTTCGCAACCAGCCGCGTGTTGGAAGCTCTTGCACAGTTGCTTTAGATTTTACCTCAATGAAAATTCACTGCAAACAACTGAAGGGAGAGCGGAAGAAAACAACATACAAAAGGGCTACTAGCCGGAATTTTTTGCCATCCACCATTACCATCCCCCCACTTGTTGAATGTTTTCCATCCAACAATCAACAGCTGGCACGGCATCCCGTCCCCCGCTATTCCTCCCGACAACCGGTCGGGAAAACCTTTGAGGAGAGAAAAATTACACCGCCAGTCGTATGCTATCTCCCATTACTGAGCTCTCTCCATCTCGCGTGTTTTATCTTTGCGGATTTGTTTCTCTCCGGTTGTTTGTGCAATTTAGTACAAGCTGTACTAAACCAAGCCTAGCTTCAGTAAACGGGCAGCTCCTATCAGCTCGTATCAGTCCCGAAGCTGTCAGTTACGCCTCGGTACGGACTACGTACGGTTGTCCTGCGGTTGCTTGACGCCTTTGCGAGACGTCGTGGCCAGATCGTGGCCAACGTAAACGTGAACCGTTTTAACCGTTTCTGGTCGCTTCGATTCGTTGGTTTAAATCGGTGTCGTTCACTACTGGTTGACCAGAAGTATGCATTATTTGCTTCAAGCAACTGATAATGGGTGACAGTGTGTGATAAAAAGTGTAATACGTTCGGGCAACAAAACATAATGTTTAAAGAAACCATTTTTCCGGTGAAAAAGTGAATGTGACGTTTTATCGAGATTTTTTGTTCACTTTAAAAATGCTAACCCAAAACTTAACCAGGTAATAATCCAGGTAATCAGACTGCAGGACAGACTCTAAACATAGCTCGGATCACAGGCGGAAAAATCAAAATTTCCACCGTAAATACCGTAAGCTTTCCGCAGTCCAATCCGGTTTCAGCCCTTGAAAAAACCGACTAAGCTAAGAGGTAAGTAGTGAAAGACCTAGACAAGTTGGGAAGAGTTGGAGGGAGACGGGAGTTTTTACGGTAGGATTTAAGGTTTAGTTTCGCCTCCCCCGAGTGGTGTCGAGTGTTTACCCTGTGGCCATTTTCAGCACAGTTTTTCCCGGGTCCAGGAAGTAACTTTTTTTCCGCTCACCCTCGCTTCCATTTCTGCACCATCTGTTTCGGCGGTGCAGTTGTGGTACACATGCAGAAAACTGCACACCGTTTGCCGGGTACGGTAAAGATCTCCTTCACTCCCCCCCCCCCCACCCCCGCAGCCGGAGCTTCATCTCTAGAGTCATTCCTGTGCATCGGCGAAAGACCCGTCTGGTCCGAAAGAACAAGTTATTGCATTAAAAATTAGTCGGTCTGGGGAATGTTCTTGCGGAAGGCGAAAAAAAGGGGAAAGGAAGGGACAGTGTTAAGGGTGATGTGTTTTTAAAACCCACTCATCCAGGCCGAGGCTAGGCTGAAGTGTTTGTTCACAGCTGGCTCGCCGGATACGGTTGCCTTCGCTTTTCCATAATTTTGTTGCTCAATCTGAAAGCGGTGTTGGATGCGGTTTTTGAATTGATGTTAATGAAGTGAGAAGTGTAGGGTTTTCTTGCTTCGTGGTCTGTGGCGATTTTAAGGAAGCAGTTTATGCTCATTTTTATAAACGACACAAAGTCATTGAGAGTAGTTAGATCATGTTTTAGAACCTGCAAAAGTGATCTCCAATTTATGTTTTCTTATTCTATAACTTTAATTATTACTAAAGTTTTTCCTTTCTTGTCCACTAGCTTTAGCTTGTTTGAACAGTTTTTTTAGATATATCTAAATAAGAAAAATCCTCGTATTATTTATATGAAACCAGCTAGCTGGGGGTACAACAGGTAAACCACAGCTCGCTACAAACCGTGTATAGGAAAAGTAATCCACCCTCGGGACGAAGTTCAGGTATTGTGTAAGAAAGGGGGAAAAGTTTTTTCCGCTTCCGGTATTATTTTCGCCTCATACGCTTGAAACACGAGACGAAAGTGAGGGAAACTATAGGAAAAAGAAAGAGAAAGAGCTAGCCAAAGTCAAACTACAACACGATGATGTATTGTTCCGCTTCTATTTCCGCTTAAGCACAAGTGCAGAGTTCAATTAAAGAACATCATCAAGCGTAAGTCGGCTGCAGAGGCTGGGCTGACCGAAGTTTCTCCTTCTTTGCTTGTTTTTGTTTGTCGGTTTGGCTCGCCGTACGTCTTTCATCAAGCGAAGCGCGCCACTCGTGGCCACCCGTTGAGAGTGGCATATGTTGTCGACGTCGGCTTAATTGAAATTGATTTTTTTTCTTCTTCGCATCGCTGCGTAACGGCCGATGCTGTGTACCGTGAGCCTATGTTTGCGGAAAATGGGCAAAGGGTGGGGGTGAATGTTTATGTTGCGGCACTAGAGGACAATAATTGCCAAAAGCGAGACCAGCAACGGACACATCGAACCACATTTCCTCTAAGATCAACTAGACGGGCTGAAATTAGTGGCCGACTCTGGTGGTTTTTCTCCTCGTGGTTTTCATTTCCCGTTTGACCTATTACCAGCACATACGCACAATCATTAAGTGTTTCTCCCTTGCCTCCCGTTCGCTCGATCCCCGGGCCAGTTTGCCTTTCGAGCCGCGTGAAGGCTAATGGATTTCAAAGTATGTTTGAAGAGTAATTTTCATCACCCTACCATTTTGGTTTCGAAGATTTTCCAACACACAGGCAGGGTTTGTTATTCTTTCCTTCTGTTTTGGTTTGGTCAGTTTATCAATTTTTGATTTCGGTTTTACTTAACCGCATTTGATTTAAGCGGAAAAAGGTTTTAGAAACCACATTTCCTAAATTAATTAAATTGGACGTTTTAAATTTAAAGCTGGGAGTGAAGCACGACATAATTTGTTAAAAAAATTCAAAACTAACAATTTAATTAATGGAGTTCGTTGTTATTCTGTAATCAAAGTGAAATTTTCTCATTGAGCGTGCCACATTCAACAGATTTCAGGTGTTGATAGCATTGTGCATGCTCTTATTGTCACTCAACACCTCGAAAAACTCACGTGCAACAATGTGTTTCTTTCCAAAGAAGAGTTTCCCGTTAGTTTTCCTGCTGGAAAAAGGAAGGACGACTGCATATACGTTGTCTGGCATGCACCTATTTTTGCCCTGTTGTTGATAAGCCAATCGTGTGTTTCTGGGGAAGGGAGCCCCTGCAGGGTCGCCAGAGAGAAAGTGGACCCGCGGGGAGCTAGATTGAGTAAAAGTTGATTTGATAGAGTGCTGCAATCAATTTAATTTTCCGTAATTGAGTACATGTGTCACCAGCGCCACCGAGGCAAATAATTGCCACAGGAAGATGCCGTCCGATTTCGATGCCGTTCGAGTCGGTCCGGAGTTGAAGAAGAGTGCATGTGCTCGGGACGTGCTGCTCGCAAGTGCATGTGCAACGTTCGCCATTCGAATGAACAAGTGGAAAGCCCTTCCTGAGGGCGAACGGACGATCTCGGTTCCGTCTTTAAGGGCCACTCTTTTCACCCAGTTTCGCGCAACAAATTCAATTGTAGCTGCACAGCGGACCGAAGACGATCCTCCGACCCATGAAGATAAATTATTTGCTGTTTGTTGTTTGTTTCGTTCTTTTCCCTTTTTGGAGAGTGAACTCTTCCTAAGGAAGAAACGGTTGTGGTCGATGCTAGAACCGGGCTATGATCGAAATCTCTATGCGATTATGTTTCGGCTGCACGTTCGGGACCGACCGATGTTCCGGGAAAATGTAAAATGTAATAAATGTCAACAAAAAAGGTACTCCATGGAAGCGAGAGAAAATCGATTTGTTGACTAGAAATCGGGACCATTCGATCCAACTGACTTGAACTTTTATTTTTTCTTCATTTGAGGGTCACTTCCTCCGCATTTTGTGGAACTTTTTCTCCTACCGTACCTTGCGATGATGTTTTGAATATTCATATTTAATGTTTGCACATTGTTTGGGAGGTCGATGAATTTATTTAAGACATCAATCGATATGAAAATTGAAGTTATTCATGAACCAAAATATTTAAATTATGGTAAGGCTCCCCTAAACTTCTGTCGGTTCGTTCTGTTTTTCATCCCAGCCACTTTGGCTGAATCAAAAATGTCATCCGGCATTGTACAATTATTGTAACAGTCATCGCCCATTAGAATCCGTTGTGATTGGGAACAAAGAGCTTGAAACTTGAAAGCAAAATCTCCCAACCAGAAAGCCACACGCTCAATTGTCCAGCATTAGGAGATACTCGGTTCCGATTTGAAGATGAAGTGTGGCGTAACAGAATCGATCCGTTCACGCGCAAGCGAACCCAGATGGAAAGGAAATTAGGTTTAATGCGAATAGAAGCTGTCATCAACAGGGACGCAGCCTGAAAGTGAGCTCTCAACATACTATCGGGTATTATCGTCGCGGCCGATTCCGGGCTTAGCCTCGGGGCAGGGCAACCCCATCCCCTCCTGGCGCTTACGTTGGTTCCACCGGAAAGAAGACACGGGTTCGATAACACCACAAAGGAAAGTTAGCTAAGCAGAGCACCTTCCTTTGGTTGAAAATTCCTCACGTAGCATCGAAGTGGTATTTCCAAAGCGGGAGAAGGGATGTACAACTTTCCAGACTCTTTCCCACACAGGGGGGTGGGCGTAGGGGGAAATTATCAACCGATATGCGAACCGGCTTACGTAACATGCCAATGAATGCAATGGAAGCAATTATTCCCGCTTACGTTCGACCGACCAATGGGTTGGCATTTGGAAAAAGCTTTTGCTTCGATATTTTTCTGAAGAAATTTTTCGAATGCAACCATCATTTGCAAGTAAAGAGGAGAATTATGGCTGCGATGGAAAATGCATTAGACATTCGCATTGAAAAGAAAACTCGATCGTTTCCACTTCATAGGATGGGTTGAAAAGATGGCATTGGAAAGGGTAGTGAGTTGTGGAAACCGAACGGAAACCGTGCGGATTGAACCGCACCGAACATGCAAACAAATAAAAAGAAACCCCAAACCAAACTGACTGTTTGTTTAATGATCTCAAATTTGGTGGTACCGGTAAGAGAGGGAGGGAGAGAGAGAGAGAGACATGAGCAAACATTCATGTAAAGGAACCCACATCCGCATCCTGGAACTTGCATACTGGAAAATCATGCTCCACAAATCATCATTTGGTAAAAGTGATGATTCATGTGGGTTGCAAATTCTGTAGAACCTACAAGACGGCCATATTTGGTAATGAATAAGGATGATGCTTCAGTTTTTGTTTGTTACTGAGTAGAAACCCGGAAAATGTTTACTCATTCCAATGCAGAATAGTTTTTGAATATCACATTTTTAATTTAAACTAAAAGCTCACAACTCTACGATTAAAAATCAATTGGTTTCAACATAGAACAAAGATTAACTATGTTAAACGGACCTCCTTTTTTATCACTCAAGCTATTGTTTCTAATCCTCCCATTAACCGGCTTAATCAACCGTCAAGAACCGTGTCTGGATTACTTCATTAAAACTTCTCGAAAAAACAATGGCTGCATTTTGGGTAGCGTCCGTTTAACCCGAGCCTAAAAGTATCGTACTCTTCCGTTGGAAATAGATAAAGAGAGTTTAACGGTCAATAGCCCAATGAAATTTTATGCTCTCTTGCCGTCCGCTTGCAGGCACAAAGGTCACCCACTTATCCTCAACTTTACGTCTTTAATGCCTTTCTCCGGGGCCTATCCTTTTCATGGATGGTTTAGTTGCATGACATTGTTGGCTCTTCTTTTTTCACAGAACTCAGTTTTGGATGAAATTATGAAAGAAAACATAAACGTTGATTCCTTTATGCTTTGGCAAAAGGATCCTATCCCTCACTACATGAGAAAGTAGTTATGTTATGCTTTATGCTTTATGGTATTAGCCCAAGGAGCTGGGCATTATATGCCTCGTTACATATTTTATAAGTTGTTTTGGGATATTACTAGCACAACAAAAACAAAGCAACACTAAAGAAAAATGAAACCTGTAGAAAAAAGGGATATAAAGGGAGCATTTGAGTGTATTACGGTGAATAGGAGAGTGAGCAATTTCGTTCGTTCAATATTTAAAAAGGTAAGAAAAAGGTTTCCCAGTGCTCGAAAACTGGACAGCGAAAGTGGTTACTTTTCCATGTCCATTTCCGCAACTCTGCTCTTTCAATGTGGGCCTCCGATGGTGGACACCAGGATGGCCTGAAAGTGGTGACCATAAACTGCGGGAGAATCATAGTATAGCACTGCTTTCTTTTTTACGATGTAACAGGTTTTAAATGGCTCTTTTTCGGCGCTTCATGATGTGAATGCCTTTTCCCGGTTTTAAATGTACAATTCCAGGAGAAGCGTTGACAAACGGCATCGTTTCGGCCAGAGATCGTTAAGTGGAACAGCGTCCATCGTGTTTTCTAAAAATAGAGCATCGAAAATGAGACGATGTGAAGGGTTGCGGTGTTTCTTCCGACATCGGAAAAACGGCTCGGTCGTCATGGGTCATCACGACAGGGCCACACTTGGGAAAGTGCATACGAACGAAGTGATGGTTGATTTATGGTTCGGAGCGGAGAATCACGCAGGCGTTTGGGTATTTTTATGAAGAAAAATGATGATGATGGTTAGGTTTTATTCATCAACACACTACAAACTGTTGCCCATAAAGTGCTAAGTGCTGAAATCTGCAGGTGCTCCGAACGAGGTGAAGAAATGTTAACTTCCTGATTGGTTTATCAAAACAGAATTATAAGAACACATTCTGCAGAGTACAATTTGAAAACACACTACAAACTGTTTGAAAACACGAATCAATGTAAAATGTTGGCTTGATAAATGACCACTCAGGCGCATTTCATCATAGTGGAGAGATTTTTAATTTTCTTTTGTCATTTTTTGAAAGCTTTCGTGCCTTTCAACATTCGTTTCGAATGGAAAAGGAACTGGTGAAATGTCCCATTCGTCCGGTGCAGCCAATCTTGCTGATTCATATGGCTTTCGACTAACATCTCGTCCAGACAAGCTTTTTTGTGATGATACATTTTTCCTTTCAAATACTTTTATTTTTAATCTAAAGAAAAATACTTGCCCAAACCCATCCAACAACGGGCGGGAAAGATTCTTTATGATTCTTTCCACCGGTCTTGCTGACCACTGATTTTTCTCTTCTCTTGTTGCTTTCCCAAGAACGTGCGCTATGAAACGAAGATAAAATAAATGTCTATTTCGGCTGGAAACGTAGAGTCGGTTTGGTTTTGGTTTGGGTGATGACAAAATGTAGGAGTGGAAAAAAAAGCAAAAGCGACAAAGAAATGCCACAAAGCTTGTAGCTTCGATGCGTGGCTCAACACTCGCGGGCTCAAAGTCTGGCTTGGGGAAAAAAAGGCTATTTCGACGGATTGAGTTACGTTTTTCCCCGGATGGACTGTGTTTTTGGTTGTATCCTCCCTTTTCTATCTCATATCGGGGGAACGAATGCTTTCAAATTGTTTTTGCAACATATTTTCCACGGCCCCTTGTTCGCTGTGTTGGTTGAAAAATATAGCCGTGATCTCACATAATGGAAGACTCACGAAATCTCGTCGGTTTGGTCATTGATAGGGCACAAAAAAAAAAAATACACCGAAACCTTACGAACGAGCTGAATCCAAAAGACATGAGCTGCCTTTCGCGAATCCCACCAACTAAAGCCACCAAGTCGCGGCTGATCTATCTGTTCGTGGCGTGTGTTGCCACATCTGGGTAAAGGTAAACGCTGTTGACAGGTTGAGCAGGCTTGATTCGTATTAAGATACTGCTAGGGATCAAGGGATGCCTGAGGGGGATGCTCGCGAGCTTTGCAGTATCAATGGCTCGAATTGTGTTATACAAATTCGCGCGCGATTCGTTCCAAATTTTCAGTCAAGGCAGGTGCTTGAGGGCAGGTTCAGGGGGTTGCGTCATCGACAGAAAGTGATAAATTCGGCGAATTTTTTACCAAATCCAATGGAAATTGATGATTCCACGCAAAACCCCGGAGGGTTTCCCTTTAAGGGGTTCAATGTTGTATTGATTAGCACACCTTATGCGCGACTGAAAATAGGCCGAGTGAATTCATAGTAATTCCAATTCGAAACTGAACCTGTTTTTCGCCAGGGAAACTCGCTTTCTCTTTTCGAATTCCTTTCAGCAAGGGAACCAAGGTTCCTTGCCTGGTCGGTAGCATGTTTTGACCGTATACGTTCACCATTGATGTTCGATTGAGGCAACGATATGTTGTGGTAGTACCATCAATTACACCTCAAATTACCAATCGAGACAATAATGTGTAATTGCCGCTAGAAGGCTCCGGCGAACGCAAAAGTTGGCCAACGAGCTCGTAGTCGAACGATATGCGGCATACATCGTTAAACTATAGTTGCAATATAGATATATTTTCCGTATCATCCACTACCGATCAAAGCCATTCAAACTTTTGTGCACAAGTCTCTCCTCCGTTCGTTCCGGGCAAGTTGAATGGCGTCCTTTCCACGTGAAAGACCAGGCGCCTCCATTGCGCGTTAATCCATAGGAAGGTGGGTGGAAAAAAAAGGAAAACTCCAATCAGAATCGGTAAACATCAGTTGTGCCGGTAAAATCATTGTCGGGACCCGGTTGTTTGTGGATCTATTTAGATATTTAGCCAATGGGGGTTGGGAGTGGTTTTTTTTATCACAAATAGCAATGACGATCATTCCGGAAAATGTTATTTTCAGTAACGGCGGCCATTAAACAGCCCGATTCGACGAGTGCCCTTCGGGTGTGAATGTATTTTGGGGTTTGTAGTGGAGGCGAACCGACCGATGAGTGGGCCATCGGTTGAAATCAATAAACGGTTTAGCAAAAGCGGCACAAGAAGTTTGCTTAGTCAAGAGTTTTCCGAACGGGGTAGCGGTGAAAACTGATGACGTGCGCCGGTGCTGGGGTTGGGGAAAGTCCTATCGTCCTGCTGATCCGCTCGCCTGTAAGAACATGTTGTGTACACGCTGGTCCTGGCGTTGATTCCATTAGAAAAGTTTTCGCTTAATCCGTCCGTTTGTTTAGGGAGCAATTTAGTCAACGAGCTGGAAAACAATTCAACAGTTCCGAGCAGAAAAAAAGAGCCTGAAAAACACAAACCAAGTCCAAAGGCATTGCATTGGGTACTTCTCCTAAAGGGTAGGTAAACTTTGCGCTCCTGTGCAGGCGTTGGCGCGTGGCAAAAGCGTGGTAATAGGAAACGTTGAAGCTTTTCTGGGGTCTTTTTTTCTGTGTGGGATTTTTCCGTTAGCTCCCTGGTTAAACAATAAGTTATTCAAAATAAAGAACCGGAAATTGGTAACAACCTCTGTATTGTGTGTACGAAGTTGGACGGTAAGCCGTAAGCGGTGATTGTGCTCGGGTTGGTTAAAACTGAACCGTCCGACTTTTGGTGGGAAATCAGGTAACGGTGGGAAAAGTTAAATTACTTTTCTTTTTATCTTGCACTCTCGCCGTGTGGCAAAGAAAAACATCTCTCGGTAACTCTGGGAGTTGAGGCTCACATTTGCATAATAATCGGTGTGGAGGTGATATTTTCATCCTTAGAGATTAAAAGTGTTCTGGAAAAATGGTTTCCGATTAGGGTTTAGCTTAGGAGACTAAATTTGTTTGCTGAACTATCATTTCAATGGTTTAAGTAGGGTAGAAAGAGTTGATATTTTTTAGCCCTTTCGAGTTCAAACATGCCACAACATCTGGATCGTTTCCCAAACGTTGTATTGCGTGTTGGAAATACATTTTTAGAAGGTGCTTCAAGCAGATGCGGGGTCCATTCGGTCCGTTAATAAACTAAGCAATTGAATCACCCTCGTGCATGGGATCATCAAGTTTAATTCACTTCAGGTGTACCTCTCAGGATGCGAATTAGTTTTTGGGTCTCGGATCAACAGGATCCAGGATGACGGCCTACATAAATGTGGTTTTTCGTCGTCAAATTGGTCGTTAAATGGTTACACGCTGTACAGCGAAGCGAGGCAGGAGGGCGTAGCAATTGGATTGAACATAGAGCCACAATGAATAGGATCATCTTTGTCGTTCCGTAACCTTATCGGACCAACCATCATCTCCATCGAAGCACTCGCATCGTAGCTTGATCATGCGTTCGGGGAAGTGGATATTCTGTTCCCACAACTTCTCGTTGCGTTACCGACCGGTTGTTTATCTTTTTCGAAGCCCAATGTCCGTCTCTGCTAGCAATCTGAGGTTCAGGCTCCGGTCCGAACGAACGAACACAAAATAATGACATTACGCTGGAAATGTTTCCTCTCTCTCTCCAACCAACAAACAGTTTGCCTGGTGTGTTTGTTCTCGGATCCACCTGGCTATCGTATGATGAAGGAAAACATCCCCTCTTTCCGGTTCGGGTGATAGGAATCCATTTTTTGTTATTTATCCCCGGCTAAGTGAAACCATAAAAATCATGTTCCGGGGCGCAAAGGAAGCCTCCCGGGCGTCGAGGCGAAGACCGATCATAAATTTCTGCACACCAAACACCAGGGCCGATGGCTCACGTTTCCCAGATACACACTCGTCGTTCCGAGAAAATGAAACGGGAATCCTTACGACGCAAGATACACGCAAGGCCTGCACAAGAGTTTTCCAGCTGCCCTGTCTTGGTTAAATGTATTCGAAAAAGAAAAAAACCCCGGACATTATTGAATCACATCTGGCCCGAGCGTCCTCTCGGTGTCGACGTGAGATGAATTGTCGGGCAGATAACGTACCATGCATCCTTACCACAACCCGACAAACAGTAACGCTTTAGGCGCGGCAAGGTAACGCTACAATTTCCATACAAACCATGTGTGCGATGAAATAAATACCCCAGTACTCCTCCCCGCAAGCCCTAACTTGCAAGCGGTAGCACAACATCGCGAACAAAACACCGCGACGAAGCGATGCCGCAGAGGAATTTCCCCATTCCACCCCATTCAGGGCCAATACTTGCAGATGGCGCTGCAAGACGGAAAGGTTCTGACCAAAGCGGATCAAAAGTATAGGTTTGGTTAATAGCGCTGAACTTTACGAACTATAATAACTCTGCAATTCAATTGGATGTTAGAAACTTCATCTTGACTACATTATTGTATCGGCCAAACTGCCGCACTGCACTTGTTTTATCTTTGGCAGTTGCGAGAGTAACTAACGATCGCAATCAAAGCCGCATATTGATTACATACCACTTTGGTGTTCGCTTTATACGGCTCTTCAATTAAAATGTACATTGATGAAAGTGAATGGGAGCATGGCTTAGAAAAATCCAAAACGATCACTGAACATCTCTAATACCATGTTGCTTCATTTACCGTGATGAATTAAAACAAAATAGGCTGTCCAAAAAAGATATTGATTTGGTGTAATTACCGTTAAAAACTCTTTTTTAAGAGACCTGAAGTGAAAAAAGTGATGTAGTTTCTAGTGTTAAGCTTTGAAAAAGTTAAATGTAATAAGCAATATGCCAATAATCTCTTCCAACACCAATTAATAATAATTTCCAAGCAACGAAGAAAGAATAAAATATTTATTTGACAGTCGTTTATGAATTATACCGTAATGTCAACAAGACAAAATAAATCATCCGTCAAATCTACTAACCTTGGTTAGTTTAACGTTCTGTCAGCAGAGTTGTTTTGATTTTGCCACAGCCTGGAGAGTGAAAACGCAGCTCATCAAAATGTGATGAAATTTGCAATAAAACTGGCAGTATTCGTTAATATTTGGTAAGTAAACGTTAATAACAATAACAATAAACCGAGAGAATCTAAAAACAAATAATTTCTGTGGTTTCTCTCTCCAAAAGTTCAACGCGAGCAGCAGCGGCAGCAGAGGCTCAACCACGGCGTCATCGGTGGAATTCTCGTTGGTGCGAGAGGGGGCTGGATTTTACAGAAAATGCGGCTCCAAGTGAATAATGGTTTGTAAAGTGCTTTTTGTATTTAGTTGAATAAAAAATGTTCTCTAATTGAAAAATTACGGCTCGTGAATATTTCTTTGGGCTTGATGACAATATATTGAAAACATCGCGTCGATAAAACGCCGCGCATTGCATATAAAACATCGCGGGTCTGCGTCCCAGCTACGTTAGCTTTTCTGAACTGAGGTTCCTTCAGAAAACGAATCTATGTGAGATTTTCGCTCTAATCTTGTACTAAAAGGCCCATTTTTGTTACCCGGGAAGCTACAGGAAATTTCAATTTCAGCCCTTGTGCAAATATTGCACTCACCTGTAGCTGAAGGATCCCTTCCGAACCACGTTCACGTTCGAAACCGATATCGGGCTGAATAATGAAATAATAATGAAGCACTCGCATTTAGATGCCGAAAATTTATGGCATCACAGTTCATCTCGATCCCGACAGGGGAAAAGGAAGAAAAAATGGGAAAGACGTGCTCCAATCAAGAAGCCCACGGGAGGAAATTGTTACTAAAAGCTTCCGATTGCCTATCATCAGGCGCAAAGTCGTCTTCAAATACGGGGCGAAAAGCGGTTTGTTTGTTTACTCATATCCGAAGCGATCCGGCGGAAAAAGGCCCATAAATAAGTGAGGAATGGTTTGTGTGTAATTATTTGTTTGTGCTCCATCTACCATCTTCTGGCTTAGCGGCGAAATCCGTCTCCTTCAAGGCACAGGAAATGGAGCGTCGTATCTGAAGGGTGTCTATCAGTGCTTAGGAAAATGTGCTGAATAAAGAATCGCTCGAACCATCGCTTCGAAAATGATGTTCGTGATTGTGTGCTTGTGTGTATTGTAAACATTTTGCGTTGTTGCACACCCTCGCATCAAAGCGATTTCTGCTCCCGGATTGAATTTGGTCGTTGATTGATCCATCAAATCCAGCGACGAAAGCTCACGCTCTCTCGTCCGGGATGGAAAGTTGTCATCCGTCGCTCATCCGGGATCACTTTTCCCGTTGTTGGAGTGAGCAATATTTTTTCCCTTCCTCTGTTGTGTCTTTTGATTCGGCGAGTGCGCGTCGATCGATGACAAAAATGACATTGATTTATTTGATGTTCGCCGGAGGCAGCATGATTGCTTCATTATGCTTCAATGTTGGAGGCACTCAATGGGGAGGTGAAGAGAAATTTTCAAAAGCAACAAACATTACCAGTTCCTGGGAGTGACCAATTGATGAGTAGCTAGCTTTATGCTGCCCTCGGATGATTTTTAGACCGATTGAATAACTTCTAACGATAGAAGAAAATTGAATAACTTCTGCCTTCATTTAAGGGAGCTTTTCTGGGATTATTCTATTTTACCTCAAACCAAACGAAACAACGATCGATGGGGACTATTATTTGATTAACTTGTTACGTCTAGAAACGTTCATTACCCCACCAGCACCATTTGTCTCGCCTGGTTCGCGATAATAGCAGAATGCGATCAACAATTTAATTCAATTGTGAAATTATCCCTTCCAATGTTTTGCTTAATGCCGTTAAATTAAATTATTACACGACCCTGCATTTTGCGTTGCCATTCCGGTGGTAGGAGAACTCTAGTTGAGGGTTTCCAGTTGAATTAAATTATAGGTTTATACCGAAAACACACAAGAATAATTGTTTCGCTGCTAAATTGTTTAAATTTCATTTCCTATCGTTGCGGTAAAATTTCAATCGATAATTGTAATTTCTGCAAATGTAATGGAGAACGAAATGTTCGTACTCCATCCCCAGCGCGATGTATCATCCGTTCCGGTTGGTGTTTTGGTGACATTTACACGAAATCCAACCGAGCATACGGCACAATGGAGGCGCTTTTCTTGGTGCCTTTTCTCCAGCATTTTTCCCACCGCTTCGCCGATTCCCACCCTCCCTTCGGCCAGCGGATTGAAATGTGATTGTTTCTCGTCCCGGAAGCACGGAACTAGGGCGGAGTACCGGATCTTCGGTAACCGAATATCCTGTGCGTCCTCTCGCCCCCTTTCGGTCCTCTTCATCAGCTTGCTTCTTTTGAGTACCGTCGAGCGCAGTATCGAGTATTCTAAAAATAGTCCCCATGAAACGTGGTCCACTTTGTGTGTTCTGTGAGTATGTGTGTATGTAGCTTATCGTGGAGCGTATTTTCTGGCGGCGACGATAAGCTCCTCCCACCCCGCGTGGCCTTGGAAACAATGAAAAGCTCGTTCGCTTTTCTAATGGATCGAAGCGAGGATAGTTTTGCCGTTCGGCGGGTTTTCTTCCGCCAGTTAATTCCTAATGGCTGAAAGGTTTGCCGAATGAGGTTCAGTAGAGGGCTACTGCTAAGAAGAAAACGATTATCCCGAAGGGATTCGCAAACAGAAAACTAATTTTGTGTGTGTGAGTGAGGTTTCTATTCCTTTTGAGGATTTTTTTTATTATATACGTGAGACACGAGCATTCATTTTTATTCGGAAAATTAAGTCTCGGTTTGGAATGAAGTTCAATTCGATGAGGATGTTGTAGTTGAAAGCGAAAAAGAATTTCTTTTAATGAGTAGAAGCATTAAAACAGTAGAAGATGCTCATTTTGTAACAAATGAAGATCATTTAGAGAAACAAAAAGTTGAACTAATTAACGTGCTCGATTAAAAATGTGTCTGTGTTTCATTCGAACTATTTTCACTGGAAACGAGAAGAAAAACTTCAGTCGAATCGAACGCGGTCCTATTTACCAACAAAGAACGCAGACATCTTATCATCCCGTTTTCTCGTACGTGATACAGCCGGAAGTGTTTTTCCCCGCATGTTTTCCGAAGATGCATCTGAAAAATCTACCCTCACTAATGGAACGTTGCACAGGAAAAGCGATTTTCTTTTGTATTCCTTGTAAGAAAGGGTACCCTCTGCGCCGGGATGGGATGGGAAACGAGCATCGGGGAGCGTCTGCGTCTGCTTGTGTTCCACACATCCGTTCCGTCCCGAGAAAAGGGACGATAAACGCACATGTTTTCTTTTTTCGTTTCAAGAAAAAAGAAATATATGCTCAAACTGAAAAATCAAAGCATGAGGTGGGGAAGGTGGAAAGCGNACAAGAAAAATAACGCTCACAACAATGCGTGACTGATGTAGGTCGTGAATAGATTGAATAGGTGCCCTAAGACGAGAAGCGAGCGAAACGGCAGCTACAATCACGCCACGGTACAAAGGTGGCTCCATTTGAAGAAATTACGCTTGGAATCCTTTCCTTCTATTGAAGACGCGTCGAAGGGGTTCGGATGCGCCCGGGAAGTACTGATTGTTGATGTACTCCGGCGCTTTTCCGATCAATCTTGGCTTCCAGCAGCTACTGGATTGATAAACCTATCAAAGGCTGACAGAAGAGTGATGGAAAACAGCGCGAAACGTTTGGCAATTTATTTTGTTCATTTTTTCCGCCGCACAACCTTTTTAGAACGAAAATGGAACATCTTTCGTGCCAAGAGGGAGGATACCGTGAGAGATTCCCGTTTCCTAGCAGCAAATGTGATAAAGGCTTTAAATGTGAAATGCTTCAGAACATACATGCGTCTGACATAGACTAAGGTACGTTGGAGGGGAATGAGAATTTAATGAAAAATCTTCTCCTTTTCCAATAATATCTTGAGCGAGTTTCGAAAACGCCACTCTTTTCTTGAAACAAACATGACGAGGAAAGGAAGGAAAATGCTTTGAACGTTATTGGCACTTGACACTGATTTGTTAGCAACTTGGTTCAGCTTTTTGAGAGCCTTTATCATCCTCCAATTTTCTGTACAAAGTGCCACTACAGTGAAAATTATAAATGCAACAGAGTCTAAAAGATTGCCAGCAGAAGTATTTCGAAGAAAATTCATTGACCTTTGGGAGTGTGATATGGCAAACGGGGAATCCTTTGAAGCTCTGAAGCGTGTCGCAGACTGTAGGTTCCAATTTCTAATAAAGTCGAGAGGAAAAGTTTACACTTCTCTAGAACAATCACTTCACTAAAAGGAACACGCGCGAAAAACCGCCTCATCAAACGGGGAGGGAAACTTTTGCGCCAAGCACATGTTCCACATTGTTTGCGCTGGCGTTCGATGATAAATGATCCACAGCAAGTTGGTTAAACTGATCGAAAGCAAAACTCTGTTTCCACCACTTGGAGAAGCCATTTTCGATTGGCGGAAAACGTTGCAGTTGCTGCTCACAACAAGACGTGTGGTAGTGTTTGTTGCTTATTCTTTTTTTCAGCAGGGAGCGAGGTGAGTGTGTGCGATGGTGGCGGCACGTTTGGCCGCAAAGTGGTTGAAGTTGTGGTCGTAAATTATGAGCATCGTTTATCATCACACCTCGTGTGAATGGGGTCTTCGCAGCTGCGACTTTTTGTGCCTTGTGCCAAGCAGACCCGATTTGACACCCAACTGCTTCACTGGGCCGCTTTTCAGCACGGGTGCTTAGAGGCTCAAGTACCGCAAACGGGCTCTTGAGCGGCATATGAGGGAAAATGTTTCATTTCACCGAAGTTGCGAGTCGGGTTTTGCGGGAAAGGAAGTGCCATGGAAGGTATAAAGAATCGATTGTCAAAAGCCACCACAAGAGTGGAAATTGGTGGTCTGAGGGGAGTGGAAGAGAATGTCTAACTCATTATAACCAAGGCGCCAATATCCAATTTTCCATGAAAAACACAAGAAACAGGCTTGGGAAAAATAAATAATATGATGAAGAAAGTGGCACCAAAGTCTGGGTATGATTTTCCGTTAGAAATCTTGGAACTTGAAAACCAAAAAATAAAAAATAAAACCTCGACACAATGACGCAATTTTTTGTAGCTGTTCCGATTGTAACCCGCTCGCAGTTCGAACTCCATTTGCTAACAGGGTTGGTAACGAGCACCCGTTAAGCCTTTTTTACATCATTACCAGCCGTTTCGGATGGGTTTAAGCGTCGAAAACTCATCAACGAGAGCTTTCAGCGTTCGCACAAAATATACCCGCGCGTTGGTGACGGGAGGGGACCAACAACGCCACATATGCGTTATGCATTAGAGCCACACCGTAACACGTTTATTTTCGTTTTTAATGAGCGTGTGTTTACCGAGCGTTGGGATTGCGTTTTCACTGTAAATTATACTCACGTAACGCGAATGAGTCCTCGGAGACTGGAAGTGAGAGAGAGGGAGAGAGAAAGAAAGACGGAATGTGGTTCGTAGGACTACCTTCAAATGGTTCATTAACGAACATCTGTGAGTTGAAATATCTGCCAGTGGACACCGAGGTCAACCATAAACGAAAGTCGTTCCGGACCTCCAATATGTGGTAATGTTGGAAAACAACGACGCGTTGCTTCGCATACAACCCCACAGACAGATGACAATTACCACCGAAAACCCGTTGCAAGCCCCAGAGAAGGAAAGTGACCACGTATTGAGTAAGTTGCGGTTTTTTCACCGAACAAGGGGACATTTTGCTTCAGTCCAGGCTGTTTGCTAGTTGAAGTTTCTGCGGAAGTCGTACGTGACACGGCCGCTTAATTCCTTGATGATACCAGCAGCGCATTATTCTGCGATTGTTCTTGTTTCAAAAGACCAAGGCCTAGCAGGGATATTGATCGCTGCGTATTCACTTAGAAATTCAGTAAACGTACGAGAACCCCTATCATTCGGGGATATCTGTACAAGAGATGTCTACATGAACTCTAGGTTAGAATCTACGACGAGGAGAGCACAACTAATGGGTTTCGGGCCTAACGATGTGAAGGTTTAATCTTTAGATGTTAAGGGTAAGGGCAATATTTCCCGGTGGACTTTGGGAAAGGCAACAATTGAAGGTGGAGGTAATCAAATATTAATTTGCGGAAACGATCTAGAATTGAGCTGAATGAAAGACATCAAGTCTGGAAATGTGTTCTTTCCTATATTCTAGAACAAGGTTTATTTTACCCGCTTGATAGTCTATTGGATTGACAAATTAAATTTTGGGACGCGTGTAAACTTCCAATTGCAGCTCACTTCAAGTCGTTTAACAACCGGCGTTAGTCAGGCACGACGAAAAGAAACGAAAAGTGTCAGTCACGATGGGGACCATTTTTCGTCAAGCGTCAAGGAGACTTATATTTTTTCCCGCAACCCATTTGCGTCATCGGTCGTTCCGGGCAACCACGATGCAACCGACCTAAAAACCACGGCTGGCAACAGTCAACACTGAAGCGGTCCCGATTCCGATAGTCCCGCCGGTAGTAACTTCTCGGCAAGCGGTGAATTTATTTCCGCCAGCATTGGGTTTAGGCGACCGGAATTGAATTTTATTGACTCGAACCGATCGTACCGAACGATTGCTTCGGGTTGGTCGACGCAAATAAATAAAAATGAAACCTTCCGGAGGGAAGGAAAAAGAACCGCCATTAACCCTTGCTCCTGGGGCCGATGCATCGGAATCGAACGGCAGTATCGTCGGGGAACAAAAAGTGCTAGAAGTAATGAAGTCTTAAGGAAATAAAAAAGGAAAACCCCGGCTGCCATCAATTTCTAGCCACCGGACGATGGTTTAGTTTATCGGTGGAATCAGAAGGGTTCCAGGAATCGGACGTTGAGGGTGTGGAGTGGTTTTACGATCCAAGATTTAGGTCCCTAAGCTAGTGTCCCAGAACCGTCACGGGACGCCTTTTGACGCCCTGCGGATAGGTAAATTTTTCCAAACACTCACGTGGGTAAAAACGATAAAAAGACTAGAAAAAATAGGAAAGAAGTGGAAATTCCTTACGATGGGTGGAAAGGACGAGCAGAGTGGGGAAAACCGGCAATCGACCCACTCGATAAGCAAATTAATGTTTTGTCACGCAAATGGTACGTTCGAGGTGCGTAGATAAATCGAGAAGTGGTTTTCTTTTGTTTACCCAAAGTTTGACCGACGCATTGTTTGCGATTTTCAATATTCGGGAAATTTTCTGAAGAATTGTTTGGAGCGTGTTTGTTCGGAAAAACCTTGTTCATTTGCATTTGAACAAACTCATGGAAAACCGTGGTGCGAATCGAGTGGTTCCGATGGAAAATTTTCCCTGTCGTACTTCAAGCTTCTTAGGCGAAATTGAATCACAGCTTTTCCTCGATCGATGGGTATTGAAAAACAGAACTTGACATAAAAAAATTCCGCCGTAGTCGCCATTCGTTCGGAAGACCCACGGAATGTCGGCCACAACAAAACGGGCTACCTTTTCGGTCGCCGGGAAAAGAGAAGAACAAAATGTCATTAATTAATTAATTTCATGCCCATGCCAGGGACAATCTTTTCCCGGTGCCGGTGAGGAAACCTTTTCCATGCATCATCGGCAAACCGGAGCGAAGATTGTCTCTCCCTCCCCGGGCAAAAGGGAAATAATTTCTCAAAGCTGCTTCCGATCTAATTGTATTTTCACGATTTCACGCTGCGAAATCAGTTTCCTTCGGTTTGGCAGGTTATATCTTTTTTTCGCTTTGCTTGAATAAGCTTGAGTAAGCGGACCGGACTGATAGCATTTTATGGAGTGATTGATTTATTTGGCTATTTGGTACCGTTTTTATTGTCCACCTGGAGTTTTTTTTTCCACACTGTTGAAAAGCTGACAGAAATTCACGGTCGTTGAAAGCATTTCGCACGACCTTTAGGCCGTGAAAGTGAAAGTAAATCCAAAATAAACAACACCCTTGAGTGTGTTTTGGTCGAAAGAATACAATTGAAATGGCTCTAGCGCCGCTTTTTTCGTCCTCGGGAAACCGTGTGACGAATGAAGCGAGGAAAATTTTCTCTTCTTTCGGACGTGTGGGAGGTGGGGTAGGGCTTTTCATCCGAGGACCCATTACTCATTTCCACACGATCACGACAAACGACTTTCTGACAGCGCCGGGTCGCAATTGATCCTATCTTTCACGCCGGAACGACCGACAAGGGTCGGCCAGGAGGGGTGGGGTCCGCAGCGAGGGGGAGCTATAAAAAATCACATTAAACGGCCCCCTTAATACGACTGATGATGCGGAAGGTGGGCATTTGACATGCTTCACCTGGTTTCTGATGAATGAAGACCGACGCCGAGAAAAATGCCCTTTTTCCCATGGAATGCCAGAGACCTTTTTCTCCCTCTCTCTATCTCGCTTTCCCACCCTCCCCTTCGTTCTAGGGAGGAAAATGCGCGAACGACAGGCCGTGAAAAGGTCCGTGATTGGGAGGGTAAATAAATTTACCGCTGCTACTACTATCTTCAGTGGCGTGTTTTCGCTTGACGAACCACTTTTCTGCGCTTTTGTTTCTCATATTTCCTCCTCGGAGGGCAGCTCGAGGAAGCTTTCCCATGTTTCCGATTCCCTTGGGAGTGAAGCGCTCCCCACGCCCCTCCAACAAAAAGGCTCGACTTCCAGCGAGTGACTTCGACCGCTGGCCAATGCACGGCACGAAAAGGCGATCAGTAAATTTATTTACCCATGACGAAGAGTATCGGCTCAGTTTTGGAAAAATTCCCGGAGCGAATGGAATCAAGTAGCCTTTTTCGTGGAAGTATAGCACATCGAGGAATGGACTACGTTTCAGCTGCTTTTGGTGGTAATTTGGAGGAGGTTTGTGGTGGAGTCCTAGTTAGGATTTATTCATACAAAAAAAGAAACGTTGGAAAACATAATCTCGAACCAATTTTACGATGGAAACAGTTTTGTTTTCAAAAGCGAAAACATGGCAAAATTTTATGATTGAGTGGAAAGCTGCGGTATCGTATTCTTTTTATCTTTCGACAAACACTTTTTAGATACCAAATCGGACGTTTTAAGTGCTGCGTTCACGATTGGTTCTCCTGGGGAATGTTATTTGACGGATTGCTGATTGGATAAAGTGCTTGCGGCAAGGGAATTTGAAGCTTTCGATTTGATGTAACGTAGTACAGATCTCGTTGAAGGAAGTGAGGAACAAAACAGTGAAATGAAAAGTTACATTTCCTGAGATCAGCGTAATCGGCGATATCGCAATTGCTATGACGACCGTCTCTAAGGGAAAGAGAGAAAAGGTATTTAAAAAACTGTGGAAAAAGCCGAATAACGGATTCGTAAGCTTGTAGGCTTGTAGTTTTATAATAATGCAATAATGTGTTTAAATGAAATAGAATGGTAAGTGAAAAGCTTATCATAGGGGATTTGTTCCCATGACGCTCAGCATTGACACAATTGTAGACGCACTGCCAGTTAAGCTTCAGCGCCAGATGAAAATTCACTTTGCACCTTTGAGCCACCGGCTTAAGCCTTCGGGAAATACGATGATTCCCGCGCTCCTTGGTGAGCGGCACAGTGAGGCAATGGATATAATATTTACCTTTGCGAGCGCGCCAGGTTTGTGTGAATAATAAACGAACCGCAAGGCTCCGAGAGCCCGCCAGAGCCGTCACGGCTGTCGAAGCGGTGTGTTTCATGCAAATGAAGGTGAACGATGATGCGCGTGGTATTCCACGAATTCCCTTCTCGTCAGTGGAATGTGAGCTTTCGAGGCGGGGACGAGCATTAGAAAATTACCATTAGCCGCTAGTCGTGTATAATTAATATCACTAATCCAACGTGTCCACAGTTTCACTCGCCATGAATCCTACAACCATGTACTGATCTGACTAGAGGCAGATTTTCCAGAGACCGTAGTGGTGTTCTTAGAAGATTTAAATAATCAACTAATTGTCTTGTCGATGGAAATATGTTTGTTCTAACAATGGTGTGTGTCGTGATTGTCAGAAATTGTTCTCTTCTTTATTTTTTAACATATTGTATTGCTTGACGATTGTTTTTTTCTACTCTCTTATAATTTTCCGAGATAAAACTAACAATAAGTGTATTCCTAGTATTCCTTGCTCTTCTACTCTCTTTTTTGCCTTATCTTTTCTTTCGACACTTCATTTTATTTTCGCATATCGAACAGTTAGTTTTGTTTCTACTAACTGAAGCTTTTATAATGAACTTTTTATTTTTTTCTATTGGATCATTTCATATTCTTCTTCTTTTCTCTTATCCTCAATGTAATCTTATCATTTCCTTTTCCTTATACTCGATCATTATTCGATGATTTGGTTCGTTTCATACGATTTGAGTTTTTTGCATTATAAATTCCCAAAACGCCGGTACGTTGTAAAAGCTTCACTTGTAATAACTTTTGCGCGCTTTTAATAATGCACGACCAACTGAAATTATGATCTATAAAGAAGTAAAGAATCTGTACAGTGGATTAGCTCGACTGACGGTGAAATTTATGTGCCTCGGTTATTGCACCACCAATTCGGTTATGGCCGCGACTCCTTGACCAACGCAATTTTTCACCAGCACCAATTCGCTCCGGGCCAGTCACGTCGTCGTTTGGGCAAATGTGCAAGTTTCCTCCGAAACGCCCGGACGATCAGCGAATGATTAATGCGAGCCAATGAAGGAAGGGAAGATTCATTACGCAGAACGCTATCGATTTCTTGGTGAAATCGCGCCGTACCTCGGGATCGCGTGGGTGGGTAGGAGGGAAGAGGGGGATAGGATTTGCGGTGGCAGGCACAACCAACCCTAAGCCCTAGCGCCGGGCTCGAGTTCGTACCCATACACGCCCGGCTAATGGATTAATGGGCGAAGGTCGTCGATATATAGGAATGTCTTGCATCACGTTCCACGGCGAGTTCCTTTCTCGGTCGACTTTTCCCGCCGAGGGGAGGGGTCGGCAAGGGTTTTGAACGCTTCATTTCCGGCTCTCGTTCCATCCCACACGCCACGTAGACAGTTTCAGGTTGGGATAGTGCTTTTTCCGTTAACCTTCTCTCCCGGTTCTGACCCGGAGTGCGTGACGTGATAAATTGTGATGATGGAGATTAACCAACGAGGTGTCCGGGGTCGGAAAAACTTCCTGTCCTTTTTTTGCTGGGTCGATGGTCCGATGTTGTACATAATTCCAACAGTCACGATGACCGCGTCGAGCAACGGACCTTCCTACCCTTTTTTTCGACGACGACGACGATCCTATTTGTGGCGCGTGAGATAAATCCGTGAGTGAGTGAAATGTGGAAATCTGTTCGGGACGTTTTGGAATCCGAAGAATCCGCATGATTTTCCACATTTGTTTACGCTTTGGTTAGCTTTCGTTAGCGACGGAAACGAGTGGCAGCATGCTAACGTGGGATAACAAATGGACAAAGTTTTTCTCTAATTCTTTTCCGCGCTGACAACATTTTTGCAATCCACGTTCTGCGTGATTTATGTACTTTCATTATCATCCGAAGATTGGTAAAATTTAAAGATAGCTGTGTAAACTGTAAATAATATGTATAACGAACTGTTTAAATCGTTTACACTAAAGACAAACGAGACACATTTTATGGTTAAAACGAAAGCCACGTTTACCACTTAAAGCTTTCGTCTTTAACGAGCGTTGAATTTTCGTCGCCTTTCCGTTTCATTTCCAGCAAAGCAACATTTAATTGACGTCCCACGGAGATGGCTCTGCGACGCATGATTGATTTATGAACCACCGCAAAATGTGAAAATGATCCGGGGCCAGGAGAAAGAAAGAAAGAAGAAGTGGAACCGCGAGATGCGGCGAAGGCAAATTGAATATTTCCCAACCATCGCTCGTCTCATTTTACTTCCGTTTTCCTTTTGACGCGCTCGTAAACGCAGACGCGACCTTTGGACTCTGTTAAGTCAGAAGCTCGGAATGTGGAATCCTACTTCTCTTCTTTTATTTTCCGCATCGGAATAAGTCGTTGGAATTTCGGGGCGCGTCTTACCGAAACCTTGTTCGGTCTCATTAGGCGAGAAGATTTTCCAATTCGTAGCGCGCAGTGTTTATCCAATCATGTTTCCACGCCGGAGTGCCGGAGTGCGAGCAAATATTTTCCCTTCTCATCTCATTAACGAGGGACACTAGCGGTATGGAACGAATTTAAGATATTAAGCCGGCTTAAATCGTGACGCTCTTTATTCGTATTAATCGTTGCGGCATTTTCTTTAGTGTATCGTATAATCGGTCGCCATTTCTTGGGAGCAATAGATTTGAGGTGCTTTTCTGCACATAGATTATTGGATATCCTAATTAGCTTAATGTCCTTGAGGTTTTTCGTGGTAAAGAGCTTAGGAATTTGGCGTAAAAGGATTATTCTAATCGTTATTTAAATTATTCTTCCCAAAATGCGATAATGGTGGCTGCCAGCGATGGACAATTTCCACAATCGTTATGGTTCCAAATGGTGGAAAAAGAAAATGAAAAGTTGATTCTGAAAGGACATAGATCACCTGGGTTCTTGTAGATGTAGCTGACCTAGTTCCGTAATGGATACTTCGTCCTTCAATCAATCCGTCAGACTCGACGACTTGGTTTGTGGAACGTCCAATCACCGTTCGTCTGTCGACTGTCGGTTTAAAGTTCAACAGGGCTTATCATTTGAATGCGACTTTTGTCCCGGTGTGCTCCTGATGGATCTACCGACAACTCGCAAGAAGTCGCTGGATATCGAAGCCACCTCGTAGACCTCGTCTGTTCGGGATCATATTCACCGACGATGGAGCTCATTAGTATGCTACACATTAGCATAAACCCGACCGGACTCGGGCTGATCAAACGAGTGATTCAATCTGGACGTCGGTGGAAAGCGATTTGCGCTCTCGAGTGGAGCCTGGAGAACAAGTGGAGTTTAACTGCAGACCCCGTTCCAGGATCAACCGTGGCCGATCTTTGCCCGTTCATCGAAATCTGTCATAGTTCACTCGTAATCCATTCATGGATGTAAATGTTTGCCGAGGATTGAGCACCGTTCACAATCTGCTTCACCTTTTTTGCTTCACCGAGCATGTCGTTCGACGAATGAGAAGAACCGTATTCTTTAGGTCATCATTTTCATCCATATTGAATCCATGGACGATTCTCTGGATTGAGGATGGAAACATCAGGTTTTCCATAAATATTCAAGCGGGTTTCTTTTTTCGGCTCAGGCTAATGGAAGTTTCATTTTCGGTTTTTTTGTGAAAAAGGAGAACACACGAATGTGTATGTGAATTTTCATTTCTTTCCCTCTGTACTGGCCAACTCTCATAAAAACCATAATCAAAATTTTGTAAATATGTAATTTATTATTCATTGTATTTTATTTCATTGCTCCCCAAAATATTGCTGCTCCACTTTTTTACAATTATAAGTTGTTGGAATAAAAATTATACTCCCGGGGGAAAATTTTAAAACCCATTCTATTCCACGAGCTATATTTTCTATCCGGGCGTTCGTTACTTGTTGCAAGATCGGTAATCTGTTTGGCGAGATTTATTTTCGCAAACTTCTAATAGAAACATTCCCTTGCGAGCAGCATGGAATGCTTAACCTCGACGAAACTAATTAAGATCAACCCGCAGTAGCGTTTCGAGATTCGCGACGGTTGGTCATCTCGGTTGAAAACTTTGTCCCCGTGGCGTCAACCAAGTCGCTGGCAAGTGTATAAACATAAACTGTCTTGCGAAAGGGAAACAATAGCGATCGAGACAAGAACATTGGGGGAAAACAACAAGTTCATGATACCACCCGCGACGAGCGCACTCCTCCGAGGTGAAAGTACGTAATGAAAACCCCACCCCGCGTAGGTTGGTTTCCCGTTTTTCTTTCCGCGCGGGAAAACTTGTTTGAACCGCGCGTAGAAAATCGGGTTTCCACCCGGGGGGTTCACGGTGTTGATGGTGTTTGATAGCTGGTTCGTCCTCCCGGGGGGAAGGGAGCGTGGGTCGGGCTTGACCGGTGGTGGCTAGGCGAGGGATGTTAATTACGATACCCTTAAGGGATCTACAAGTTTTCCTTTCTCGGGAGTCATTAATTTTGCTCGACCGTTGGCTCGAGGAGATCGACGAAAGTTTCCATTTCTGTCGACGGGCGCGATGCTTTACAAAACCACAGTCACTTGTGTTTGTGTGAGGAAAAGGAACCGGACCCCTCAATTGGCAACACTTTGGCGAGCGAAGGACAGCTGAGTGGCTTCACTTGTTTTACTTTGCGTAACGGCAACCGAAGGGTAATAGAGCGTTTCGTTTTTCGTTGGAAAATCTAAAAGTATCCACAGTCGTTTGCAGCTTTATTGCTATGTTGGTTTGATAATCGTCCTTCTAATCACCAAGCGGTAATAATTATGTAAAATCAATCCTCCCTCCGACTTTTGTGGTCGAACTAATTGCCCACTCGACAATGGCTGGTTCCACGTGAAAAGGATATCAAATATTTGTCGGGAATGTTTGCGTGAGCAATTAGAGAGCTTCTCGCCATCGCAGGTCCGGTTCAAAAACCATCGCGAAACGGATATTGCAAATGGTCCTTTATTCTCGTGGATCAGCTTCGTTAAACATGGTTGGTCGTTAAATTGGACCCCACTTTGTATGGCGTGAAACGTAACTTTCCATTCCAGCACCCGTTTCCGAATATTGTAGCACAAAAGAATGATGGCTTCAGGTAGTCCGATACTCGACGTTATGTTGTAAAATGCACAACGGTGGCCATTTTGGTCACACAGTAGATCCTTTTTGAATGAAATGGAAAGCGAAAGGTCCGTTTTTGACGTCCTGTTGATGAGGTCGCGTGACGTTTCTTGTTCCTTCCACAAATACACATCGGTATCAATGAAGGAATTTGTTTGACGAACTGCGGTCCCACGCGGTTTCGATTCTATGGCCATCGCACCGGGCACAAAAGGTGCTCCTGTATCCTGTGTGTGTGTGTGTGCAGATGTGTGTATTTTCCATGTCGTGTCAGTCGGATGTCGGTGGCAAATTGCGTCCCAACCTTTTCTGTACCGCTGCAGCGCGAAGCTGTACGAAGCGGGTATGAAATATTCATCGGCTCAGTCTGACAAGTTTTCCCGGGCGATGCTGGCGCTCCAGCCGGTCTTTTGTTTTCCCGCGAAACATTGTGTCACGTACGTTGAAGCACCGAGCGAGAGAGAGAGAAAGAGTGACGTGCGCCCTTTTGTTTCCGGCTGCTGGAACCGACAGGCAGGAGTGTTCCGTTCCGGGATGTATTATGCGAGTCGAGCGGCAATGGGGGATTTATAAAACATATGTATGCTCGCGAAACGATTTGTGGGAAGTCTGTTTCGCTGCTACTCGGCAATATATATTCGCTTTATCCGGTGCGCTACGGTGAATTCCATAAATGGAATATTAATTATCTGTACTGTGCGCAAAGTTAAGTACAGTTAAGAGCGTTTGATTGGTAATATTTTACTGCTGGGAATTTGGATACATATAATTGCAAAATGAAACCAAAGGTATGATTTTCAAAAGAATTCAGAACAAAAATATTCGATTGGGAAAATGTGAGGAAAATTTATTTGAATTTTAAGTGTACTGCAAGAGCATCGCCAAATTATTTTACTGAGTATTCAGATTGATTCTCGGTAGAGTATTTCGCGATTCCATTAGCCATAAACGCAAGCACAGCTTCACTCCCGATGTAATATTCATTTTAATGGCCAGAAGATGTATTTGTCTTTCCAGAAACAGTTCACACAATCAGGGTCGGTACTGACGTCATCTATGAATTAATTATTGAGCTCGATGAATGTTCGAACAGCGAGAGGGAAATCCATAGATTGAGACACATATCCAATCGACAAAAGCTTGCCCGTAGAGTTGGAGAAACCAGTTCCTATTGTCCTCCTCGGGAAGATGTGACATCGCGTCACATAAATTGACGTCAGTTATCATTTGTGACTTTCTAGCGCATATGAAATAGAAAGATTATAATTGACTTTTGTCTAATAGTCGAAACAAATCGAATGAAGTAAAAAGGAGATTTTTATTAAATGTTAGAAATAGTTCCACCGATTCAAATATTGATCATTCTTTCCAAAAAATAAAAAAAATCTTTACAAACATTACAAAGCCTACGAGGCGCAGCTGGTAGATTTTTAACTTTGAGAACAACAATCGGGGAAGAAAAATCGATAATCAAATTTCGGATGTCTCCGGAAGCGCCACGGAATGCTGGCATGGAATCGCTTGAAGGCTCCTGCCAATTTCTAGATGGAAATGAATTTGTTATCATTCTACGTTACACTTCCGGAGGCGGTCGGTAGGCAGAGTAGATTTCTCGTGGCTGTTGGTAGTGAAGCGCAGTAATTGGATATTGGCAAAAGGCACAACAAGTTCTCCGTGTCCGTTCTAGAATCGCACCCGAAGTGAACGGCCGTCGGGAGATGAAATGCTACTGACCCGAAAACTTAATTACAAACTGTCGAAGCTGTACCATGCAGATCTCATTGATTGGCACGCAGTAGGTAAATCTGTGTTTGTAAACATTGTAGCAGAGATCAATGGAAAGGAGTCAAATTTAATCGTGAAATTGAATGACTCGATATTTTGAGGAAAAAATCACAATATAAAGCTCTGCGCGATCATAATCTGTTTATCGGGAATTATTTATTTATCGTTGTGATCTGATTCAAATTGATGATTGAACGAGAAGAGAAGAACATTATATTCGCACCACGCGGAGAAAAACGCTTCTAGGACAAGTATACTTCACGTGTCAAACACGAACTCTGCTTGAAATTCGATTACATCATGTGCGTTTAGTACAACGATGTCACAGCTTTTACGACACGGTGATAAACCCCGTCCCACGAAACGAACGGCGTGACATCGGACCACGCAGACTGTGATTGACAGCTCGGATATTATCAAAGATTAAGTAGCACCACACATCGGGTATATCGTGGAGACGAGACATCGACATCGTGTCGCCGGCGAGCGCAGCTGCTTTCACTCTTTCGCCAAAAGTGCTGCTAATCAATTCAGCATCAGAATTCAATAAGCTTCTCCAGGAATTGCAAACCATTACTATTTCATTATCCCACTTCACAGGGTTCTCTGCCAGAAGAAGGATTTTCCATAACCGGTGTACCATATGTGAAAAGTGATTTCACCCTTTCCGTTCCATTCGTGCCATACTTTTTTTTTATCCGCCTGCATAACTCGAAATACTAATGCCAGCTTATTTCGGATTCCCTCTTCCACAGGTCCCTCAGGAGGATATCATGGCAGGAACGCAAAACCTAGGAACGTCCAACATGTCGAACAAGCAGAAATGTGACTGGTAGGGAAGAGAAAAGAAAACACAATCGCGTCGTCATCTGACGTGCATCTGACGCGATTGCCCGGCAGTGGGAGGTGAAGAAAAAAGGTCCCGACTGTGCGAATGCCGGAACATCCGGAGAATGATGAGCGAACACATTCGTCATTGATGTCGCAGCCGAAGCCGGGAATATATCCGGGAATGTGTTTTTCTGTCACCGATGGATTCGGTACGATGGACGAACGTTGTTGGTTGAGCGCCTCCGGGACCCTCCCGATGACGGTCCGGGCAAATCCTTAGATTCCACCGCAAAGGCGTGTGCTTCCGACGACGTCTGCGAGTGACAGGTTCCGCAGGATCACGTGGCGCTCGCTTGACAAGTGCCCGGACAAGGTTGTTTGATCGTAAATATTTTATCGCTACATATTGGTGTAGCATTTCGGTTGGTGCGTTAGTGCGTGTGTTAGTGGGGTTGGGGAATGCTGACGCCAGTGTCCAGTTTGGTTCGGTTGGGAGCCGCCATGACTTCCTTGATTCCAGCGGGTCCAGCGATGGCGTCAGTCGTGCTAGGGTTTGTCGAACCTTCGGGTCTTCCGATGGTTTCGCGTGCTTCAACGACAGCTTTTCCGCCCATTTCCGGACAAACCAACGCCAGCCTCACGAACTTTACCCTCGACGAGCCAGTGCTCCTAGGATGGGTGAATTCGTCCACCGTGGCGCCACCTGTCGGAATGGATATCATGTCTAATAAGCTGCTCCAGATCGTATTCTGCGTGCTCTACTCCAGTATCTTCGTGCTGGGCGTGTTCGGAAATGTGCTCGTGTGTTACGTCGTGTTCCGGAACAAGGCCATGCAGACGGTGACGAACCTGTTTATCACGAATCTCGCCCTATCAGACATCCTACTCTGCGTGCTTGCCGTTCCGTTCACGCCGTCCTACACGTTTCTGCGGCGTTGGGTGTTTGGGAAGCTGCTCTGTCACACGGTTCCGCTGGCGCAGGGCTGCAGCGTGTACATATCGACCCTGACGCTGACGTCGATCGCGATCGATCGGTTCTTCGTGATCATCTATCCGTTCCATCCGCGCATGAAGCTGTCCACCTGCATCACGATCATCGTGCTGATCTGGTCATTTGCCATTATGGTCACGATGCCGTACGGGCTCTACATGAAGCTGCACGGAGTGGCCTCCAACGCCACCGACAGTCCCCAGGGGACGCTACCGAGCGCGATGTACTGCGAGGAGCTGTGGCCCTCGGAGGAGATGCGCAAGACGTTCTCGATCGTGACGTCGATCCTGCAGTTCGTGCTCCCGTTCATCATCATGGCGTTCTGCTACGTGTGCGTGTCGATTCGGTTGAACGATCGCGCCCGAACCAAACCGGGCAGCAAGACGTCGCGTCGGGAGGAAGCGGACCGGGACCGGAAGAAGCGCACCAACCGCATGCTGATCTCGATGGTGGCCATCTTCGGGATCTCGTGGCTGCCACTGAACGTCGTCAACATGTGCAACGATTTCTACTCGGACATCAACGGCTGGCGCTTTTACAATCTGATCTTCTTCATCGCGCACCTCACCGCCATGTCGTCGACGTGCTATAATCCGTTCCTGTACGCCTGGCTGAACGACAACTTCCGGAAGGAGTTCAAACAGGTGCTGCCCTGCTTCGATCCGTCGCGTGGTCGGGCAGGGACGGTCAATGGGAACCGTGGGGGCGGCGGAGGGTGGCGTTCCGAGCGAACGTGCAACGGAAACAACGATACGGTGCAGGAGACACTCATCGCCAGTTCGCAGGCCCTTCCCAGCAGTCGCAGCTCCCAGCAGCAATCGCAGCAACACGTGAGTTCCGGTTCCAGCCAGACGCACCACCAACCGACGGTCGACTCGATTCTCCTCTCGGAGGTTGGTCCCCCGCTGCCTCCACCGATCAACAGCAACGTGCTGCCGAGTGTGCAGAGTGCGGAAACCGTCGTGTTGCCCTCGGGCGTCCTCGAAACGCCGTTCGATGTGCAGCTCGTACCGGGCGTGCGTAATGGGACGAAGTTGGAAGGGGCCACGACGTTGGCGGCGACGTCGGCGAGCGTTGGCAATGGAGGGCTAAACCATGGCAGTTCCAACTCGAAGCTGTCCTCCCTGATCCTTATCAACGATGGTACCACGCCGGACTCGAAGGTGCCCGCAATCCTATAAGTGGAATGAGTGTTGAAAGATGAAAAATGGAAAATAGGTAAGTCTGTTTGTAAATAAAATAATTTAAATTCGTTAGGAAAAATCGTTGAAGGAATGTCTTTTCCTGTGAAAGGAGTGCCAATTCCTTAAGTGACAGGAGCCACCAATGCGGAGAAGTTTCGTGCGATTAACATGCTTCATTTACTTGAAAAAGTTTTGGAACTTGTTGTCAAACAACAACTTTCCCAGTACTTTAACAGGAATAACTTGCTGGTGGAGGAATAGTCGGGATATCGAGAAGGAAATTCTTGTGAATCTGCGCTGAACCTTTTATTAGCCAAGTCGAAGGAGTTAATGGAGCAAAATCAACCGATTGTTGGAGTGTTTTTAGATTTAAAATGGGCGTTTGAGACGATATCGCCACCTTTGTTATTAGAAACGGTCAAAAAGTTCGGTATCGAAGGAGTTGAGTTCGAATGGTTCGCATCTTATCTCAGTGGAAGAACGCAACGAACAAGGAAATGTTCTTGGTCCAGCGTTGTTTATAATGTATGTAAACGACATGAAAAAGGTTTTGCGGTCACGTGAAATCAACCTTTTTGCTGACGATACAGTCTTGTTCGTCTCGTGAAAGGATTTAAAACTGACCGAGGCACTTATGAATGTCGATTTAGATGCCTTAGATGGTTGGTTAAAATACAGGAAATTGGCCTTAAACATCAAGAAAACCAAGTTCATGGTATTGTCTTCAAGACAAATTACTGACCAACCAACTATTGTCATCAATCTGGAACCAATCGACAGAGTCTCGCAGATTAAAAATCTGGGAATCATATTGGATGATAAATTATATGTTGGGCCTCATATTAACAATATCACCACAAAAATGGAAAAAGTGCGGTGTAATTAGTAGATTGGGCAACAATCTGAATTTTGTCGGTAAAGTTCAGTTCTACAAATCCTTAACATCAAAGCACTTCGATTTTTGTGCATCAATTTTATTTGTCGGCAATTAAACACAGTTACAAAGACTGCAAAGGTTGCAGAACAGAGTCATGCGAATGATTTTGTGTTGCGGCTGTTATACTCCGTCGGTTGTTATGCTCGACGTCTTACAGTGGATGTCGGTCAAGCAGCGGATAGTGTTCAAAACTGCAGTTTTTGTGTACAAAAATTTTGGAAGGATTGATACCAACGTATTTGGGACAAAGGATAGTGGTTGGGTCTGACGTGTATCGGTATCACATTTGAAATGCTGGTGAGTCAAGACTGCCCAACTATCTGTCTGGCAATGCCCGAAATTCGTTGCTCTTCAAAGGATTACAATGGAACAACAGGATGCCGAGAGAGATTAAACAAGCCCTAAATCTAAGAGAGTTCAAACGCCTATGCACCGTACATGTGAAGCGGGTAGTCTGACGCTGTGCTTGTAGTGTATTTAGTAAATGTCCTAGTTTTTGAGCCCGTAGCATTGCATTTGTCAAAATAGTCTTTGATTATGGTGATGATAAATAAAAATATGAACAGGGACTTTTTTATTGTTTACTTCCCTAAAATCTCGCTCAAAATCTTTGAGCTGGTGGCTATTTCATTTAACGTTGGATAATTCACACTTAATATCTTAAGATACCTTTATCCTTCTCAAACCTATGTAGGGGTAACTGGTGGGACTTATAATCATCATCAAAAAACAAAGAAAAAGTAAATGTTTGAAGAGAATTGATGAGTGGAATGTTTGACAAGTCAATATTAATTTGCATTGGTAAATAAAAAAAACATCAAACAGTTGAAACAGAATCTACTGATCTCTAATCCCTAATGGAGTTGATTGGCAACAAGCAAATAATCACAAGGAATACATATACATAGTGGTATACCACTAACGGAATGATTGATCCGAACGTGAATCGTCAGTTGGGAGATTAAAATGAAAACAGCAAACCGAATGCAACGTAGCATTAAAACGATTGCTGCCATTTATCCTAAAAGAAGACCATTCGACTGGGAGTAACTAATCGGATAAGCTGATAAAATAAACGGGCAACATTTGCGTGGCTCCGCTTTCGGGATTAAATTAGACATATTGCACGCGAACGCAATGGGAAACATTCTTAAACGCTTAAACAAACGCCGAGGGCAATGCAATCATTAGATAATTGAAAAATTCTTAGCTTTACTTTTTTGGGGCGCCTTTCGGAAGCCAGTTTTATGATACGCTTTTATCGCATTCTCGTACCGGCAGGAAAATTCCAGTCCGCTGGTGGGTGTTGCACCGTCCGATGCACATTGCCTTTGCTGGCGGGCTTTTATTTTTTTACAGCCCAAAGCCACTAGAAAGGAAAATGTATTCAAATGGATTCCGTTACCATAGACTCGGGCGAATCGTTTGGCGAAACATTGTTTCACTGTTTCGCACGAAGAGTGTAGTGTTCGTTTGCATTTTTCAAGCAGCATAATCGCCTTAAAGCGGGTGGAACAAAAGTTTTTAAACCCACTATCGTTTTCGTCTATTCTTAATGCTCGCATTTTTTAAGGTTCCGTTTCAAAGCAAACGACTTGCCACAGTCGAGTAAAGTTTAGGTCTCTGCAATGGTAATCAAAAATGTGCTTATGAACCGTTCGGTGGCGTGAATTTAATGTTCTGAAAGTGATAAGCCACGATAAAGTGTGAGCTTTACATTTTTATTGTTATATTTACCGTCTCAAAAAACGGGGACATTGGGAATATTTAAATTTAAAATGAAACATGCCTCCGGAAGTACGCTATTTAGGCGGAATTGGATTCCATTTGTGGTCCTCGATCTGTCGGTGGAAATGAATTGTACCGAAACCATCCTGCGATTAATGCGGGACAGGTAAAAAATTGGGATCTTCCGCCATAAAGTACCGAATGCCGCAGGATTACGGAGCTTTAGCCGAAGGAAATGGTCGGTGACGGCGGGTGTTATTATGCATGCTCTTTGGTGTTGATAAGAACCGTAATGTGCGGGATATGCAGTGCAAATTTCGGGTCCGCCTCATAAAACCTTAATCCTTGGAGCAAGAGAAATTGAAATGGGTGTTCCGTGTTTCGATTCTCGCACTCGAAACTCAGAATTCTGCGACCGACATTTCCATCATCGACACTAATCCACGGAACGCACCGCACGTCACTGTGTTAAGCTGAGTTTTCCAAACGCTCGCGCAAACATTGTTTGACACACAACAAGTAAATTGTGCGAGTCGATTATCACACCGAAAGCTCGTTTGTTTCCACGTTTGCATGCATTCATCGAACGACCAAACAATCGAGCAAAAGGCTCGAACCGGAATTAAGCTTATCGTCGAATTACGGAAATCGAATCGAATTTATAACAATGCCTTCGGTTTCGAGTGGCGTTTCCACTCGGTTCGCAATTTTGCCGAAATGTGGAAAACGGGGTTTTTAATCGTTTTCCAAACAACGCTTTTCACACCGATCTCGAACCGTCGAATGTGCCGCTGTGGGTTTCCGGGGCTAGGCAATAGAAAAGGGATTAGTCGGGTCGGGTGTTTTCCACGCGAAACAAGATTATCCGACATTTTGTTTTGCCGCTGCGGGTTCAGGAAGCCTGCGGGTTGTCGGCGTCGGTGAGGATTTTTCGTTTCTCTGCGGTCGGCGAATGGCAAAGTTGTGTATTTGGCCTCGGGTTTTCCGATGATGTAATGGTTTTTCACACCGCTGGGCAAGAGAGAGAGTGAGAGAGAGAGAGAAAAGCGAAGGAAAATTTTGTTGAAACCCGACGGAAGGTAAACAACAATGAACATGACTCATAGCCGTGGAGGAAAAGCTTTCTGAAAGCCAGCCTTCGTTGCGTGAAAAGAACTCCCTTCGAATTTCACGCAGAAAAGGCAGAGCATCCTAAATCAGCGTTAATGGTGTAGCGATTAATGGAGTTTCGGGGCTTGCAAAGTGGCTTTCCGGCTGCAGGATACTGGCTTGATGTGCCGGAACGTTGTGGTTTGTTAAAAGTTCATCCACAAAACAGTGAGGTAATTTGTGTTCAATAAATTAATTCATTAGTCTCTGTTTCGGCAGCGTGCTTTCAGCTTCTGTTGTGTTTTGTTCAGGTTTTGCTTTTTAAATATTTAAATCGAGTGAACTCAACGAAGAAAATGATGCTTTAAAGATAACCACAAAGCGAGTTGCTCTTTTTTCATAACTCCCTACAACTCCACCTACTTTTGTCCACCATAAATCCATGATCGACATTATTCAAAATTTACCCAACCACATTATTCGTCGACCTACGAATGGGAAAAGAAAAACCACCCAAGTGGGCCATAAATATGTGTTTCCTGCGATCGCCATTGAAACAATCAAATGAACCAAATTTTGAGTCGTTTTGGAGCGCCATTTGGGTGCTTGCCAAAGTAAGTGCTGCGTGTGTTTGTGCGGGCGTTTTGTGGATTACGGAATGGCGCACGGAAGAGTTATATTTCACCGCCGGAAAAGTGCCGCCATAACTTACTCCGTCTGTCAATTTATACCAGTTCAATTCGACTGTCGGGCAAGTTTCGTATCGTTCGATCCCCTTTCTGGCGGCGGAATCGATCGTTTTATCGAACTCGAGCGCAATCCCTCGGGGATCGTTTCCAAATGGGTCAAACGGCAAAAATATTGCATTATATCGGATTCGCTCGAAGGTAGGGGCGTATAATGATACGAGCATGGTTTGGAGCCATCCTTTTTAGGTCAACTGGAAAAGGCGACGGCAATATAAAGTTTCGTTTTCAGAAACAGCGAACGAAGGTTTTATTGCGTTGAATTTGTTTATGCTCCTTCCATTGCCGCAGCTTAACGTTGCACGAAAAATAACATCCGGACTACATTAACTACATTTTAAGCGAGAGCAAATATTTGTCGGTTGTTAAACGATGTCAAGATTAGTTTTCCAGGGAAGGAGGAGCAGACGGGCAGGGGCGACGATTCCGCAAAATGTTCGCCATTTAAAGGAAAGCGAGCACTGGAAGGAATTAGAATTTGCAATCTGTTCCTGGAATGTGCAATTTCACTTCGACTGAAGCAATTGTCGTGCGTTCGGTTGAAGTGGCTTCATTTTATTCGTCACTGCCACGATGACTCTCGTTCTCTGCCAACAAGTCCCAAGAGTCTGATAACGCACTCCCTCGGCACTAACATCCGCTCCACCGCTTCCGTTTCGTCCAATTTTGAGTGTAATCTCGCTCGCCAAAGAAATACCGAGAACCGTTTGCGCTAAACTGATCCATTTCCACCATCCCCGAGGCAGTGCGAAGCGTTTTTCTCAATTCCACCCCAAAACGAACTATTGACATTGGCAATGCAATGTTCTGTTGGACTTCTGGTGTCGATTCTATCCGCCAGTTATACTTCCTACTCCCGTAGTGAACTTCCTCTTGCTATCAAAATCATGTCGCACTATCGGAATGGTTTGATCGCGGAACACGAGGAAAAGTTTGCAGACAACTTTCCAGCCCCCCGGGGGGAGCTGTTTGACTTCTCGACTCCAAAAACCCGAACACGACCGTCTTCCGGTTGCAGGGGGGGTTCGCATGTGGAGAATGGAGTTCTTTTAATGTTTGTGCAGTGAACGGTACTGGATGCATTCAATTTCACTTTGATTGCATTTCAGTTGCATTTCTTGGGTGGAAATGAAGGTGGAGAGGGTGGGAAATTGTTGGCAAGGAATTTTGTGACGCATTGTGCGGAGGGAAAATCTACAGAAATCACTTAAGGACGACATGACTAGGCAGTTGAATCCATCGGAAGGGGTGACGATAGCTTCTAAAATATTAACATTCAGATTGGATGTAGCTGAAATTAATTCACTTCCAAACGGCAATCCATAAGCAATTCAATTGATCATAAAACGCAAGTTTCACTGCCGATTGATGATAACAATAACGATGATGATGATGATGCTGACGCTTATAATGAAGACGTTCAACTGATTCCAAGAAACCATCGCCCACCCTTGGCGCGTGCGGTTTTGTTGGCAAAACATTTATCTTGCCGTTATGATTTCCATTATCGTGCCATTATCTGCGCGAGGCGGCTTCCTTCAGATCAAAGCAATTAGTAGATCACGTGCAAAAAGTGGCATAATCGGGCACGCCTTACATAATTCGATATCAGAATCAATTTCTGCATGGAATTTGGTATCCTCTACTGCTTAACAACGATTTAGGAATCGGTGAAGTGTAATCATGATAAGCAAATCGATATCGAGTAGAAGGCTAGAAGATTTCGAATGGAGCTGGAATGCCATATGCAGATTCGTGATGTTGGAATTATGGCGATTTAATTCCCACGAAGAGGCAGCCATAATTCAATGATCCGGTGTGGAATTAATTATCGCCGTCGATTGTGAATGTTGCTCTAACGTTTGGCTTGTTGTCGGTGGATTTGAAGAGATGATAAGCTGATTTGTTTTGAATATAATTAAAGCCAATTTGAATACAGGAGAGATTAACGACAAAATGAGCCTCTGAATTTTCTCTCAATAATCTCTTAGAACCCAAGTTGCAAGAAGGTACTTAGTAATTTCAAACGAATACGTGACAATAATTAAAAAATAACAAAATTCTATATCATGACTTTCCTAAAGCAGCTGGTAAACGTAAAAACTTGTTCGTAAACTCAGATAGCAACATTTCTGTTTCGGTGCAACTGGTGTCCATCATCGTTCCAATCTCTCCCGGGTATCATACACATTATGGGCTTGCAAAAGTTCCGATTTGGGATTTAGCCAGAACTCGCTCAAAAAGCTCGCTGGCGCAGCAAGAAGTACTTGCCAGTTGTTGGACTGGTCACAAACGACGCTACCGAGCGAAAGCGTTTAATATTCGATGAGCAAAAGTTGTGCCAACCGAGCGGAACTTGACTTTACCTTTTTCCGGTTTAAAGCCTTTTCCACGGTAATGCACCTTTTAACTGGCTCCGAAAGGCAGGCAAAAACAGAACGATCGCTTTAAGCCACGTCCGGACATAAACTCCATGACACCTCTTGCCTCTCGACCGGACCGGAGAACGAAAGCAAGAACGTTCGGTAGCATTTCAGCCGGTAGTAAGTGGTCACGATGGATGTGATTAAATCATTAGCTGCCGTGTCCTGAAGTGGAAGCGTCGGAACAGGAGAGATTTTCCCGGGATGTCCTTTTTCCGACAGGTTTCACAGCGTGCCGCTTGAGCTACGGTAAATTGTCCATTAGGGGTTGCACGTGGCAGTCGGTGGTTGGATTTGGTGCACTGAGGATTGAGCAGAACTTGGTATATGGATGGAAAAGGAAGCTGCCATGTGACGCTTTCGTTGGAAAGGGAAGGAAATGAACAAATTGTAGAAATCTTTTTTCATGGTTCGTTCAACCAGAAAGAGGAGTTTTTCGAAGCGAAAAAATAAACTTGCTCAACACATGTCACCTTGGTAGCCATTCTGTCCCAGTGTTAAGTTTAGATTAGCAAAGATTGTTCGCTAAGCTGAGCAGAGATTTATCTTTTTCATAACTTTTGAAGAGGATTAAGATAACACTCGGGGAAGTAGATGCATATGTTACAACAGTTGAGATTTAATTTATCACTAGCAAATCCAGCTGATTATTTTATTTTATTTTAAGCACCCTCTTTATTATTTTATTTTAGGGAGAGTGCAACTTTTCTTTAGCCGTCTACAGCTTTCTTATTTTGAGAAATTCGATGTTCATGGAATATGTCCGGTTGAAGGACTTTTTAAAAACAAATCCTTCTTCACCCCAAAGCAAATCATTATAATCTACTACGTTGTTATTAAAGCGATTGTGATCAAGAAACAAAAATCATTATCGTACCTCTTGTTACAGCACGCTCCGACGGCGATTATGGTTCGGAAAAATCCTCCGCGATGCTCGTTCATCTCTATCGAAACGTATCGATTACATCATCAGTGCTCATGCAAGTGGAGCGCCAGATTATACCGCGGGAGGGGAGGGGAGGGGGAAGGGAATGAAGCCATGGAGGAGAGCACAAAAAGGCAACTGGTGACGAACGGTCGCGTAAAAGAAAATCCCTTCCTAACGAGGCAGCAGCTAAACTTTCCTTCGCTCGCTCACTCGGTTCACGTTGTGAAACGCTCAGAAATAGATCGTATTTCCAAGCACAACACGAGCAACCGATGTCCACCCACGGAAGCCGCCTCCCCCCCTTCCATCCCTTCCACCGCAAACACTTGCAAGAAGCACCCCACTTCTGACCAACTGGATCGTTAGAGAGATTTTCAACCAATTTAAAATTAATTCACTCGACCGTAAAAGTTTTGCTACGGGGAACTCGATTATATCACTCCGGACGCTTTTCCTCTAGCACCTACAAAACCCCATACCAAAGGACGAGCGTACGCTTGGCAAGGATTCCGGTGATGCTGTAACCTTTCCACACGCTTTTCCTCGTCGGGGGGAGCGGGGTGAGTGTGCTCGTGTGTTTGTTTTTTGTTCCTCTCTATGGGCTTCCCTGGCCGTGCATTAATTATCCATTGTGTGTCGCATTTCCGACCACGCTGTTACCAACCACCAAGCCATGACCGTGAGCAGATTGTTTAAATGGATAAAATTATGTTCACCTCATACCTGTTGACGAAAGGGGACGATGGCTTTAAAAGGGTGGTACGGCTTTAAAATGAAGTCATCCGAGGCGTCAAATCCCGTCGTTCAGGGTTTGATTTATTGACGAAGGTTCGAGCTTTGCGATCTGTTCAGTGGCGTGTGGGAAAAACCCCCCACTCGGGAGCCCCGAGGGCAGGAAGCACAAAAACCACATCATCGATTAAAGCACAAAGAGTGTCTTAAAATAGACTCACACACATATGAGTTTTAATAGATTAATGTACCGTGATGATCTACCGACTTTGAAGCTGCTCGAAAGCACTTTTAACTCGATTAATGGCGGGCGTAAAGTAGGCGATGCTTTTAATTCGATGCGTTCGTTAACAGTAGTGCCCACGTGAAAAGCTATTAGTAGAAAATGCAACGTGGGCAGCGAGTCCTTTGATGCTGTAGTAAAGGAATATTTAAAAAAAGCAAGTAAGTTGCAGTAAATAGCATTTTCCGCAAATTGATAAAGTGTTGATTGAAATGGAACCATTTTTACGTCAACGTCAAAATGGAAATAGGACATCGTCCGGGGGATGACACTGCGACGACGAGATGAAAAACAGGTTCTGCATAATGGACTAACCGAGTGGCAGTAATTACAGGAGGGAGAAATTGAGCAGCGTCCCACAAAATACACAGGATTGGTTTTCCCGGTTTTCCACCGCATTCCACTGACCAATGAGTCCCGCAAGGTGTCAACACAAAAGATGGCTCTTGTCGGGGTGGAACTCCCCCCCCAAGCTATAAGAAGTTTTCAGAAAACTCCAGAAAAGATATAACCCCGGTCGGTTGAAAGGAAAGCGATGCTCGTTACGTAATTTGTCGCCACTCCATCAACCCCAATGGACGCTTCGTGGACGTCCCGTGGCGGAATGTATTTGTTTGCATAAGCCGACGTGGCGTAGCGAAGAGTTAATTTTCGAGCAAAAGCAGGGGTGTAGGGTAGGGAGTAGAGTCACGTCGTTCTACCTTCGAGACCGGAAGTCGTTGGAACCACTTTGTATGGCAACCCCGGCAGCTTTCCCGACGAAGGTCGGGCTGATAGGAACTAATGCTCTGCGTTCCTGTTGGGACAACTCATCGTTCGTTTTCTTTGCGAAGGAAAATGGAATTTACACTCTAGTAAATTGTATTATAGTAAGGACCGTTTACAGGGCGAGCCATTCTTCTACTCTTGCTTGTTTGCCTGTTTGTGCTGACGAGCTTTTCCCGAAGAATTGATGATGTTTCGTTTTTCGTGAGCAAGGCAAGGGAACAGCAATAACCAGTAGTGGTTGAATGGAGCTGGTTGATTAATTTGTATTGTAGAAAAACAAAAGGGTTCTGCAGTGAATTATGCGATGTTTGCATTTTTCAGTCAAGCTGGAGACATTTCTTGGATTTTGTAGTCACTTTCCAAGTCACTTTCATTTTGATTTTATACATTTTTTTCGCTCCTTCCTTCATCATCGCTATCGTTGATGAACTCGATTCATTATTAATTTACCAACGGATGTTTGAAATCTTCATTCCCATTCCGTTGTTTGTGCCTTGAATGCGCCGGAAACGGCCAAAGTAGAAAGCGCAACGGAAGGAAAACTCACAAACAAAATGGACGCTGAACGAATCACGTACCAACGCCGAGTCCAGCTGTCCATTTCCCTCCGGGTTGGAAGGGTCGGAAGCGGAACTGCGGATGGGAGACCAGTTTTGGGCGAAAGTCTATGAATATAAAATACTATTTTTGTTACAAATGTTACCCGCTTGGAGGCCATTCGGTTTGATGATGATGCGTGTTGGTTGTGTGCTTTTGCGGAGGAAATTGAAAAACCCGCGCCGCTTTGGGGAAATCAGTTCGGGTGAGGTGGAAAAACATTTTCCTGTGGGCTGCAGCGAACATGACGTTGATCAATGGGCATTCGTACGAATGACCTACGAATTACAGAAACCTCAAGAAGTTTTCAAACAAACCGAACAGGATTAAAAGCTTCAGTCTCATATTTGTCTTCGAACGAAAACTTTGGACGTAATGGAAATTTGTTTCGGTGCATTAGAATTATGTTGATCGCTGAAATTGCACGGAATAAAGCGTGTGACCCTGCAGCCCTCTTGGAACGGTACACCTGCCCACGTTTTTCCTCGTTCTGAAAGCGAACGCATTTACATTTTCCTCTCGCCCGAAGCGAAAGAGTTTTCCTTCACCGTTCAACCGTTGCGTGGGCTTCGGTAACGGGATCGATCGCACGGTCCTCATGAAGTATTCAACGATCTGCAGCATTAATTATTAATGCATGCGCGTCGTCCCGAATTATGAGAATGATGATCAGTCCCACCACTCGTCTTCATATCCTCCATTTTCTTAAAGACTGTGGTCGTTTCCTTTTCTATTTTACTTCCACGCACCGCCTGTTTCGGGTCCAGGGAAGGGAAATAGAGCCGGAAAGATTGGTTCCAAGGCAAGGACTGCAGTCGCTGGGTGATGTTATGTTTTGCTTTGCTATTTCGCATGGCGCAACGAAACGTGCGCCGTTAAAGCTGTATGCAAATTTAGATAATCTCATTTGCATGGCAAAACTTCTTGCCGCATCTTTCTTGTCGCATAGTTTTCGACGATACTAGCGCTTTCTTTTCTCTTCTTTTTTGTCCCGCCATATAATGGATTGGCATGATGCAAACTGTTTTCCTCGGATTGAGGATCCCCGGAAGAGATGCAAAGTGGGTTAAAGTTCATAGATATCTGTGCAGCTAAGTTTGGACAAAAGACTTATTAAAACAACGCTGGCGAAATCCTCATCGGATACACGAAAGCATGGATTCTAGGATCCCATGTAAATTAGCCCTGAAATAGTTGTGAAGACAAATTAGCTCGGCGAAACCCCTTGAGATATTAATAATACGCCTCTCGCCCGAAGCACTGGATGTTCAAATTTTCAACTATATATTATTCAACGACTGAGTGATGCATGCACGCTAATAATGGAGGGGAAAATGTTGTGCGGTTCGGCGATAAAAGCCTTCCTACGAGCCGTTTGTAGAACATCGAAGCAGACAAGCGCACGAAACCAACCGGCTCACAAGTGTCTGACAAATTTACCAAACTTTGTCACTAATAAGTCTCACCACACGCGTCGCTGATGGTAGCGTCGTAATCAATTTTCCAACAATCATCCTGATAGTGAGCAAAGTTTTCCTTCTCTCCCGCCCCACCTCTTAACAGGTGCTACACGATATTGCTTGGTAGCGAAAAGCACCAAACCGAGGGAGGTAGAAAGTTTTGCAAGGGGGTTCGCTACCCGTGAGAGGATATCCCGTTGGCAAAAGGAAAGGTAGCTTTCCATCAGCACCCTGTTGATTGTGTGATGTTTTGCAGGCAAGACTCGTAGGAACGGAGATCGTGGAAGGAATTTTGTTCCCAACAAAACCGCGCCGTGAGGCAATAACACACGCCATGGGGAAACTGTGAAGTGAACGAAACTGTGTGACTACCCGCCAAGTGGAAGTTTATAGTTAAAAAGTTTTCCAACACATCCTCCGGCAATCATCTAGCTATTTGTTGCACAAAAAGGGTACGATTTAAAAGGAAACATGAGAAGAGATTATATGCTGTTAGTTTGGGACGAAAATCGAAGCTAATAATACGATCGTATCTTTGGAACTTCAGGGATCAGAGATTCTCAAAATATTAAAATTGAAAACTATAAAGAACGCCTTCCAAATATTGTCCGTGATATAAATAGAAGCGAACTTGCCTACCTTTGTAAATTTACCAAAAACATATGCTGGCTTCTTAGGAGCCAAACATTGGAAAATTAATTTGGTGGTGAATTTGAGGTACCAATATTTTGACGGAGATTCAATTTTTCCTGTTTATATTACTTGCTTAAAGTTTCATCTACCATTTTAATTGATCAAATAATCATAAAAAATTTTTTTGAATCGCTGCAACAGACGGATGCCAACATTCGATACCGTTTTTCATTAGCTCAACTCGAGCGATCCAGAAATCGGTAGTCGAATCAGTCACACGTTCGAGGAAAAACAAATACAAAAACGAATTCGAACGATGTGAAGTGTTCGTAATTGAGCAAATTGAATTTTCCCATCTCCGTGATTTGTTCGTTTGATTCTTTCTCATCTGTTTTCTCTTGTTTCGGGATTTTTCCCCCTTCTTTCTTTCCAGGCACACCGGCATCCACCAGGGAAAAAGTGTTAAATCATTTCGTCCTGCAGCAGCAGCGAGACGTTTGTTCAAACAAAGGACGAAGAGAGGTGCGCAAGAGATCGCTGGTTCTCATATCATCATTCGACAGCATTCGGTTTCCAGGCGGTGCAAGCGCGCGTTTTCCGAAATAAAAACCATCCGTTTTCCACACAGCTCGCTTTCTACACGGTCGGTAGATCACGAAAATGGATGAAAATCTGCGGTTTCAGTGCCATTCGCCATCAGAAACAGGGAAAGAAAAAGGGAACGGACAGACGAACGATACTCCTTTCGGAAAGCGTGTGTGTGGTGTGATGGTGATCCATAAACCGGGTGACATGTTAGTGAAATAGTTTGTGCCAGCGGGCAAACACACACAAACACACGTACGATGTGTCCGATGTGTTTCATGACCCTGTGAATATTGGATGCAGAAGAAAAACGACCTCATCAAGCGAAAACCGAGTGGGTGGGAGGTGTGGGACGACGTGTGTTAAAACCCGTTTCGTCATGATAGGAGAAAATAAATTGACAGAGACTCACACGCCAAGGGAAGCCCCTAATGAGAGAGGGGTTTTGCACACGGATGCATATAGTTGCATGCATTCCTTCCTAGTCAACGAATAAACCAAACAAAGTAAAAAGTCACCGCAATGATCGACTTCGAGAAGCCATGATTTACTCGATGAGGATGGAGTTTGATGATGATGAAAATCCATTTTGATCGTTCGGGTGAAAAACATCCCTAGATGGATGGAAACGAATCCCCAGAAGAAAGACTACGTGTACGTGTGATTTCCACATTTTCCGTTTTTACTGTATCGTAGAAAAGCGATGATAAAGAAAACATCCTTAGAGTTCGAAATTTCGAACGGAAAAAATAGTATTAAAGCGGAGGAAGAAGCGGGTAGAATAAAAATTAGGAGAATAAAATATTAAACACAAACATTTGAGCAGACAGGAGCTCCAGACCGGTCGGGAAAGCTAGACGTTCTTCCGGTTCGCTTGGTTGGGCAAACGAACGTGCTGCGATAGCGTTTTTCCCTGACCCGCCAGTTAAAATATAAACCCTATGTGAGAGTGTGCAAGAGGCGACTCTTGACGGTATGCTACTGCAAAACGTCAATATAGGACCCGGCGTGACGATGAATTGCGTTTCCGGAGTTCCGTTGGTGTTAACGAATTGCGAACTGGGGGAAGGAAAATCCAGTGCGAAAAATCCCTTGGAGATTCTTCAACCGTCTGACAGCGTAGCCCCCGATGTCGACGGTGGTTGAGGACGATCTACAAGGGAAACTCGAGGCGGTTCAATGGTTCTCAAAAGAAGCGCGTTCCTAAAGGCGTCCTCCTGCTCTCCGGTTATTAAAGTGGCCGGTCGAATGTAGTTGTTGCGTTCCGGATTCGTTCCCTCTAGCGTTGTGTCCTTCTGGAAGGTTTTTCCTCCTTTGCTTCGGCTCTTCAAAAGCGAAAATGACTTGAACGAATCATTGCACATTGATGGCAATCTTGTGCCGTATTTATCGTTCGTCCTGATAGGGATTCCCGCTAGGAATCGCTGCGTTTGAGTGACCTCTGATTTGCTTCAAGCTCCACTTCACAGTGTTTAATCGGAAGACGTACAACTTATCTGTTTTGATGTTTTCAAAGTGAAGTCAATCCGATGCCTTTGAACGAACAATTCAACGTGATTTCCATTTACTTCATTCCACGGTTCGAATCCAATTTCCTTTTGTAAGTTGGTTTTAATTTTCCTCTTGGCCCTTCGAAGGAGGATTCATTTGGCAGTGGTTGATTTTATTTCCAGGATTCGAGGTCGCAATTTAATAATCGTTTTCGCGTCAAATTATCGTGACCCACCATGCGAATGCTTTGCGCAAACACGGTACGATAAGTGTCTCTGTAGTAAATGGAAAATCGGCTGATAAGTTCCTCCACAAGCAGGTACTGGTAGACGAAACGACTCGGGAATCAAAATTAAATTTAACGGATCATTTGTCAGTGGTTCTTTCGGTGGAAACTTCGAGTCCTAGCGGGGTCTTCTTTTTACCAATTGATTTTCGTGGATTTTTCCCCGGGGAAATCTACACCGCAATCCATCATGGAAGTGGAAGTGGAAGCGGCGAGGAGAAGGGCACAAAACATGAGCACATAAAAGGCGCTAAAAAGGAAAACCCGCCTCCGGTCTTCTAATCTACCAGATTACACCCAGCAAGAACTCGAACAAGGTAGGGACGCACGAAATGTAGCTACAAATATAAAAACCAAAACACATATCCTTCGGATGTGTGATTTTTTATCATTCCGACCGGCAGCCAAACACTTCTAATCAGTGTTGGTTTGTTTTCGTTTTCCTTGTGATTTGGATCACTTTTCGATTTTCTTCCGATTGCGACCGGCCATTCCGCACGAAGAGCAGGAATTCGCATTTGTTCGTCCGCTTCGGTGCCCCAGGAATGGGAAAAAGTGAACCGTTGAACGCCTACAAATCTTTATCACAATGTTACCCACTTCCTGCCCCCCTTCCCTAGCTCCTTCTGAGGTCCCTTCGGGTTGTCAGAGGCGAATCCAAAATGTCGATAAATTTAAGGAAAATAAATAAAACCCTAAATCGACCCACACTATCAGTCCCACACATTGCCTCGAGGGTGGACCCGTGTGTGTGTGTGTGTGTGCGTGCGTGTGTGTTGAGTTTGGAAGAGATTGGAGAAAATTTTCAGCTTCCGGCCGAGTGGCTTTTTCTTTTCAATAATATGGCATGACGGAGGACACGAGAAAGCTAAGAAAAATAAGCCAACGGAAATGTTGGCATGCGTGTAAACCTCCATCGTTTATTCCCCCACACCCACTGTCATGGCCACTTTCATCCATTGTTTGCGATTGTGTAGCATTGACCCGGACTGGTATCGTTTCAGTTCAGGAAAATTGGCCAAACCGACACTTCGGGACGGGACCGAAATATACTTCCACTCATTTCAAACTGGTTGTATCAATTCCATGTAGGCCTTTTCTCGGAAAAGCCCTTCGCTCTCTCACACACACACACACGATTTATCTTAACCAACAACCATTGTGGCGGCCCTCGACAGACGGGTTGTCCTGTGTTAAGCTCGGCAACGACAACGTAAAAGCAGACGCTCAAAATCCGATCCGAAGGATTACTCTTCGGTGGTGCTGAAAGTAAAGTTAAGAACTGCCACCGATTTTCCAAGGGAAAAATGCCACTCCCCAGCGAGGACAGGATGGCAGAGAGTGGAAAATGAAAGCCCTTTTTTGCCAAGCAGTCAAGCCACAACCGAGTGAAAACCTCGAAAAACTAGTCCATCGTCGTGGAACCGTGGTCAGGCTGGAAATGAGGGGTTGAGTGGTTGATTATTTATTTATGTTGATCTTTGCGGGTGGTAATGGAAGTTAATTAACGCTCCAGCTCTTCGCCTTGGTGGGGGATAAAAGAGGAAACTAGTGGTGGACAGTTTATTTTCTGACATTTTTCGAAAGGATGGTCGAAAAGAGTCTCCTTAAATGAGAGTATAATATCCATCCTTTAAACGGATCCACATTCGCGTGGAGGAAAAACAATCTAATCGAATGTGAAGAACTTGTGATTAGTTTCTTTTTTATGCGATGTTTTTTATCGCTTATGTGAACTCTTTGGAAAATCTATTTTGAGAATGATTAATTTAAATCTTACCAAACAAATTCAAAGCGATATCTAATTGCGGTTTGCCCGTGTGACAGACATGTGGCCAAGATTACGCTTTTTTTAAAGGTTACGGTCTTTTACGGTCTCAAAACCGTCATTTTAAGGAAGGAAAAATGACGGCAGGAATTGGAGGGAAATAAGATCGCTTCTTTTAGATAATGATTTTAACATTACGCCTCCATTTATAGAATTGATGTTCAAAATAACATTTCTTGGAAGTTAATGGAGCATAAAAAAGACCGAAACGCTCTTTATCAAGAGGAAACCTTAAGGAAGATGAACCAAAAAGAGCTTGAACTGAAAAACTGGGCGTGAAGGAAAGTCCTATTTACGGACCTTTTCCAACCTTCCCAGAGTATGGACAAGGACGTTCGCGTGACCTATTGAAATCTGTTCAACAGCGAATCGGGTAGCAAGTTTGGGGTGGCTAAAATTAAACCACCCCGTCCGGGTATTGCAAAAAAGTAGTATCAATGGGGGAAAAAGGCCGGGTTCTAAAGTGTAGGAAAAATGTGGACTGTTCCGAATTGCCCCGCAACGCTAACCGTTTCACCACCGGAAACATCAAGTCAAATTAAAATGGCCAACACGAACTGTGGGTAGCAAAGCAACATAATGACTGTGCATGATAAAATCGTTTCTCTCGGAAAAAAGAGCGGTGCTTGAAGAGCCCTTGTAGATACCCGCCCAGCTTTAAGCTTCTGCTGATAAACTTGTTTCCTGCTGCCTTTGCCCATCCGGCAGTAATTTTTCGTGCTTATCAAACTCCGCACCAAATAGGAAAAGAAGTACGCCGACAATGTTCGGTTCGAAACGCGAAGTGCGATGAATAAAGGACGGGATGAAAGTTGAAGCTTGAACTTGGAAAATTTTCCCTCCCAACCCAACACAACAGTTTAACCGGCGGAGGGACAACACTTCCCGTTCTGAACGACGTCGCCCCGGGGCAAAGTGTGGACTTTGGTGTGTTGATTCAAGTGTTGCTGCGCGCGTTTGTTGCTGTTTATCTTGTTCGCAGTGTTTCCGTTGTGCGCCAGCCATTGTTCTGTTTACTGTTTGCGAACGAGCAAATGGAGAGATGATTTCAAATGGAAAAACAGCTTGGAGGTGGATTTTTGTTCTACTCTTACCTCCTATTGACCGTGCTGGATGCGTTCAATGGAGGAAAAGGTTCAAAGAAAGGGAAGGGTGAATATGATTGTGAGGCAAGTATCTTTCACATTTTTGATTTCCTCATGTTGCAATCTTTGTTTTCTTTTGAGAACATAACGGAAAAGAGAACCCTTGGCTTAAAAGTAAAAAAAGGAACGGATTTTTCATTTGTTCTCCTTTTAATTATTGTCAGCAGTTGGTCCCATCGGTTGTTGCAAGTTTATTGTCGCTGTCCAACCCCCAACATCAGCGTCGTCGTTTGAAGTTGGAGGTTGGAAAAGCGAACGATACGCGCAAAGAAAGCAGAAGTAAATTATCAGTTAAAGTGCAGCAGGAAGTTGCTGCTCGAGTGAGTTTCGATATGAAATACAAAACATTCGTCGCAGCACCAACCCTACGATTCGTAACCAGTGGAAATGCATTGGAAAAAATTGTTAAAATGTATCTTGTCTGTCCAAGAAGTACTTGTAGAGAATGTTTAGCTACTCCTGTTGCCTTGCTTCCGATGCAACAAGACGATGAAGCTCGTTTTTTCCGCCTGAGAAGGGAACCAAACAGCGATATCCCGTCGCCAGCAAAAGTAAAAAATCGTTCGAAACCGTTGCTCACGAAAACACCGACGACGACGGCGCCGACGAGCTAGCTTTTGGAAAACCTGATGAGGACAGATAAGTAACATGGCATGGCAACAAAATGGTTAAGAAAATGGTCATTTTTTAACCTCACCCCCTAAAGAAAAAACAAAACAAAAGAAATAAAGTATAGGAAAAAGTGTCGACAGGCTGAACGGAGGTGATGAAGCCGCGTCCTGGGGAACTAAGGAAAAGGCTCGCGTTGTTCTACAAGTTGTTGTAGAAAGGCCGATACATTTTCTTACTTCTCTGTTCGCTCTCAGAGGAAGAAAGCTCCCGCGATATTCGAGTGTGTGCTGTTTCTGGAGACTTGCGTTTTGTTTTCTCATTCCATATCGGCCGAGCAGTCTCATTTTTCACGTTTTTCTGCCGCCTTCTTTGAGGTATTAAACTACCCAACGCTACACGCAGGAAAGGTTCGTGAAATGCGCTCAAATGGGTAACGTTTGAAAATTTAATCAACGCAGCACAAGAATTCAGACCTTGAACATAAAAAATACACATAACGTGAGAGAGCGAGAGAGAGAACATAGAGAAAGTAGTATTACTTTGATGTGCATTTTCGGTTCCACTTGGGCGTTGTTTTTTCCTGTCCGAAACCAACATGCCATCGGATAAACAACTCGCCAGGTAACACTACAACATCCTTTTACTCAGGCTCAACGGACTTCGGTAATATTAAACTTTTGGTTGTTTGCTGCACCCATCGCCAATTGTTCCGTAACATGGATCGAGGAACGCCTTCAGACTCGTTTCTAGTCGTAGTAGGCGTTTCGGTAGTTGTGCAGAAAAATCAATAACAGCTAGGCAAAGGTAAACCCAACGCATCTACTCACATGTTCGCTTTAAGCGTTCATGTTTTGCTTTTCGGCAAAAAGAACGCACAAAAAGCCTCCATAGTAAGGATCACCTCAGATGGTGGAATAAAAAAACATCCTTTTCTCATAACACTGGCTTACATATGGTTGCCTTGTATAACAACGAAGTTAGGACGGAATATAATAAAACCGGCGATCTCTGCATTGGCTTTGGCTGATAGCGTGACACTCAAACACTCACACCTCACTGTGACTGTCGTAAAAAGGGACACTTTATGCAGAGATACTGCTGTTTTGCCGGTTTCCTCCTTTCTCCCCCAACGACCCCAACCACGTGGTTTTATTCATAAACAGCGTGTCGTACCGGTGCGCACGAGGAAGATTGATTTTACTCTATTTACATACGCAGAACGCGCCCCGTTTCGGTCATTTGACATGGAACGAGGCCGTGGGAAAATTCCGCACTCCCTCCCTCCCGCCCGGGGCGCGATTTCAATGTTGTGGAAATAAATCGAGCAACCGTTCGCCGGCTCGACACGTGCTAAAACCGAATTTCCTGTGCGTACGATGAATAATACGTCCATTTTGTCGCTCGCAGTTTCAACGCACGCAAAGTTTCGATGACATTTGTGGTTATTGCCCGTTTGGTGGATGTTTCCTCCAAGGCGTACTTTCAATTTTGATGATGCCAATTGTGCTAAAATACCGCACTAAAGCGAAACCGGGCCCGGCTTGGAGTCCGACCTGGGGGGTTGCATTAATATTTGCCCTATGCAATCACGACGGTTGGTCGCATGCGTGACATTCCCGACCGTTGGCGAAGCGAACGCAAATGTTTGCAAATTATTGCGCTACCAAATAAATTTCGGCGAAATCGAGCTTTTATGAACCCAACATCGGACTAGAGGATTATTGGTGCACTTTTAGAACGTCCCGTGCCAGAGTCGTTCGCTATACGCCGTCGGCAATTGAATTGTCCTTATTTAAACGACGCTACAATGTTTCGATGGAGGCGCCTGGTGGTTTTCAATTTGAAATTTGAAAAAGACAACCGAAGCTGCCTGTGATACCAAATGATGTTTGAACAAGCGGATGAGACATGAATTCTGTGAATAGAACCCTTCTATGCTACGAATGTAATGTTGTGTAATGTTTTCTCCAACTAGTAGAGCATTTGAATGGGCGGTTTGTGGGCAGCATTTTGTTGATAAAGAATGATTGAAAGGAGTGAGCGTGCTTTGGAATATGAGAGTATCGAAATGAATGGCAGCTACATATTAAAGTCAACTGAAGAGAGCATTTCATGTGTTTACTGTTTAGCATTTCATACGAACTTTAAGGAATGGGTTAGTTGAGGCCAAAACATATTGAATGGAAGTGTACAAAGGGAATTTAATGACGAAAACTAGTAGGGTAGCAGAAAAAAGACTACTCATACACTAGAAATAAATGATAGATGGTTCCAATAAATATTTGTACATCATAAACGCATGGTGCGAGCTAGAAAGTGTTAATAATGAATAACTGTCTACCGCTTTTTATCACTTTCGTAATTAAATAGATGGACCTAAATCATTGCTTACAATTTAAGAACTTTCTGTTGAAAAATAGATGGGATAAGGGTAACAATGATTGAATTAAGTTTTAGAAACGATATAAATACGTACACCGCGAAAAGGAACTGTAGTTGTTATTCAAAGAGAAAACTAAAAAGCTATCACAACACACGCGTAGAGAGCGTGGTGTAAAAGAAAATAAGTAGGTGTAGAAAAAGTTAAAGTACTTGAAACATTAAATAGTTTTAATAGAAAGTGTTTTGTATTCGATTTCAAAATGCAAGCTGTAAAAAAAGAAGAACAGAAATTTCACAAATGCAAAACACAAACCAAGAAAACGAAAGCTAAAGTGAGAGCTTAGAGGGTAAGTACCGGCGGTAGGAACGGTTCTGTTAGGTAAAATAGAGTACAGTTTTACTATTCCTAGCTGGTGGGCTGGTTGTTTAGGCGAACTAATTCACGCTTTTACGACTGCCGAAGCGGCACAAATCACCAACAGAAGCGACTGAAAGGTGACACGAAGTTGTTGGATGAACGGTGATCGATCCACGAGATTCAATATGATATTGTTAATGCGAGGTTTATGTTGTTAGAGTAAGTATGTCCACCATGAAATTTCCATGCTGATGCCGGTTGAAATAACACAGAAGTTTCTGCAAACTGTGAGCGAACTGGACGGAGGAAGCTATTGAAAACAGACATAATAAATAAAACGTATTCCAATTGAAAATGATCCTGCGCTGGGACATGATCCTCCTTCGGTTATTTATACTAGAGTAAACAAAACAAGAAAAATAAATATGATTGTACCATTAAGATGTACATATGTTGTGCCTTTTGCATGCATTGAGCAACAGTTTGTCAACAACGATCCGAAAAGCATCATTGTATCAGGTAGGTCAATTGCTGCATGTTTTCCTCCTCTAGGTCGAATAATTTTCCGACACTTCTCTCGGAATGATGCCCTACACGGTGCGTCTGGTCGGGTACCTCGTGGAGAGTTAATTGATATTAATCCACTGTTGCGCGTTGTAAACGCCTCCGGTAATGGAAACACAGCACATTAACATAAATTATTCGATTATCACTCGATGGAGAGATAAGCTCCCGGTTGGAGTGGAACGCGTGGAGAAAACGGCCTGGTTTGGCTGTAATTGCACCACTGGTAAAATTCTCAGCCCTGGAGCATCAACCGAGGACCGAGTGTCGAGTGTATGTGTGTGTGTGTAGCGATCGTTATGGGCAATTGGTGCTGGTTTGGCCTCTCTCTATCCCGCACTCTTGATGAGTGGTCATTAACTTGGGCTGATGGTGCTTGGGCACTTGGCTGGTGACTGTCCAGCTGCTTTCGGTCCCTTAATTAATGGAAAAGATTTCCCATCCCTTACGCAGCCCCGTTATGCGCCATCAGCCCGTCTCCCTCTTCTTCCCGGGTGGTCCTGAGGAGTTGCGTTAACCTGTTGGCCAGCATAATTACACAGCGTAATCATTAGTCGCCGGATCAACATAGTTCAAGCAGGCACGTATGTGTGTTTGTGTGTGGATTACGCTTCGCACCTTTCTACTCCTCGTTCGCCTTTGGCAAGGGGGAGTTTTGGAGGGATATAATCCGGATGCGGGCTTTCACCGTCGGTCGTTGTTAATTGGTCGCCAACCTTTTTGACCCGAGGCAGGTGGAAAATTGACAGAAGCTCTCAAAAATAGCATTTCACAAAACCGGGCTGAAAGTGTAGCAAACATTATGGCGCCTACATGTAGGCAACCGGACTAGCACTCTTCCTGTTTGAGTAGGGAGAATAATTTTCGTTTCATGTTATACCCCGTATAACAGTACAACTTTTCTCAAAGCAAGCATAGGTTTTCCATTCGAATGCGGAGTCCAAACTTTACGGCAGCTACAAACAAAACCCTTCGTCTGTAATAAATCAATCGCAATTCCAGGTGAAAAGGGTGAGATACTGGCGCTGCTTTTGTTCGATACCTTAACCTGGCTTCCTGGCGCACAAAAAGAAACCTTTCAAAGCTGTGAAATGTTTTTCCCAAACACCGGACACACCTGGGTGTATCATATAGAATTCTTCCTTGGTGGAAAATGATTAAGCAACGATCCACAGATGATATTGGATTGGAAAGTTTTATTTCCTATTCCGGGATAGAGAGAGAGCCAATGGATTGTTTTGAATGGATGGGTGATAAAAGTGGGTTAGAGTATAACATTTGGAATCATTTTCGAGGTAAGTTATGCTGGGGACTGTTTAGTTTGTTCACCTGTTCGATAGAACCTTCCCATATTTCAAATGGAGTTGGGTTAAAGTTATATGCATATTTTTCTTTTCCGGCTCAATCATAAATCGTACAGGCATGCAATTTGTAAAGTTTTCTTTCAAATCAGAGAGAACTTTGTTATTGGGGATAGTTCAGCTTGTTTATGTAGCTTCCCTTAACTTTTTCGTGCTTATACTCGAGCTAACTATTTAGATGAAAGCAAACACAGTTTATTTAGAAGGAGTTTCTTCTGGTCTACAAAGTTCAGTGCTTATAATTTTCTAAGCGGATTTCTGGAGTTGCTATGCCATTATAAAGTAAGCTTCTTCGATTTGATCCTGTTCCCAGCCCGCATTCCCACATGATTAGGTTTCTATTTTCGCCATTCGCCAGCGATCGCAGCAATGGGCCACCGAACACGCGCGTGTAAATAAAAAAGGGGCGCACGCGTGTAAACACAAACGGCAAACGGCACAGCACGCGGTCTAAAATATTGGCCAATTTGTCAGTCGGCTGACGACGTGCGCGTCCCGGAATGACAATCGATACACTTGCACTTGTCGCAAGTGCCGGTGCAGCGACGTGCGTTCCGTTTGGGGCCAATAAGTGGCCGCTCGGTGCAGTCGTCGCTTGTCGATAGGTGGTCCGACGCTATGGCGATGCCATGTGGGATGCCGTTCGGCCGGAGCACTTTGATGACACACAGACCGTGGGGGAAAATGTGCGCAATGCAATGCGAGTGTCCCGGATAGACCACCCGAACCGCAAAACGCGAAAGTGGGCATTCGGAGTGTTTTTCTCCGACAGGTTGTTTACAATACGACCTTACGGATACACCAACGCAACGCGGCGGGGCAAAGTATTTGAGAAATGGTTCCAAACGACACCGGAAAGCATTCGAACCATTTGTCAAACCTGTTCGCTTGTTGGTTCGTAATTTTGTTAGTTTTAATGAATTCCAGGTGTATCACAAAGGTTTTGAACGAAAGGAAAAGAGGATCATTTTATACATTTGATAAACGTATTGAGTAATGGAAAAAGACAACAAACTAACGATGGTCTTTTCTAGTGATTAATATTAGTTGAAAGGGTATCTAAGAGTGTAACGAAACATTTTAAAATGCATTCTCAATTACTATAAAACTCCAACCAAACTGTCCAAACCGAAGAAACAAACAGTCGGCACAAAAATAGACGTGAAAAATGCACGCTCCGGATCGATGAATTCATTTCAGCGTCGAACGGAGACGTAAACAAAGTTGTTCCCGATCTGCACCATTCCGGTTGCTGGCATTTCGGCCGGCCCTGGTCCAGGAAACGTCCTGTTTTGGCGTTGGATTCCGGAAGGGAAACATCACTCAGACGGGTGTCTAGGGTGCGTAATTCAGCGCAATGTAGCAAAGATCATCCCGTCCGGCTGTGTGCGAAATGAAGCCGTTACGATCGAGACACGTAATCCTTTTAGTGATGATGGGAAGGCGGTGATGGTGAAAGGAAGTGACATTTTCCGGGCCGGCGACCCGATATCGATCGCGAATGATCGTCCCGGTTTCACTTGGACTAAGCTTGGCTAAGTGAATCTTTCCTCCATCACTGGAACATTGTTTATGGTTGGGGAATATGTTCTATTTTTGAAAACGTAGATGAAGATTATTTATTTATTCATCACCCCAACCGGGGTGCTTGAGAGTTGGAGCGGAAAGTGGCAAAGAAGGAAAGCTATCGGTGTCGGTAATCGATGCCGCGAAGATGAGGGGAGGTTTTCATTCGAATCTTCTTGCGGAGGGAGCAAAATGCGAATCAATCTCGTTATTGAGGTTAAGGAACCATCAGTAACGGAGTTATAAAAATTTAAATGACAACGTCCCCAACGCCATCTCTTTGGAAATTTGTGGATATTCCTGCAATAGTGGGAAGAGAAACACACATGCAATGTTTGCATATTTACACCGCAGAGAAATGTTTATATTTATCTAAGTGAGTGTTGTTCTAAAGAAACCATCCCCATCCCATGTTTCACATACCTTCCAAAACAAACCGAACCCAGCCACGAACGCAAAGCCACAACAAACAAACTCCCAAACCCGCCACTTCAAGTTTTCCAGTTGTTGCATCGCATCCGTGAGTGGCATCCGTGTATGCTTTTGCAGTTTAATGTTTCCTCCTCCATGATGGCGTTGTGATTTGTGCAGTACAAACCACACACAAACACACGTTTTTCCAGGATTGACTCGATTCACTTTCCATACAGTGGGACAATCGCGTTTTAATCGCGTTTATGTTTGATACGCGGAGAGGGAGAAAAATAACCATCCGGTGAACTAACAACAGTTCCCCGCGTTCCGTGATTTCTTGAAACGAAAAAAGGCTCCGTACAATAACAAAATATACAAACTAGAACGCAGTTCGGAAAGTGCGAGGCGAATGTTGTTATGGAGTTTGCATAATGGAAATGCAATAAAAATGATCATACAATAATAAACCAGCCGAGCGTTCGGTGAAAGGTGAAACCGGAAAACGAGGCTAGTTAAAAGTTAGTTTCGATTTACGTTCAACATGCCTTCTCGTGCACTTTGTCGTTTGGGAGGAAAATCCCGGCATCGAAAAGGGGGGAAAACTGCGATACGAATGACGCAGAAAATCCATACCAACGCGAAGCAGATGAAACATCCACCAGAGGAACCAAGAAACTATTCGTGTACCGCTTTCGAAGAAATTCCACTTTGGTTCAACAGAAATCGTACGGATCTCAAAAGAAACTTCAACTCCGAGTATCGCTGCATGATGTTGATGATTTTCTTTGCTGCGAATAAGGAAGTCGATATCCATTGTGAGTTTCCGTATAAGATATTGATAGATTCACTCAGTTCAAACGGTGCAATGGATCGTTGAAAGCAAGTTGTACGTCCTTTACCTCTTATCTAACTGATCTGAAACATGAAAAGTGTGAAGAGTAAAGGTATCTTTTTCCGTAGAGATATGAGATTTTATTCTGTTGATGTGAGATTATGAGAAGCTCTAAATAAAGTTATATTGTTGATAATCTTTGTTTGATTTATATTTGCTCCTCGAAGATCGGCCTTTAAGATATTCAAGAATGATAAATGTATGCTTCAGAATTGATTTCCCTCGAAACCAAACATTTATTCCAACGGCCAACGCCTAAAGACAGCTCCGATCGGTCGAACGTACCGCGTGGCGAATAAACGGCGAATGTAAACTGTGAGCGGCAGCATCGAGACAGCGAGAATGGGCGCACACACCAGTATGGACGGGGGAAAACGACCGTACATACGACCTGCACACATAGCAACTGACTGTTAAATTTCGTTTTATTAAATCGCTTTCTTAAAATAGAACCTTATATTTATATTATGACGTATCCGCCATCGTACGATCGGGCTGATCGAGAGAAAGAAAGAAGGAAACTCGAGTGGAGGGGCTGAACTCTCTCTCTCACACACACTCAGCACGATTCATTCTTTCTCTCGTTTTTCCATCCCAAAAGACCTTCCTCGGGGTTGAGGCCGCCATCGTGCGCTTGATCGCTTTCCCTCTCGTCCGAGAAGCGCGGCGTCCTGGATCGGATCGCATTCGTTTCGCTTTATGGATTTATGAAAAACTCCACCCCACCCCCTCTCTCCACCCCACCCTCCTTCCCCACCCATGATGAACGGGTCGCCTTCAATCCACTGTGAACCCTGCACCATGCTTCATCCGTTGCGCAATGAACGATTTTTCTTGACGGGTTTTCCCTCCCCCGAGGGCGATGGTTCCGCTTTCTCGGGAAAAGTGCGGAAAGTGTCAGTGTCCGCTGTGTGCATCGGCTCGATCGTTGCGAAGGAATTTGCTTTCCCCTGCTCGGCAATTTGCAGGCCAAACGGGTGGCTGGTTGATTTTTCCACTTTCCACTGCCTTGGACGTCCTCCCACGGTACTGATTTTCCATTCTGGCGTTTTATAATTATCGACAAATTTACAATCCCCAAAAGCGATGGTGCGCATCGGTGATTCTTTACCGTTAAACAATCGGTTGTTGAAATTTCGATCCGGAACGATATTTCCTGCAGGTGGAAAATGGGCATAACTTCCTGGGTTTTTTCAATCAACAATCAAATCGAAACAAAGAGAGGTAAGGAATTTATTTTTTTCTGGAGTAAGCACAGCAATTTAATTGAAATACTTCGATCTCGGTCAACATTCCTTGGAATCCTGCAACGCACATAGTTTGCTTTAAGTGATAAGTAGGTAAGTAAATCAGATGTGTTTCTCTATACCCGAGCCCATTCTGAAATGAATGCTGTAAGGTGTTTAAACTGAATTGAGAGCACAAATCTGAAAATGTATGAAATATGTAAAACACAAACATATAACAGCACAACAAAAAAGTGAAATTTAGTTTGAATAAATTAAAAATAGTGATTTGAAAATACATTTCAACATGCAGAAGAATATCATATAAATGAAGAAACTGATAATGTAACTTTATTTTAATAAAAGAAATATAATGTTTTTAATGGGATTTAAACTGTCACAATATTAAATTGCTGTGATTTCCATATTCGAAATCTCAAAAGATGCAGTCATAGAAAATTAAAAAAGAATCTATTGAAAGTTGAGTGGGTCTTAAAATTTCCTTTCTACCAATATTCTCCTGAAATAAATGTTAACTTTACATAACAATTGTTCTACGATTACTGTTTGATTATTATCGCCAAGAACACTTAAAAAATGGAACCGACGTTGAAATATTTTCTTTTAGGCTCCCACCGTTGATCCAGAGCGGAAATGGTCGTGCGTTTTCGATCCGTTAGCAGCACATTGTGTCTTTTCGCAGTTGATTTCTACCAGTTAAAATGTTCACAAGTAGCCAGTTGGGAAGAAAACTCGAATGGGGTTGATTTTTGCGGCAGCTTTAAGCGCCGGAACGAATAAAACGCCCAAAGAAAAAGGAAATAGGTGGAAATAAAAAGGCCAGCTTCCAAAGCCATTCGACCAACTGCGGCAGCCATTCATCCGTGTGTTCGATTTTTTTCCCTACCGTTGGCCGAAGGTTTCGGAATGGTTCTGTAAACAAATAAACACCACCGTTCGGGTAGCGGGCCTTTTCTTCTCCAATAACTATCGGGATGAGGATCATAGTGCATCGTTCGGCGAGTCGATCCGGTGGAAAATGTGGCGGCGGCCTCGAAGCTCCGACACCGCGGTAAACAAATCGTCCGAAATAATAGAACTGCCATAAATAATCTACCGAAATTACAATCGCAACATTCTTCTACACTCTCCGCAGTGGTCTGAGCGGCCGAAAAACACGGGTTTGAAATCGAATTTCACTCGAGCGGAGGAATGATGGTTTCGATGGATCGTGGCGTTGCAATTAGCAAAGCGGCCAACGCGGGCCCGCTTTCTTTTCCAGCCAGAAGCGATCCAGAGGCAACATCTTCAAATGTTGATTTTTGTAAAGATTTTCCCCCCACCGCTCGGGCTGCGTTGTGTAAACACAGGGTCGGAAGACAAGCAGCTTTTTTGAGGGCGGCCAATGTAAGCAAAAACCCCGCACCCTCGAGAACGGAAAAGTTCGGCAAGAAACTAGCCGCTTCTGGATTGGCAATGGGGTGCAAATCGTCCGCGCATCGAGTGGAAACTGTTCGGTTCGGAAAATCGATCCCGATCGGCAGAACGCAAGGTAGGAGAGAAAGAGTGAGAGAGAGAGAGAGTAGAAGAGTAGAACGAATAAAAGAAAACATTAAAACAAACCAACAAACGCTTGTGGGACCATCGCCCATCGTCCAATTGGGGTTGGCCATTAATCAACGATTTTATTGAAATTCAAACAGCAACACAAACTCCCTCCCGTCTTCTCCTTCCGGCGGCCATTCAGGTTGCCTTCGTGACCGGGGCGCACTTTGCTTAGATCATCTTTTTTGAGGGCAAATATTGCGTGATTTGTAGCCGGGATAAGCGAACCCGGGGTTGGGTTTTTCCCGGAGGAAAAAGGACGCGGCACGCGCGCGTCTGCGAAGAGGACTCGCAGCAATGAAAACACGGTTTGTTGAGGAAATGTTGCGCATAATTATAGAAACGATTCCGAGCGAACGTCAACATGATTGTTGGTGGAAGATTCCGGCTCCTGACCGTCCATTCCTCGGTGCGAGTGGCTGTGTGTGTGTGTGTGTCTCTGATGGAACTCAAAAGGCAACTCGAACGGACCGAACCGGAGCTATCTCGAAGAAAGTTATGATAATATTTACTCAATACGAAACCCGAGAGTGAGGTGTCTGGCTATAGCCCGGCATTTTATGATCTCCGATCGTCGCTCCCGTCGTGTTGGCAGAAGTCCGGCTTTTCCGACTTTTCCACCCCCCAAGACACAAGTGAGCAATGAAATGGTACGTTTTATTTCCGATCGAAAACTACACCGAGGATCGATAAGGGCCGAACGCCGAACCTTCTGGACTGCAGCTTGGAGACTCGGTTTTTCCTCCTCTTCGGCAATGAAAATAGTTATGGAGTGTTTATGAGAGTGTTTGCATCGTAAGAACCATCCAACGAAGCGGTCGTAAAAGAGTTGCAAAAATAATTTCGAAACATACTGGATTTTAATGGGACTATTGAGGGTGGCCGAAATGGAGTTCGCTGGAGTGATTCGATTTTTCTTCGTGGGTGAAACAATCTTCGCGTGTCATTAGGAAGGCGAAAGAAAGGGGTTTAAGTCACAAATTTACTGCTAATTTGAAATCAAAATGATAGTCCAATATTTGATCTAGATTTTGTATTAATGGATGAGTCATTTGATGTGATTCTTCGCGAGTGATCATTCGCTTGGAATGTCGTGCAATAAACCGTATGCGATTTTTTTACAGTAAATCCCCCGCACATTGTAATGTACCGGATGTACGTCAGAACGGTGGCGATCCCGAACCCGAACCCGAAAGTGACTCAGAGTCATGTTCACGGGAAAACTCATGTTAGCAACCGACCAGCTTTCCCTCGCCCGCCAACGTAATTCAAATCCTTTCCCTCCCAGCTTCCCTTGCGTGACAACACTTACTAACATGGCGTGAAGTGGGTGAAAAAAGGAAAAGAAAACCGGTCCGATTTGCCAAACCCATTTCCTGATCTCTAGCGTCTGACGTCAAAATCACACGATCGAGGTGTGTGCTTCCATCATCCGGGGGGGGACAAACTAACACCAGCACGGTGGAAGAAGAAAAGTGCGCAAGAAGCAGGGAAAAGCACCCCATTCGTTACCCCTTTTTTCGGGCGCGCGCGTCGAGGAAAAACCTCGGTAATGGACCGAATGGGCTAGAGTGTGTTTAAATTTAAACTTGCCTAAACTGAAATTAGACGATAAATTATTCACTTTTATATAGAATCGGAACCGTTTTTTTTCGGCACCGGGGACGTTTTCATTGCGTCAACCTCGTGTGGTTTGGTTGGATGGACGATTGGGGGGAGGAGTAAGCGCGGTGGGAAAGGATGGCATAAAGATGGCAGAATTATCTCTCCAAAGTCGCTCCGGACGAGATTAAATCCGTTCGGAAAGGAGGAGTCTGGGAGAGTCCGGCGAGAAGAAATTAATCTCTTTCGCGGATCCTCGCGCTCCCTCCTCCGTTCCGTGGGCGATTTTCCACCGGTTCGGCGTTCGGGTGGGAACAGATTTAAATCGTCTTTAGCAGCACCACAACAAGTGGCCACACTCATCCCGCGCCCGAGCGCTCGTAAACGTGTCGTGAATCAGCAAACATGCAACATTCCAGGGTTTCCGTCGACGGCGCGCCCAGGTGTGGTCCTCGTTCGGGGAAAACGTTCACCCTTGTGTGCATCCGTTTGCACCGGCTTTGTCTTTGTTCGGGCGCAATAAGGGAAAGAACAAAGGGGCGGGGAGGAAGGAAGCCCGTGTGTTCAGGTCAGGACGATTTTCTCTTAGGCCTCACATACGGTCGACGTTCGAGAATCGTCTGTCAGCACGTCTTGGACTTTTTTTAACTTCTTCACAAACACACACACAAACTCACGCTTCGTTTTGCAAAACGTTTACTTTGCAACACCTGGACCGGCAGGCGGGAGGGGAGACGATCGTGGAAAACATCCTAAGGAGGTGGGATATTTATTGAACTCTCTGACAGTTCTGCAACTAACCTCCACCGACGAGGAGTTTCTTCACATTTCTTTTTCTTTGTTACATTTTCCGGACCATACACCGTTGTTCGCGAACACGCCCCGTACAGGGTGGTCCAGTTTTATTTTCCCACCACTCGCATTCGGGGGTGGAAAATTATTACATTTCAAAAGGTTCGTTCGTTTTTTTCTCAGGTCAGAACAATGTTAATCCAAAACGAACACGCAAAGCAAGCGTTGACGGAAAGAAAAATTAACTAACGCTCACTCGCCTTCTTCGTCGGGAAAACACACTTTATTTGGAGTTCTTTGAAGTGTCTAACTAACCTCGAAAAGTGTTTCAAATGAGTCCCCGGTGAGTCCTTTGATGATACGCAAACGCAAACAGGAAAAGCCGGTTGGAAAAACAAATCAGTCCGTCGGATAATAGCATAAAATTGTATCTACACAAGATGGAACATCAAAGAACGGGCCCGGAGATTCATCTTCGAAGTATCCCTTCGTGAGTGCAACAGGAAGTTCGACACAGAAAACAAAACCGTCCGAAGACAAACACAAAGATCGTATCATAACGTCCTGTTTTTTCTTTCTTTTGTTTTCCAGTCTAGACAGGAAGAAGACGAACGGAACCGGGAAGAACTTCGGTCGTATTTTCCTCCGAAAAGGTGCATTGTGGCAAAAGGAAAAACAAAAGAATCGGGAAAGACAATTGCCATGAACGGTCGAACGGTGGAGAAAGAGGGAAAGCGGGGGAGGAGGAAAAACGGATGTTGGATGACTGGCTAATATTCTCGGCTTGGGTAAAGTTTTCCTTCCCCCCCCTCCACCATTTTTCCCCGTCTTACTGATGGCCCTCGGAGTACACTTTCCATTCCGACATCTGCAAACCGTTTTTCTTTTACTCCGTTTGGAAGGGGAGAGAGCGTGTGGAAAACTGCGCGCAGCAACGCATCTCGGCGCTGGTCGCGCGCGTTCGCCAAGCGAGGAATCTTCAATGTTGTGTCCGTGTTTCGGGAGTCGTGGGTGAAGACAAGTGTTAGTGTGTCGATGGTTTATAATTAATACAGCGTGCGGATGGACGCAGGCGCGCACGCGACTTTTCCTCGCTTCTCCAAGCCAGGCCGAGCGCAGGAAAACTAAGTCGTATCCAATCGCTCGCGCACATCTAGCTCGCGCACAAACACACACACCCAGACAGAGATGCTTCCTCCCGCGGCAGGTCACACACCTGCACCTAGAATCTCCGTTCCGCCGGGAAATCGGTTCAGCCAATGAAGGAGATGGACTTGGAGAATCCGAACGGAGCGGCGCTGCTCGAAGATCGGAAAATCGGAAGGAACATTTTTCTCACCAGCCGGAGCGCTGCTTCAGTACGCCGAAACTCGTCGCCGTGAGCTGTGTGTGGAACACGCTGGTGTGGCCTTTCTAACCACCGTAGCAGCTCCGGTTTTTCCGTGGTCCGTCGCGATCGTCTCGAAATTTAAAATCGGTTGAGAAGCTATTTTTCTCGCCACTTACTTCAGTAATATCCATTAAGCTCAAGTTGTCTCTCAGGCAAACGTGGCACGTGCATTTTAGAACATTTTCCTGTCGCGCCAAACCATCCCATCAAGAACGGAAAAATGTTCAGCAGAAAAGTTTTCCCACGCCAAAGCCGTACGTCATGCAACGCAAGTGACAGATGTAAGGACACGCCTGCAGTAGTTGCAAAAGAAAGCGAAAAGAAAGAAGGAACTAAAACTCGTCCTGTGACATTCGTGCTGCATAAACTTTTGGTCCAACACACGATCAGGAAGCGAACTTTGTCTTTTTCTTTCACATCTCCCCAGTGCATTCCGCACGCGTCCGGAAACGAACAAAAAAGTGAAAAGGTGAAGTTTTTTCAAGGAACCGGTTTTCTTTTCCCTCCCTCTCCCCCCGCTTCCAACGATGGGTTAAGGTCAACTGGTTACATACAAACGAAGAAACAAGGAGACGAGGGAAATTAAGAAAGTGAAGTGACTACAACATGCGATGATCGTGACGTTGTCGGGGGAAAACTGGATCCCATGAAAATGTCTGCCGAAGGAAAACCCGTCAACAACGGCGTTCCAAACGTATATGGTTGGTAAGTGTTGAGTCCAAACTTTCACGTCCGGGAGAAGAGTCGTTGCGTGTGCGATGAAAAACCGAGGGGAATGTGTGAAGATGTTTCACCTAATGACGGAATTTCTAATCTCTTGCCATCGCTGGCCTTGGGGCTAGTATCTGGCAACAATTTCCCACCCCAAATCGGGGGAATCATGAATTGGGTTTGAGATCATCCTTTTGAAAATAGACGAAAAGCGAAAAGATTGTGATGCAGTTTGTTTGAAGAAGTCTGTTCAATTTTTCATCCCCTTTCTCCATCATCGAACATCATTCGGTTGTTTTGTAATCCCAAATCCAGACGCGAGGCGAAGAATTTGTCTGCTTTCGGCAAGCGCAGGAAAAAGCGCACGAACTGAGTGAGTGAGTGAGTGCCGGGCGATCGAATTTCATTTCACGCCTGACCCGGCCCAATGTAAACATTCCCGAACTGGGTGGAAAACTTTTCCTAGCCTCACTCGACTCGCCGGTTGCCGGGAACGGCTGAGAGGTGCAGAGAGGTGGAGACGGAAGGAGACCGCTCGTCCGATCGGTGGATTGGAAAATATCATTTAACTATTTACAAAACCATAAAAGCCGCAGCGGCAGAGCACCAAACGCCGGCTAACGGCATCAATCGATTGGCTCGTGGAGAAACCGCCGAAAAAAAAGAGTGGATGAAGTGGGAAAAGGGAAGTGGAGGTGGAGAGGTATTGGACGACCGATGGGGTTTCCTGCGTCTGCGTTTCGATGCCGTTTCGGCTCGCCGAAGTGTTTACACTCATACCGGGTCCACGGTAGCCATATGGCCCATGGAAATTGGAAGAAAAATGTTTTCCATTCTTCTTACCTTCCGGCGTGATGCAGCCAGGCGACTAGAGGCGGAAGTTCCACTGCGTTCAACACGACGAAGAAGCTGTTGTTCGGGAAAAATATTTCAACGAATTTAGCTTCGGCTTTGTTTCGAACTTGTTTGGGAATTTCGACGACTCATCGTTAATTGAAGGCGAAATGTAACAATTGCATTAACAAACCTTTATGAGTAGCATTTTATCTTCATAAATTAACTCCTTAATCTCCCCTGAATTGGGTGATTAACCGAGTACCAGCGCATTTTGAGTTTCAAATCTTCTAGAAGTAGCAAAGAAAAGGTTGGATTTCAAACATCTCCCGTTAGACCAAACTTGGAAGGATTGAGTTGGACATTTTTGCACGCTTCGGACGGAAAGTGCATTCCTGCGTGTGCATCGGCACTTGGTTCTAGGGGTGATTGTTTAATTTTCCCTCCCAACATCAAGAGGGGCCGTGTTTATGGGTTCTACGTGCGCTTTCGAACGTCCTGCTTTCAAGCATAAACATTGTTGGTGAAAGTATTTTTAGCAACGACGTGCTTCCAACGTGTCATTTTGCTTGTTACATTTGATTTCAACTCCATGTACGATGGAAACAGATACTGCACTACAGTTGCTCATAACTGCATTACCAGATTTCTACCATTTCATTTTGACTTATGTTATGTTTTTAACATCAGTGAGTTTCACTTTTAGGTACAAAGTAATGGAGTTATAAAGAGGTTTCCCCATTAAACATGATTTATGGAATGAGGAGTTGTTTTAACAAAGTCATATCTAATACATTATTAAGATGTTTAAGACCTATCTTTTAACTTCTTTCTCAGCTCAAAACGTGAAGAAAAATGTTACGAAATGTTGATTGTAGAGAAGGAAGAACTTTTGGCTAGTGGAATCGCAATCAAGGTTTTGCTGTTTTGAGCCAAGTAAAACGTATTCTCCTCTGAAAAATCGACATGCCTCTTGTGTAACTTACTTTCGAAACGTATGGTGACGGTACTCATCCAAACGAAGCAGAAAAGCTTTTCCTTTTGTTTTATATCGTTTTACATCGAAACAATTCCAACTTTTGATACTTGAGTTTTCTCGAAAGTAATCAACGAGCACAAGTGTAAACCTGCCTCATCCATCCAGTGGAATGCTTCTACCAAGCGACATCCAACGATACGATGGAGAGAAGTTTTCCTGCCGGAAGACTTTCCTCGTAAGAGTTACACAACAAGTGTTCGAGGCGAAGAAAATTAACATTTCTCCTAATTTTCAAGCACCATTTTTGGGGAGAGGTGGAAGACGGGGTGGCTTAACTGGGAAAAGAAAGTGATTGTGGGTGTCAGTTGCAGTGTGGAGCTGGGAAAACTGTCACGTTTGTGAAGGAACGCAAGGAAAGCCAGGGGAGCATGTGATTGGAGCTTCATTTTAACCGTCACGGACAGTTGCAAAGTTTTTCTTGTGCCACCCTCTAAATACCAGAAAAACGGGAAACTTGTGTTGGGGAAATGCAGAACACGAGGAGCACGAGGCAACGAAAACATCGCATCCCGACCAACGACGTGTTGCACGCTAATAATGTAACGCGCTCTCCAGTGCGGAGTAAACCTCACAAACCTCGGTTCGGGGTCAACGCATTCTTCATAATACGGTTGGCAGGGAGGATTAACTCCTCACCCACGTCCCACGCGATCTCTCGGAACACATCCCACCGGAACATGGAAGCCGACGCGCTGTTCGGCCGACGGCGCCAGTGTAATGCAACGGCCACCGGTCGGGGTTTTAAATCAAATTAAATTGTCAGCTGTTGCCAGTGCGACGAATGCACGCTGCACACATTTTCTTGGAGTTTATTTTCCCTCACCATCTTGAAGTGGGTGTGCGGTGTAGGGTGGGAGGTGAAAAGAGTGCATCGCTAAAGGAAATGTTGTTGTCCTCTTATGAGATGAAATTCACTTTTCGTAATGACATGTGTTATACTTCCAAACACACACACACACTCTCATAGAGAGACAGCCTGTAAACTTGACACGAAACTATGCAAACCTTAATGCGGTTGTCTTAATCAAGGGAGGCTTCTCGATCTCGATGCTGGGGAAAGAAAACGTTGCACTTTTCCACAAGCAACCAGGCGCCTCCATCGCGAATAAAACCTACGCTTCGAATGAATGAATGAGTGAATGACGAATGGTTTGCGGGCTGTTGCTGCCATTCTTGTTGGCGAAGTCGTTGGCAAAGTGCCAGCCAGAGAATGTTCCTTTCGCGTAAATTTGGGTTATGACTTGCTCGAACCACGAATGACAGCATTTTGTACTTTCAACCCGTTCCTTCGTTCACTTCGAGACAGCGAAATCGGAGCTCTAACTCTGCCGAGAGCGAACAGTAAAGATCTTGATACCTCGAAAGTGTCTGACAATATTCAGCATTTTTTGACTTTCTGACAATCAGCGAATGTGACTTGCGGTGAAGAAATATGGCAATTTGCTTGTCTACCCTTCTTTTTTTCAATTTACCTTCTTTCCCGTTGATGAGAGGATTGAAAACTGAATTCGTAATGAACCCCCGAAGTGCAACGGCGTTAATGAAGGTTTCATTAGCCTAATGGTTTTCGGAAGCCACCGAAAGGACGAAAGTCGCGTTTGGCGTTAGGTTCCGATCCCAAAGTAATTAATTTTTGTTACAATCTATCTCGGGAAAATGAGGAAGGCTGCCTTCGGTGGAAATGGTGCAGCATTTGGTACAAATGTCCGGCGCTCTCGTAACCAAGCAGGCTCTTTTTACTTTGATAAACTAAAGTACGTTCCGTTCCTTGGACGACTGCTGGCAAACATCGCTGGGAATGTCCGGTACCGAAAATGAAGACACGCACTGTGCTCCGGAAGCCGGGAGACCCCGATCGATTTCCCGAGCCGGTGATACCGAAAGCTGTCGTTGCCGGGCAATTTCCGCCGACGACCAGCGTCCAGGAAGCTTTTATGACAGCTGTCACATCGTGTGGCCCGTTCCGGTGGCCTTGCGACAAGGATGTGGCGATGAAAATTCCCTAATCTTCACTCAATTATCGTCCTGCTTGTTTTGCGCCTCGCGACGGAAGTCAACGGTGAAAGACGAGTGCGTGGGGAGGGAGGATCCCTGTGTGTCCTTGCAAGGAAAATCCACCGCACGGGCGGAGATATGCTGCCCCGAAGGTAGGAACGTCCGGCTTATCGTCCGGGCAACCGGGGCTATCATCAACCGACGTCAAATCGTAAACATGAATTATGATGAGTCATATTGCATCAACACAGACACACTGGAAGAGAAAAACACAAACGATAGCGAAAGACAGCAAGCGCCTCCAGCAAACGATGGTGATTTTGGAATCCTCCGGCTGCAAAAGATTGGACAACCGACGAACCGAGTGCAGATACCGTAAGGTGTTAAATGTACACTTTACTAGCTGTTTGCGGTTTGACACTATCCATGTTACGTTGTTTTTACCATTGAAAAAGGTAGCCTAAGGATTCCGTTGGAAAGGTAAACTTCGCAATAGTTAGCAGATAGTTAGCAAAAGCCGAACGCAATCGTTTGAAGCAATCATGTTGTGTGACAAGTGGCATCCTCGAATTGACTTACTTCCTGGAACACAGGATTTTCTCTTTCCTGGAAACACATTAAAAACCAAAGAAGTTGTTTCCGATTCCAGGTAGCGTATACAATTTGTGGAAAGTAGCAAATTTGCTGCAAATAGAATAAGCGGAACAAATTTCGATACACAACATCCTAAACTCCTAAGCATAATTGATTAAGATTGCCATACTTGTTTAAGATAGTTAAGGTTTAAGGTCTTTATTCATTTAGAATGTTTGAATGTTTTATTATCAGTATTTTAATTTGGTCGTTTGGTCGTTACTAATTTTAACTTCATCGATAATTTTATAACAAAGTCGATAGCTTCAATAATTGTATTAATAGGTTTTCTAGGACGAATATAAGTTCCATTTGAATTGGGTGTAGTATTCCTGCCCGTTGGTGACCAACGCAACGAGAAGCGCCTTGTTTGCTACGTGCTTTTAGACGATGATATTTGCTGGCGAAAACCTCCACGCAAAAATATCCCGTTGCCAACCGTTTCAATTCGCCAATGGAGCGTTACGGTTATTCAAACAGACATCGTGAAGGTGGAAAGTGCCGGGGGTGAAAGTTGAAAACAAACGAACCGAAAACAAACCGAAAAGAAAACAACTTTGTGAGAAATGCTTTCGCCTTTTCGCAGCGAAAGCGGCCTCAATTTTCTCGAGCACCACGAGGCGATTTTGCACTCATATTTGAACACTTCTTTTTTTTTACGATGAGACGCGATGTGGAGGAGTGTAGTGGGTAGAAGCCACCCGGGTGGGGTGGGCTATAAATTGTCGCCTAATGGAAAAATATTTTAACTCACGATGTCACCGATGGGCGAAAGGAAAACATGGTCCGCTCGATTTCCGAGCTGCAAAGCGAAAGAGCGCATCCGTTAAAAGGTGGGATCTTTTTTCCATTTCCATTCGGTTGATTCAGGGGTGGAGTGGAAAATTGAAAGCTAAAAGTATGCAAAACAACAGCACTGCGACCGGCCCAAGAAAAGGGGTGGGTGTGTAATAAAATGTATTAAAAGTAACCACATCGGGACTTGGCTTCGGACATTGTTGCACGGATGATGGAATCCAGGCCTGAAATAATCCAGTTCTGATTGCGGTTTGATCGAGTTTTCCCCCGGTGGCAATCGGCGAGTGTTTCCTCGTGCTCAGTTGAGGTTGAAAGATGCACAAATTAACGGAAACGAAGGAAGGCTGATTGCAATGCCATCTTTGAGAACGAAAGCCAGCCTTAAGAGCTTTCCACTCGTTGCTTGGTATTTAGAAAAAGCCAAGCACTCAACTAGCTGGCAAATAACGAAATCAATCGGAAAAGTAAATGAAACGAGAAATCTATTCCCGGAGCAAACTTTTCCCGCGGATCATTGTGTCCATCTCAAGTACGGTTTCCCGGGGAGTTTGCGTTGCAGCGAAACGTGACAGTTGCAAATGCACTGGAAATGCACGTGGACCATCCGGCATAATTTTTCTCCGTCTTCCACATCCTAGGTCGGTTCCACGTTGAGACGGAAGATGGCAGGTCAATTGGGATTGGGTTTGCCGTACAGTTTTCCTGTAATCCCTGACCAAGCAGTTTCCCGGAGCTGACTACGGTTTTGCTTCCTTATTTGTGCTTCAATGGTCTGTCTTGAGAGTCGTTCGGTAAAAGGGGGTTTTAATCGTCTACTACTCCCTCACGTACGTACGCCGCACGTCCACCAGCAGCCACTTTTCACGTATTCAGCGCGAAAATCCGGATCCAAAAACCGCAAACGAACGCAATGCCGGATTTTGGTCGATCCGTGCGAACGCCGAACAATCACGCTTCAATAAATCGCAAACCCCTAAGAACTCACACACACACACACACTCACGCACATTTCCCAGCTCCAAAAGAGCCTGGCAACAGGCGCAAAGGTGGTACCATTTCCCAGCAGGGAACCATTTCCGTCTTTCATCTCATTTTCCCCCAACACGGTCAAGAAAGCCGGGATCGCGTTTCAAAACGCTCGACCAACGGCAGCAGCGTTTGCTTTCATGTGTTCGTGTTCCGGAAAGGTGCCCGGAAAGGATGTGAAACTGACAGGATAAAGTGGAAAATTGCCAATAACGTGCTCGGTGGGGGTGGTTTTTGCGGCCAGTACCTTGCACCGATGTATCGATGGTTCGATGGCGTACCTCAGGTTCGCGTCGTTTGGCACCAGTTTAATGGCCGACGTTACTTGTTCACACGCACGACCCTCAGTGTGTGTGTGTGTGTATGTGGAAATCACACCAAACACCAGCAACCGCACGTGTTCGTGAACCAAACCTTCCTTTGGTGTGTTGAAAAGCGGGCGATGTGTTAAACGGTGCGGTCTCTTTGATGACTCCGAGCGGATCGATGAAATGAACGAGACGTTTTCCTTCGGTAGCACGGAAAGACAAACAATCATCGAGGAATAAAAAAAAGGAAAAGGGGCCGAAATATTAATGGGAGGATGGAGAAAGAGCTGCGAATCTGTCTGCAAGAGATTGATACCGAGCGTACTTTATTCGATGGGAAAATAATAAAACGAATCATCACATTTTTCTCATCGTTCTGCCAAGAATGGGAATTTTCCTCCGATTGTATTTCCTTTCGCACTAATTACCCCCACTTGCCCGTGGGACGGAAAATGTGGGCCAAACTTGGGATGGCAGCATGGACCGAGAGCAAATTAAGTGCGATATAATCAATTTATCTTGCCAGGGTTATCGCTTCTAATGGATTAACGATTCGAACGCAATCAACCACGCAGTCGTCATTACATCTTCGTCGTCGTCGGCATGTTTAACATCATCCAGGGCCAAGTGGGCGACCGTGTTGTGGGTGGTCGGGCAATAAATATGAGTCATACCACGGAACGAGACTTCAAATCGGGTGAAGATTGCATGCGTGTGTGTGGGAAACGATCCAGAAGGAAACAAAAACCATTCTCGGTTGGAGTAACTTCTTTGAAATAAAGATCGATTGTGGGTGTGATGGATTCGAAAGGAAATGAGGACAAATTATTTCATAAACAAAGTGTAATTTCTTCACCTGATAAGAATTTTTTTAAAGAAATCAAAACCTGGTAGGAGCAAATCAAGAAATTAAACAGCAAAACTTATGCTTAAAGATCGAACGATAGGATAAAACCACTCCTGGAATCATTGTCCCAGTGCATTTGGATTTCATGTGAAAATCACGATAATTTTCTTTCCACAAACCACGAAAGCTGATCGTTAATAATTTATCACTTTATATTCGTAAAGAGTCGAATCTTGTGCCGAACGAAACGTGTCTTCCTGTTAATCTTTTCTTTTCCTTAGTTCTAGCATCGTCTATTCCTCTCCGGGTTTCTCAACCAACCGCGCAAGTACTTCTTCATAAATATGCCTTAATCGCCCACAAATCTTCCACTTTCCCCTTTAGAACCCTTGCCTAACGATCAAAGCGAACAAGCATTGAGCGCTCCGTTTTCCAGTAAATCATTAGGCTCGAAATCCTTTCACTCATCCTAATTGACTCATTAATTTCCGGAGAACTTTTCAACCGCTTCAGCTTCAAATTTCGCGAAAAGAAGGGAGGACACATTGACGTGTACGACACAAGCGGAAAACCACAAGACCGCGTAACCGACACCTTTTAACGATTTCGCACAATTGATGCGAACTTGGCGTCGCGTGTTCCGTCTGGAAAGCTCAACATTTCCGTTATGGAGCGCGGAATCTGGCGTGGAATTGAATTCGTGGCATCAATCACGCAGCTCCCGCACATATCCTTCCCTGGTCAACCGGAGACTCCAAGCAAGGATACAAGAAAGCCAGCAAAAATATGGAGTTGTGTGGAAGCATTCTTCTTCGGCTTGAAAACTTCTTCCTGCACTCTTTTGGTCAGCCTTTCGGGGCAAGCTGGCGCTCCTTTTTGGCGGCGTTATCCATAAAACACTTTTCAGCACCCAACGCACCCCTCTCCCCGTCCTTCGTTCCTACCACAAGTGTTTCTTGTTTCCTCGTCGATTTGAGTGCTATTTTTATTCGCCACTGGCCGTGTGCTGACTCTTCAAAATTTTCAACCAGTTTTCCGTTTTTCTCCCCGCTCTATGAATACGCAATCACAAATGCACACACACACGCACACACGCCACCCCAGAAAACATACAAACACACATACACACACAGTCACATTATCTCATCATTTTCCGACGGATGTTTCAAGTACATGACAGAACAAATTTTTATTTGCCAAAACGATCGTTTGCTTCTTCTGACAGTTTCGGTTTTCGTTTGTCGCTTTTCGGTTGGGATTTTTCTTCACTCTCTGTGTCAGCTTCCTCTTTCCTTCTTGCTTCCATTGTTTCTGCTCCTTACTAATGTCTTTTTCTCGCTTGGCACAAGTTTTTCTTCCCATTTCGCCACCAATTCCGGTCAGCAGCCAAGCGTTCAGGTTTTTGGTCGATGTTTTGCTAGGTTGTCAGGATTTGGTACGCTTTATGCTACAACTTGGGGAAAAAACCCGAGGAAAGTCTTTCTGTTTTCCTATCAACCAGCGAAGTCATTCTGCTCGATGGCAAGAATTCTACCAGTCCTTGGTGGCTGTTTTTCGGTGGATTTTTAAAGGATTTCTGCGAAATTCCCAGCACTGTTTTGCGTGCTTTGCAAACTCCACCAAATTGGGCCCAGTTTTATCGCGTTTTCCGGTGCTCGAAGGCTCGAAGGAATGCTTTTCCATTTGTTTATTCGAATCCGTTGCCTGCCTGCCCGCAAGCCATTGACGACCGACCTTCCGTGTGCCCAATATGTTGACACATTCATCAGCAATCTGTGGCAGTAATCGGCTTACCGTATCTCGTATGTTTGTCTACGCTCGAAATCCCACCCTTAAAAGGGTTAAAGGCCAGCCTCGCCGTGGAGCCGTTTTTGGGTTAGCTGTCCACAGACAGTGGATGATGGGGAGTCCAGTATCAATTTATGGCCTAAAGTTGTCGGCAAATGTTATGAAAACTTGCAATCTTGATCTTTTTAGGTCAGTGTTTGGTTGGATCACATGCTTGCGGCAAATCTCGGAAGGACCGGAAGGTGCAACGAAAAAAGTTTGTAGACCAAAAGCTTTGAGATCTCATAGGTTATGACAAGTCTTAGGCCATTATCGAAACATGTATCGCTGTCATCAGGATTTCCGATTATCATACACCAGAGATATAAAAATATTTTCCTCGAAACACCGGTCTCGTTGGGGGAAAAGGAATACGACATTTGTCGCGTTACAAATTTTCCTGCGCCCTGACTCTAATTATCTATGCATGTACAAATCGTTAAAAACGGCAGCCGGGAACATGGCCACTTTTACTGCAATAACACGTCTCGAGCATGAAAAAGCATGTCATTAAAACTGACACCGTTCGGGTCCGTTCGAAGCCGGGGTGAACCTCAGAAAAGATACAGCTGATTTCAGGATGGATGGATAAAACGAGAAGGACTCTAATGAGCCGTCAGATTAACGTGCGTCGGGATGCTGCTGATACGTGATACAGTTGTCACTGTCCTCCCGTGAGTCACAAGACCAAGAGAACCATGACAATGGTGTGTAACGTGAGGCGGCAGGTTTAATTACGATTATTAAAAATCATTTGAGCGTGGCAATCAAAATTAAAACCAAGAACCATAAATTTACCACACAATGGTCGTCTTGCGGAAGCGATGGGACCTTCCACACGTCGGAGGAGGAGGAGGAGAAGCAGGTTCCGCTGCGGTATTTTGAAGTGATTTTGGTGTTTTGGGTTGAGGTTGATATTTTGTCCCTCTCGTTTCCGAGGAAGATAGATACACGGTGATGTTCGTGGGGTCTTTGCTTTCCCCTTCACGGTGACCATAAAAACACTGTACACCGACGACGGCATTAAACCCAAACGAGAGCAGGTTTACCGGAGTTCCTTGGGACGGGACGGTGTCTAAAGTGTGACCATGTTGGAAGAAGAACAACGAATCGCGGGGGAAAAAAAAGGCGCTTGAAATTGGATACACAACACAGTGCCGTGAAGACAACAGGCGGACTTTCAGGTCGGAAACAATTGATGTACGTAATGATGACGTCTGGTATGCTTCACTACATCATCATAAATTATGGACACTCCCCCCGTATTAGGACGCAGTCGTTAGAATATTTTCGGAGGGTCGCTGAAGACAACTAGAGTCAACTCGGTTTTCGAGGTCGGAAAGTAATTTAATATATTAGAATTGATATACTCCTTAAACATATGACAGGTATTTATGAATGTTTTTCTTGGTGAAATTAACAAAAAATGTTTGCTGCAACCAACGGGTTTACGTCAAAAATATTTTTAAAAAGCATCTAGATGTATATTTGAACTCAACACACCTTTTTGCGTGATATAACAATACCACTAAGCTGTCGTGTAATATTCAAAATACTTCTTGCTTTAGGATAAGGTCAAACGTCCAGGAGCACGAGCAGAAGAAAGGGATTTGAATTTCATCATGTTTGCGTTCTGCATCGATCCTCAAAAAAACACCTCGACCTCCAGACCGGAAAACCAATAACCTGTATACTGTTGCTCTTCAATTTGAAAACTCCGAGGGGCGAAAAAAAAAGCCTGTACCATTTGAGCGGAGGGACGTGGCGCAATTTAGCTCGTCCAAACAAATCAGCCTCCAACTGTGCGACGCAAATGTGCTCCTGGCAGGCTTCTCGGGAAAGCGCCGTGCCCGGGTCGTCGTCGTTTCGAACACACGAAGGGGTTAAGTGGACTCTCGTGGTTTCACTATCCGTCCGTCCGTCCGGAGCTCTGGAAGGCAAGTGCAGATTTAACACACACGCCCAGCTTTTGCGCCACGTCCATCGAGCGTTCGACAGACACCACGAGCACGTTTTTATTACCGCCAGAACACGCCACTTTCAAGCGCCTCTGGTCTGGGAAGTGTTGAACATTTTTACCTCAAAACAACGGCAGTAGTAGCAGCAGCATGCCACGGAAGCAGTTCACGCGGGTGGGATGAATATTTGAGATTTCGTCCATCCGTTGTGCTGAACAGGCCTGCACACGGTGGGGAGCTGAATGAGGCTGACAAACCCTGATGAAGTCAAACGAAAATATTGCGTACAGTACAGGGACGAGTGGTGGAGGGGGGTGGGGGAGAAAAAAATGAAGGTATATATACATCTCAAAACAGCAGCTGCCGCTGAATAACACTTAAAATTTATTGTTATACGCCCAGCCCGGACGCTGGGGCACGTTGGCCATCCAGAGGCGAACGTCGACAACCCGCTCCGTTCCGAACATCAGCGGCATCAGCCACACGCAAGTGCCGTGTCCCCTGGGGTTGATGGGAAGATGTCTCAACACTCCCTGGCACAGTGTTCTTTCGGCATAAGGAGACCTCGGGCCTTCTATTTTTCTTTATTCCCCCACCTTAAGAACTTTATTCCTTTCGGTCGGTGGTGTCTGTCTGTTATCGTGCGACTTCCATATCTTCCTGCTGCGAGGGTGACTTTTACTGCGCTCTACAGCGGACGGTCGGAAGAGGTTCAGTGAGACCTTGTCAATTTTTTCGTTGAACAGTGGATTGTGTTTTATGCTCAGCTCAAGAGCGAAAGCTTTACAGGAAGGATAAAAAAGTATTCGGTGGGGCTTTCCTAGCGATTGGTACAAGGAAGAAGGGTAACAAATTTTATCCCGGATGTAACACAGATACACATAGACAGTTCAGCCGAGGTCTCTGGGACTGAACGGACAACACAATCCCATTCACTTCCAACGCGAAGCACTTCCATTCTAAGGCTCGCAATTTGTGGATAGTGTTTCACTTTCGCTTTTACACTCGTCCTTTTCGAGGGTGGATGTGTCGATGTCCCATTTCTACGCTTTCCGGTACCAACGACGACTAACATCTACATCGAGCCTGGTTCATCGCGTCGTAGGAAATCTCAATTCCCTCGGCATCATCAGCCTTGCGTTGGCCAACTGAGCCACTAACCTTTTTTTCATCCCAGTTCGAAGTCGGTGTCCCTTTTTTTGCAGGATACATAAGGTCAACGCCTCCTGTCCATTAACTCGCCGGGTGGGATGTTTATGCCCCCCTAACCTTAAATCACGTGCTACGAGAGATTGATGGAGCTTTTTGGATGGGTTTTTGGTTAACTTTATTCGGCTTTCATAAACTCTAAGCCAAAAGCCAGCCGTACATATTTAAACGCAATGAAACACACTACACACACCCTAACCGGCGAATGGCAAACACAACTGCACTCGTTATGATGCCGGGAAATCCCGGGTGTTTTGCCGGAAACTTTATGCACGAGAGAGGTCCACTAAAAAGCTTTTGTGGACCGTTTTCATTAGCAATCAAAACTTTGCGGTTGCGGAATAAAATGCTGCACGTTGAATTATGGTGTACCATAAACTACTCATTACCTCGGAGGCTCTAAAAGGAAATGGAAATATTCACGGCCGAACTCGATTAGAGTGGCTGCTAGGGGAGATGTTTGCCGTAAGGAATTGTCTTTAAAATAGTGAATGCTTAATATGTGACGTAGTTATGATAAAAACTTTTAGAGAGAAAAAAACCCACAAAACCGCTCGAACAAAGAAGGAAGTAAAAATGGCCACGACAATGGGAAGATTATCCAAAGTTTTCGGTAAAGAAGCAAACAACCCCCACGTATACGCTGATGGCGAAACATGATGGTCATAAATTTCTTGCAAAAGCCGGCCGACGCGAGACTTGAAGCAAAAGAAAATTCTTATTATCATGTGTGTTTGTTCAGGTTGAGAGCTTGTAGTTTCTTGTTCTTATTTGGTTTTTATTAAAACCGAACGGCTTCTGTCTGGTACGGAAAGTTTTATCTTATTTTCTGAAAACGAATTTGACAGTGTTCGTTTATTTTTACCGGTCTCTGGGGAGCATTTAAAAAAATGGAAAGCAAACTTTCGACCATCCAAAGCTCGACCCCCACTTTTTGGCAATATTTACTCGACACAGATAATTTGCCAACAGCCCACAGATTTTCCAACTTTTCACATTTCCACAGTGGAAAAGGATTCGCAATCCGTTCTCGGAAGAAGAACTGAACGAAGTCACCAAATGCAAATGTTTCCCCGAGTTTAAATACCCGAAAGACAAAGCGGTCGTTCTGGAGGAAAAAGGAAAGGAGACGGAAATTGGACCGATACGCAGAAAAGCTGCCCCACGATGCCAATGAAAACCCAGGCCTCGTGGATCGAAACTGGCTTGTGCGGAAAGTGTTTGTGATAACCCGTTGGAAATATTTCTGATGTGACAGTTTTTCCAACGAACGAACAATGAGAAGAACCCGGAAAAGTGGGAAAATGGTAGCAGAGTGCCGAAACGATAACGCGTGCGTTGACATTTTCCAGTCAGCAGCATGTTCAATTTTGGTGATGTCTGCAAAGCACACAACTGGCCAAGAGGTTCTTTGTTTCGAGGCGGGAAAATTAGAAGCCAAAGGAAAAAGTGTCAGTAATGCAGAGGACATTTCCGTGCTCTCGTATGAATGGCTGCATCGATGAGAGATGAGATGAAGATGGAAACATCGTATGGCTTTCCTGGGTTAATAATATTACTATCCTCTCCGCAATTTCCGAGTGCCGAGTGGAAGTGAATTTTCCTTCCTTCTGTTTTCCTTTTTATGGCAAAGACATTTCATATGCAATGAAGATACCATGGGACCGACTAACGTAAACGAAACAGTCTCACTTAAGATCAAGCGACAAACGGCAACTCACACTCCCTCGAGGGAGCTGGTAAGCGATCGGGAGCTGTGCTTTAATTCAATTACAACCGACCGGGACTTTATGCTCGGACAGGCGACATCGTAAACAAGTCATTTTCCGCGTGCGGATATCGGTATCGACCCTCCGGCGGGCGAATGACTTGTTTACCGTTCGTCAGATCGTTCCCACGCTCTTTTTTTGGCACCGCTGTCGCCATCTGATCGCCGATCCGTGAGGCTTATCTAGGTCGGGGGCTCCGTTTAGTTTATGGCACTCGGCGCAAAACGTGTGTCCGCTTTGGGGCGACTTTTCCTTTGGCGGCCGATGACAAATAGGTCATTAAATTTCTCCCACTCTTTTTTTCCCCACACTCTGTTCTTGCATTTGTGTACCATTATCGCTCGATGGTCGAGAAGGAGCTCCTTCTGGAGTAAAGATATTGGCAGTCCATTAAACACCGGCACAACACACGCGGGAGGAAAGAAAGACGACAAAACCACTCCAGGCGGAAACTTGAGAAGCGACAACACTAAAAGAAAACAAGCAATATCGTGCTGCAAGGAAGGAAAATTGGGAGAGTGGGAACAGGGAAAGTCGAAGGAAAATTTACGACAATCGGTGGCGCTGCACCGTAAATCCCGAACCATATCGCGCGAAAGACAACCAGAACATCCGCACCAACATCGGGTTCGGTGGAGGCCGAAGGTTGATGTCCTGGCGGTATCCGGATGTTTTTCTCCACCAACCGAGTGGGAACTGGGCCGCGATAGAAGAAAGCGTTTTATTTGCCGGCCTTCTTTATAACGTCATTAACATCATTTTCACGACCTACTTTCGGCCGTGCGAGCGCGCGCGAGTTCAATCAGCGTGGAAACAATGCAGCGTGGATTCGTGCACCGATTTGGCAATATTCCATTCGCTTTCGACGATCAAGGGACGGTTCCGAAGAAAAGCAGCGGTCGGGTAATTAGATCTTCGGGCAAAAACAAACACTTCCGTTCCGATTGCAGCAGATCGAGCTGATGTAATTGAGAGGTTATGCCGAGAAATGGGGTCATTTACAATCACTTTGATGTGCATTCTTGTCCATCGATTGAATAAACGAACATGGAATTGGTATGGGCTATTTAATGCATAATGGTTCAATTACCACAAGTTAGAGTAGAGAGACATAAAATTTCAAATCATATGATTTGTTATTTTGTGAAGAAGTCTCCTTGAATTTAATTTGTAATTCTTTTAATTCTTCTTCCTGTATTGTTTATCTTCGTTATCAAGTATCCACTTTATTCCACTTGCTTGCTATGGAGCTTCCTTTTATTTTCATGGATTTACTGAATCTCATGATTTAGAGGAAGATGGAGTAATACACACCCCTTAAGGAAAACTCTTGAATTTTCAATGAACTTGACTATGGATTGTGGATTTTATCAAATTATTTGGTTCATTAAGGTTCTAACTAGCAACTTATTAAGGTATTTTTGTCTTTTTTGCTAATAAAATCATGAATTTTTCCGTTTTAAAAAAGTTCGATTTTTGATACACTTGTACCTGGATGGGAGCAAAATGCACCTGTCTTGAGGTAAAATGCTCCCAAAAAGGCAATGCGCGAGAAAACGAAGAGAAAAATGCACCATAAAAGGGAGGTAAGTTTCTCAAAAATATAGAGGTACACACCTAAAATCACTATTTTTGGATCAAATTAAAAATTTCGTGAGAATCACCGTCGGCAAAATTACGAATTACCGGTTATTTACTTATAAGGTGACGATATTTTAGTTTATTCTTGGAGGGAAATAAGGTGCGTTGTGCCTTAGGGGTGCTTATTATCCCACCCACCCCTGCTTGTGATTAAGGCTTTCGTATTATTATTATCTATTTATCCACAAAATATCATTGAAACTGTTGTATGAACAGATATACAAAGCAAAAACAAATTAAATTTACTAGAAATGAGGATGTTGGTGACACTAAAAATGATAAGAACAATTGATTGTGATCGAAATGGTATTAAATTGAACTAAATTACTGTCTCTATTGATAACTTTCGAGCTCTCTCTCTCTCTCTCTCTCTACCGGATGAACACGGTGGAATGCCCGCCCTGCATGTTTGACAAATTTACGATCCTCATCATCGCCGCACGCACGTCGAAGTTGGAGACCATCAAACGGTCTGATCTTGTACAACCGCGCCTTTTCCCTTGTGCACGCCCTGCCCGGACCGGAGCAAATGAATGTGACAGCAGCAATCTAGTAAATGTTTCACTTCAACTTGCCTCGGTTCTTCCCACCTTCCGGCCCAGTTCTGCTATGTTTAATGATCTACCGGAGGCCGAAGCCGGGGGCGGGGGTGGTCCAACGCCAGAACGACGCGCTTTTTGGGAAGATTGAAATACGAGAAGTGAAATCATTTGTCTTGGCGAACCTCCCAACAACACACACGTACGCACACAGTGGCAGTTGTTTGGCGGTAAATGTCCCAACATGACAGGGCGGCATGCTCGTCCGACGATCCTGCGGTACATTTTTCGGGTGGTTTCGGTGTGGCAATTTAAATTCCCTACAAATAATTAGACACACACAGGAAAAAAAAAGAAAATACTACCGACCACCTCAACGCACGTCTTACTACAATGTGTGTGTGCGCGCGCGGGGAAATTAATTGCACCGTCCCACGCGTGACCGAATCCGTTTCCGTCCGGAAGCCAAACTCGGCCAACAAGGGATGGAAAAGGCGGGAGGCGGGCATTTCACTTCACTTGAAAACAAGCGCAACCTTTTTTCGCCTGCAACAAGATTAGCCACAAAATATCTCTGCTGTATAAGCGATGTTACCTCTAGAGTGCGCACCAGTTGTCCGGAAACAGTTGGGGAAAACAACGGGATTAGGAGAAACGTTTTACGCACAGCGTCGTGGACCACCCGCAAATCAGGTCATCGTAAAACACAATACACAAAAAACGAGGCCGGTGGTGGGAAAACTGAAACAGAAAGGGTTTTTGAGGGCAATCGATGGAAAACTGTACAGCCGCTCGGTCGAAGGCCGAAAGGCAATTCAAGTAGGGATTGAAAAAGAAAAGCCAACAGCGAGTAAACGTCGAACATACGATCGAGGCATGAACAGGAGCATAAAATCGTAGATCGCCGTAGGAAAATGGGAAAGAAAGAAGACGAGAACACCCGGCACGGGGAGGGACAAATATAAATGAATGTTATTATTTTTAGCATTACACAAAATATTAATAGTACTCGACACCGTTCCGATCCGGCCAGCGGACTTGTTGAGGGTGGATGAGATCAATGGACGAACGTTTCTCTTCGATCGCGTCGCGGTGCGTTGTTCGCTTCACGCGCTTGTGATTTTTCTCAACGGAGCAGACCGCTGCTTGTCCGAAGTTTTCCTTCCCTCCCTCTTCTAAGCCCCGGGTGGGTGGGGATCGGTGGGGAGTGTTCCTTTGTTTTGCTTTCGATAATTTTACGCGTTTTAATGTTTTCCGTATGCGGGCGATCTTTTCTCACTCACTCGCTCGCGGCGCAAGAAGATGCATAACGCCCGGTGTTGGGTTTTCCTTTGGCAGCTATTTTTACTGATGCACGACACGCGTTTTCCCTCACTCCGATTCTTTACGCGTTTGCTCGCTCTTCTACTTTTTCTCTCTTGCTTCTTTCCATACACCGTTTCAACCATACTATTCATCGTGATATTTCCTCCCCCCCTCCTCACAACTACTCCCCTTGGCCAACATACGCACTTGTATCCATCGTAATCCAACATGGCCCGCAGAGATTTCCTTTCCGAAGCCTCAAAATGGGAACGTAATTCGGCGCCGAGGGTCCCCGAGCGGCGTGCAGATTGATTTAGCGGCGCGTGGCAAGAGTAAACCCCTCTCACCCCACCCCCTTTTCCCTCGTTTCTCCGAGTTAGAATTGAATTTAAACCACCACCAAACGCCACTTGTGTCGCACGGGCGAACCATATTTACAATAACGATCATCTCTGGGTGATCATTATTACGCGGCCGAGTTTTTCCCTCCCTTCGGACTTTTTTTCCCCTTTGTTGTTTTTGTTTTTTTTTTTCTTTTCCGTTCTATACTATCACCAGCCCCACACGCAGTTTGGGGTTAGATTTATGCGCACAGTAACCGAAATTTACGACGGAAAGGGTGTGCACAACAATTGAGATTAATTCTGTTACGAAAAGATTATCCGTCTCCTCTCCGCGGGGCCAGTGACGTATGCGTTTTGTCGGCGGGATTTATGACCTTTTCAAGCGGTTTCGGCTTACGTTCATTGTTTCTCTTTTTGCGCAGGAAAGTTGTAAGAATGGTATATTTCATTGGCTACAGTTTTCAGAGGTGGAAGTGAAATAGAAGGACGCTAGAAAAACTGAAATACCGTTTATTTATTACTAACAGTAATAGACACATTACTCATTCTTTTCAATTGAAATGGACGCACATTTAATGTTCAGAACCTTTTTAAAAATAAAGAACCTATCGTTAGTGAATGCATAGCATCAAATTTTCAAACCCTAATCCTTGCTGAACATTAAAGACACGCTAACGCGTTTGTCGGTTTAAAAAAATTATGATAATTTGGATGAAATTGGTTTCAGATGAAAAGTGAGGTACAAATGTGCAAAACGAGCACACGAAAATAAAATCCCTTTTACTGCATCCACGATGATAATAATAAAAGGATTTTAACGGCCATTTTATAGCCAGCGGAACGAAATGACGTGTGATTTAATTTTTTTGCTCGTTTGGTTTGTTTTCCCGAGGTTTCCATCGCGTAATGCCGTTTATGGTCAGCAGGCCGGCAATTGCATTCATTTTAAAATGAGCCACCTATAGGGGGTGAAAGGTTGGGGAAATTGGGGGCCATTTTCCATCAACCGCTTGGGCAATCGGATAATTTTACAACGTAGCCAATTTTAACGGGATGCTTCCAAATGGCCAAAGTGGATGATGGGATCAGGCGAAATGGAAAACTTAAAAAAGGAACCAAAAATGAGCTGTGAAATTAACATCGGCAATATCTCCATCACCAGCTGCCCGTTGGAAAAGCACGACGAATTGGGGCCATATTTCCCCTTACAACAACTTCTTTCGGAGACGGACATTTAGAGGAGTAATAAACTCACGATGTTTACTATCGCAATGCAACTTAAATTCGCTCCCGAGAGGCAAACGAACCTAATTCTCCCTTTCCCCCGAACCACAGATATCTTCGACCATCAGAGGAAAAACCACGAAATGAAGAAAATCTCTGCTCGGTGCTCGTAAAACGCATTTTCTCCTAACTCTTTTACAACAGTTTTCCCATAGTGTCTTTGGATGCGATCGAGCCCCAATCAAAGTGGATGCCACGGAGTGAGTTTCCATGTGTTTGTGTGAGTGTGATTTGTGGTAAAGGGGATCGAAAAATAAAGAAGAATAAAAGTTATCCCCATCAAACACCGATGCGCCACCAGCTTTAAATATATCGACCACGAAAAATACACACACACGCACAAAACTTATGGAAAGGGGGAGGGAAAAGATATGAAACAGATCCAGATTAGATTTATAGTGATTTGAATTTGACGAGCGGAAAAAATTAACACCATAACTCTCCATTTTCCCCCCGAAAAAACAGGAACAAGAAAAAGCTGGCCGAAAAATCTTCTCCGGTACGGAAAACAAGTTGAAACGGGAAACCCCGTCGGAACATGTTGACCGGATGAGACCACATGCCGCATGGCTGTTAGGCTGCGATGAGGAACATCAGGAAAAATGAAATCGCTTTCCATGCGGCACGCGACACACGAAAGTGGTTCCATCTCGAATGGAAAAACTTCTGGCGTGGTGGTGGAAAAATCCAGTGTGATAAATTTTGTTTATGACTTTTCGAGTACACACACACACACACGCTTTGGGGCGCACTGAACCCACATCCTTCCGATGTCGAGCACAACGAAGTCGAGCTAGGGTGAAGCTGTGCCCGGAGGCGAGGTTTTTCCGGGCGGTAAAAATGGTCGAAAGAAATGTGACAGAAAAGGTTTACAGGCCCATGGAATTTTGACGACATTTCATGTCGACGCCATGCCAACAGAAGGCAACAATAACAACAAAAAACACGTTGAAAGGGAAAGAGGTTCCAGCTTCAGCCTTGCGCACGGTAGCGATAGCACATACGTAAATACGGCGAACCACAGCATAATTCGAGCATATCTGTTGGCGCGAGCTTCCCACTTAACGGTAGCATAAACATTTTAACGTGCGCCGAACAGGTGCGGAAACCATGGCAAGCCCTCAAGCCGGAAATGTTCTCCCTTTCCGCCCCCGATTCGTTTCGATCGGGGCTTGTGTTTTTAATTTTTCCGGAAAAGCCGTGGGAGCAACAGCTTAGCAGGCAGCGTCGCAGCGCCATAAATTATCCGCAGCAGTAACACCACTTCCACCGTGCGTTGGAAGAGGGATTTTCCGGGATCTCCGGAAGCACCAGCAGCGTGGTGTTGGTGTCATTCGCGACGCGAACGATACTTCCACATGACGAAGTGCGTACAAAGTTTGGCCCGAGAGAAAAATTGTGGCCCTCCTTCAGTTCCAGTTTGTCAGCATTCCGACGTGCCGCCGACAGTTATTTATACCGCAAACAATCAGAATGGACACACACAGATACTCTGATACGCACATGTTCCCAGGTTGATCGGCTCCCGGAAAATCCGGAGGGAAAATTTGTGTCTTTTGGTGCTTGCCTGGGAGGGGTGTATGATAATTAATAGCATACCAACATAGGTGGCATCGTCGAGCCGGTCGGAACCTCAGGAACCTTTCGTTTTCCACGACACTCACGGCTGACCGCCCACATGGAAAAGCCGGGCACCCCGGGATGGGTCACTTTTCGGAGGCGGTCTGGATGTGATTTTTCATGCAAAGATTTCCCGATTTACCAGCTTCACAAGCGTGCGGCCCCGAGGCTGACGATCCGTTCGCTCAAGACCCGGCTCTGCCGTTGAGTGTTAATTAAGCTGGAAAACCTACACAACCACACACATCGGATGGTCGATGGGGTAGGGGAGGTTTTTCGCCGGGAATGACACTGAAAAATTACGTCCATCCCCAGCCGCCACCGAGGGACGCCTTCGTATGTATGTGCACCATTATCACATCATTTACACGTCTCGTGGGCTTTTCCCGCTTTTCCCGGCGAGCCGTCCTGTCGGCCACACAACAATCCGCAACCCACGCGAGTTACAAAACCGCCATTTTGTGCATCCATCAACCATTGATAGCTGTAAAATGAGGACAATTTGACACAAATATTGAACCCTCATTTCCGTGAATCTCTTTTGCTTGCGTGGCCCAATTTTCGTTGAAACCCATCACAGGAAAATTCAATTACTGCATTCCATTCATGGATGGGGAAACTATTTTAAGTATTCCCGTAAAACATTTTTAATGGAATGAAATTTCCATCTTTAAAAATAAACCAATTTCCAAAGTGGTTAAATTGAAATTATTATTTTTATTTCTTGGGAAGTTTTGCGAGCGTAAAGTGAATCTTGCTCGCTTCGAGAAAACAGGGTTAAACATGTTAGCAGTGAATTTTAATATTTTATAAAACCACCGCTTTGATCCTGCCCTAGCTGTCGAGTACTTTCCACCACAAAACGCACTGAATTTCAAAACAAAAGCCCAACAAATTGGGACACCACCGAACCGAAGAGTGTGACGAAAATCAAAGCCCGCTCGAGGCACGCGAAGGACAATTTTCGGCTTGATATTAGCGCCCCACTTCATTTGTATGCTAAACGTTCTTCCCGGCTGCGAACCTAATCAAATCGAAGCGATGCGGGACGCTGGGACTGGGCGCACTTTTCTCCGGCGCCGGTGTCATGAAATTTTAACGAACTCATGGCAAAAATGGCAACGAGAATCTCGTTTTTCACATAACGACTGGCACCATTACGAAAAGACTGTGTTCTTTGGAACGGCTTAAAACGATTCTATTTGCATGAAGTTTCCCAGGCAATCCCTCATCCAACAAGATAGAGAAGCTCTCGATGTGCTTTTATCGATGGCGAAGAGGGGTTTTTATTGTTTGTACGGAAGCCCGCATTTCTTCAGAATGAACGATGATATGTTATGCCGATTCGGTTTTGAATTGATTTTTAATGTTTTCCTTCAGATCGATTTTCACCTTTTACCTTTAACGGGTTCTTGCAAGCTACCATTTTGTTTTTCTTGAGTAAAGTATTTGAGCTTTTTAAGGATCAGTTCAATACCACAGTTACAAATGTGTTAAAATTTCCTAGGCATTATTAAAGTGGTTTCTGTGGGAAAACGGCGCAAACATCAATCAGCAAACAGGATCAGGATCAGGACCGTTCTTTACGTTGCTATGCATCCTATCGCTTTGACTTCCCTGAATTACCTCAAAAGGATTCAATTCTGCACTCCAAGGATGCACTTGGCAGCTCCTTCTTCCAACGAGTTAAGCCTTCAAGTGGCCAGTCAGCCTTTCCCGGGCTTTCCAGATGCAACATCGATGGTCAACTGGTGGTAAGCAAATACCCATTCAAGTGAAGTTTCAAATCCACACGGGGGTATTGTTGAGTTATTGGGTAGATGCATCGGTTTACAAGCGGGAAAGGCAAATCTGTTCCGAGAAGAAGGCTCGGCATTAATTCTCCTGCCACAAACACTCACCGAAGCTCGGTTTGTATCGTGGTATCGTGGCGTTCACTTTCAATCCCTTTACAGAACTTGTCGACCGCAAAAGACGAAGCAATTGCCCGTTAATTACCGCCGGGGAAACCGAAACCCGATCCTGCCTTTTAATGTGGTCACGCATCGAGCACGTGACGCTGGAAGGGAATTCACTTGGGAAAACCTCCAACCCGCGGTGAGGTGCGTGATCGGACTACATGTGCAAAAGAAATTGTCCATACCGTTCTTTTCCCTCGGGTTGCTTTACCGATAAAGAGTGCCACCTTGCTAACATTTGTGTGAAAGTGTGCTAATTAATTGCATTTCCCCCCACCCCAGCCCAGACAAAGCATGTTGGATTAATTAAAAAACAAACAACCATGCGTCTCCATCGTGCGAGTTTTGTTTTCCGCTGCAGGTGTTTTACGGAACGTCGCTTTTTGGCTTTGAGAGAGAGAGAGAGAGAGAGAGGGATATGGCGAAAAATTACGTGCGAACAATAGGTTTGTTTATTGTTTCAGTCAGTGCTTAACGAGACCAAATCCATCCAACCGTTCCCCCAGCCTTCCTAGCTTCGAACGCCCTTCCTTTTCCAATTTTCCATCCGGGAAGTGGGGCGATTTTCCACCCACCCGAAATGATCCATCACCCAAGCAGACCAAATAGTACCAACAATCTCAAACGGCTGGCCAATTCGAGCCCCCCTCTGCCCTCCCATTCCGTTAAGTTGTTTGGACAAAATTATCGAGAAAAAATTATTCAAGAGAACGTTTCTTTCACGGGGGGGAAAAGAAAAAGCGCAGAAAAACAAAACACGAACAACAACCGGCAAGCTGGTTTGTTATTTTTAGTCCATTGTTTTGCTTCGAGAGAGCTATTTATTTTTTGCAAACTTCTTCCCCCTTGATGTGTGTGTGTGTGTGTGGAGTGGGGAAGGGATGTTTTATTCTCACCGTCGATCTTGTTGCTCCTTTGTAAAATTTTCCCAATTTTTTCTCCGGAGCCGGAGAAAGACAAAGGAGAAAGACGGAGGGTGAGGGAGGAAATAAAAGTGTAATAAAAACATCCCAAAATGTGTTGTTGTGAGGTGAAACGTTTCAACATACAAACGAGTGCGGAACGACGGATCGCTGCCATCTGGAGCAACGATCCTCGCAAAACTCGACGTAAAACGGAACGGAAGCAACACGTGGAGCGTGGAGGGGAGAAGGTGAAGGAGGTTGTAGGAAGCCGCCTGAAAACGACACGAGAAATGACATGTCCAAGATATTCATAACATGCTAATTTATTTTGATAAACATTAGTACGTACGAGCTGTTGGAGAACGGTTTGGTTTGGGAATTTCTCGTCGAACATACATTCCCGGCGATCGCGTGGGAAGGATTCCAAAATGTCCCCCGGTTCGTTTCACGGGACAGTTTGGTTCCATTTTTTTTCTTTCTAGTCATATGCAATATGCTTCCGTTCCACCTTACCAAGATAAATGCGCAACAGGTGGACATAAACCGTTCCATTCTGCCCGTTCGTCGGTCTTCTTCCGCACCGAGTTTTCCTCGTGCCGAACCGGACACTCGCCTCGCCCGGCCTAGGGTCATTAAATTAGCTCCGGCGACTAATTCCATGCATTAAACGACTAACGCATGGGACGAAACAGGGGAACGCGTGCGCTGGAGATTATTTTGAATTTATGTTTGAGAGTTAAAATGTTGGTTTTCCTACCATCGCCGTCTAATCGCTGATATGGGATTGCAAAAACAAAGCAATCCATTAAACCTCTGCGGAACGGAAGTAAATTTTAGGAAAATTTATCCTGCTTCCATGGCAACGTTTGCTTTGTAGTGAATTCACAGAAAACTGTCTAACCAAAGCACAAGGAAAAGATTGAGGAAGAAACCAACTCGCAGAGTGATTAAAGAACTTCAAAAAGCAACCTAACCATGCTAACAGTTTTTACAGGAAAAAATGTTAACAGTTTTACTCTTTGGTTGTACAAGCACTCTTTGGTGAACCAGTGAACGACTCTATCGTTAGATTTTAACACACTCCTAACTTCTTCCCACGGAAAACTTCTGTAAAACTACTTACATCCTGACGAAGAGAGCCTGTGCCGAAATGAACTTTGGCCAAGTTTTGTTTTTTACGACCCGTACCTCAACCCTCCACTCTCCCGGTTGGTGGAAAGCGATGTTAATTTTCCAACTGATTTGATTCATCCACTGTTTTTCATTTTCTTATTGCAGGATTTGCACCCGAGCTGAAACCATGCACCGAATGGACCAAATTCTTGTCACGAGTTTAGGTCCAATCTTTTCCGGTTGTAACTCCCACTTTCACGTACGGGTTGGTGAAGCCTGCGAAGGAAAAACTTGGAAAAGAACTCGTTCCTGCATTCCTTTTGATGCGAGATGCAACATGCAACGGTAGTTGTGTTCGCTGCTGGTTGTATCAAATGTAACTCGGTAAAAGTTTGCTTTTTCTTGTTCCGTTTCTTTAGACATTTCTTTTTTGAATTTTGTGTTTCTTTTTTTTCTCTTTAGACTGTTCACATCAACTTTGTGAAATATAAAAGACTCTGGTACCACACGAGCACCAAATTGGATCCCGTTTTTAGTACATTCCAGCGTCGGGAAGGACGACCGTTATTTCGTGTGTAGTACTTTATCTATTAAGTGCATGAAGAAACGGTCACAGCCATTGCTGCAGTTGTGAAGATGTTTATTGCTTTGTGTGAACCACTTCCATTTTTGTGATTCTTTTCGACTACAAACAGAAGTAATCTTCATTTCTGTTTCCTAGCGAAACAAATTAATGGAATAACTGAATGACCAACAATCAGAAACTGTGAAAACATGAGAACGCTTCTATGCAGAATTTTCATACATTTTCTTCACCCGTTCATGTCACCTGCAGAAGCAAAACGTTTAATTTCCTCTGGCTGTCACGTGTCGACCGGTATGGGAATAGGAATATTTTTGGTACGCAAAATGACATATCCGTTATTTCCTGGCAAAAGAGAGAACAAGCTCCTAGAAAAGACCGGTTGAATCAGAAAAGTCAAAGGTAATTTCTTGGAAGCACTGATACAGGCTTCTAACCACAAGCCACATGGAAGGGCCATTATTTTCCCGGACACCCAGCCCTGCGGCAGATCGAGCACCATGAGGAAAGTATCCCTCCCTAGCCACAATCATTTTAAAACCAACTGAAAGCGCCGTACAGCTGAATTTGTGTGAAAATGGTGCGTTGAAAATACAACAATAGCAATCAAAACACTTGCTTTGATTACATAGCATTTTCCAAACGAAATTGTCGAACGCAAAGAGCAACACTGGCTTTTAGTTTGTACATTCGTGGAAAATCGCTAAACAACATGAACAATAAAAACACCCAGCATATCAATTGTTTAAAACATTTAAAACGTTTTAAATTGCTTCGTTTCGTGCCACCCGAGTGTCCATTTTGTGTTCATCTGCAAATGTTTGTTTTTCCTTCTTGATTCCTCCAGCGGAGCTTGTAACCGAGTTGATTTGCAACTTTTGAGAGGTGTGCCGCATTTAATTGCTACCATGGAACACGCTCCGAAGCACTTACACGCGCGATTTGAACGAACTACATTGTTTTCGGAACGTTTATTTCCCATCTGTCCCATTTTGGTGCGGCAGGAAAAACCCGTACCCTAGTTCCCGGCTGGTTATGAACAGCTGGATGATTTTCAATTCATTTACTTTTATTTTCCCAACAAAAACAAAGAGAAAAAAACACGTTGTTATACAACCTGTTACATTTGTACGGGGTGAAATCATCGCATGGTACTCGTGTTTAATTAAAAACGGTTTAAGAGCGTTTGATGAAATCGAGTTTCCACGCACGCCCATGCGGACGTGCGGACATTTCTTCTTTTTTCGCACGAGGACCAATAATCGGTGTACTGCTGGTCTACTTGCTGAAGGTGAGGCTGCCTCGTGTGCCACATTCACCGACAAGTGTTCCTTTTTCCGATCTCCCGCAGTTTTCCCAGGAGGCAATTTGGTTTGGATGAATGTGGTGTGCTCTGAAGCGATGTTGGACACGGGAGCGCTAAAACATCCAATAAAGAGCAGTGACGAGGCTTCAAGGATGTCCATCCTTATGTTTGAACATTGCACATTGGCTTATGAAAATACATTTGATAGACTTTCTTCTTAATTTACTTTTTGAATTTGAAATTCAATGTTTCTGTTACAGGATTGAATATTCATAGGGTCAGATTTATGAAATGTAAAATTAAAAGTCTTTTTCCATGGACCTCTACACATAGGAACCACTGTTGGCTGGTTATGGACAGGTTGTAATTAAAATAGCTGAAAGAGAACAACGGACCATATTTTTCCATCGACTTCCCAAAAGGTCATGGAAAATCGATCCAAAAGAATACCTCCTCCTGCCTCGTTGCATTCGAGTGGAAAAGTCAGGGGTGGCACGAGGCGGTAGCCGGACGCTTCACTTGACACTTCAGCAGCTCGATTCATCAAAACGGGCTTCCGACAGGTGTCGACAGGGTTTCGACTGCGCAATTTCAAAACACCTACGGCAGGCGAACCCCGTCCGGGAGTTCGGTTCTAATTCTGGTGCTTCAATTAATCTGTTACACATGAGCACTCCATGACTAAGTCTCTCGCTCTCGTGTGCCTTGGCGATCAAAACCGCTCGACGAAGAGCACGGCGTGGAAAGCGAACGCCCGGCAACCCCACTCGTCCCCACAATTTTCATTCACAAGAAAAACTATCCTACTCCAAACCAACCGCGCAAAGTTCTCATTCATTAGCGGACCGGGCGGCGGTTGCAAAGCGAACGAAAAGCCAACAACCGGGGAACGACGATGATGATGATTACCACGATCATCGTACCGCACACACGCGCACCCTCCCCCCTTTCGTCCCAGTCAATCTTCCCTTTGATGGTGCGGGCATCAGGATATCTACCACGTGGAAAAGTGTTTGCATAACCACGCAATAAGCGAGGAAGGGGGCAAGTGACATAAATACGCTTATAAATATGCACTCACACACGCACAGGAGGGGCAGGGGATTGCAATTCCGTCTTACCGTCTCCTTTGCTCACGTGGAAAATGTCACCCATCTCGGTGCGGGCGAAAAGGCGATCCCTTGAAGACATGTCATTCCTTGGGGGACGGGTTGAATGTTGGCAAGAATCAGCCGTTTGGGTGATGAAAATTATATCCTCCACCCCGTTTCCCAGTGCAACGCACACGCAATCGTACTGTTCTCCGTTTCAGCACGGTGGCCAGATCGGAGTAACGGCCGGATGTACAGATTTATAATTAGAAGTCATAACGGCAAGCAGCTCGCATCTCGCGGCCCTCCCAAAGAGGGAGGGTGGGCCGAAGGGGATCGTTCGGAATCGGCGAAAGGGGGCGACTGCAATTGCGTTATGCCTTTGCCGAGCAGGAAGTGCTTAAATCAGGAAGTGTTCCTCATTCGCACCACTTATTGCTCGTACTTTACGCGCGGTCGATTCCGGAAAATGCAAACCGACGAGAATGGTAGGAGTCAAGTGCGGGGTTTGTTAAAATTTAACGCCCAACTACTTTTTCCCGGGAACGCTGGATGGCCCTTTTAGTCATATGGAGAAAACATTGTAAGTTGTAAGACCAACCGGAATATACGGCTAGAGGATGATGATTAAATTGCACACTTGCTGTCCAGATGTAGGAAACGCACAACAATTTCGAGGAATAAAAGAGTCGTCCCACCAAAATGGAAATACCATATTCTCTAAAATCATCAAATTTTTGGCCCACGCAACCGAAAAGCGAACAAGTCGTCCCATAAATAATTAATCAAAACCATATTCACAGATTTACCAAAACCAAACCATCTGCTTCCGCTCTGTTTTGATTGTGAGCTTTGATTTGAAAGGAAGAAAACGAAATTTGAAAAATTCCTATCTCATCACGTAATGCCGGGGGCATGAAAAATGATCTCATGCAAATACAAAATAAAAAAGGACGAAACAAAGTCACGGAAGCAAATCGTTGAAAGTAGATCGAAATAAAAATCGAACCAGGGAAGAGATATCATTTCGTCTTCCCTGAATGGCTTATCGATCACGGGGGGATGCTGTTTTTCTAGCGGAATATCTGTCGAAATCATATGAAAAACATGTACTCATTTCTGCCCCAAACCTCAGACACATAAATTTCGGCGTGTATAAAACCTGAAAACGGCACGCGAAAAGCGAAAAAGGAAACAATCGTAGTGCCAAATGTTGTCTGTCGCGGCCTGGCGTCACTTTTCTTCTTTCAAGCTCGTTGTCTAACAGTTGTGAGTGTGCGTGTGCTTGATTATGAGTTTGATTTATTAAATGGAATAATTTTCACCGCATCCAGTCGCACGCGAAGACTTACGACGATTTTGTTGTCGGGTTTCGATTTTTATTTTGTCTTCAGAAAAGAAACCTTCATCATCCAATCCCAATGAACGGGACGTGAATTGCGAAAAAAAACACAAATCATATCGAATGCCCCAGAGCCGAAGGATTTTCTAAAACTGAAAGGATGGGGAGATGAAATGTTGATTCACTGTTCTCTTTTTCTGCCACCGAAAGTAATCGTCCCTCGAGAAAAGAAAACGGGAAGAAATCAAACCGCAGAAAACTTCACTCGTGGAGCCCACAAAGAGGAAAAAAAGGGTGGAATGTGTGTGAAATATGATAAATTACTGTTTCCGTTTTGTCAACTCCGAGTGTGAAATAGAAGAGTGAAGTTGGAAGCTACGCTGGCACTGAACCCGTCGTAATGGAGATTATGAACAGATTTTTCCATTTGGAAAATTATTTTTGAACTAACTTCTTTCCAATGTTGTCTTGCGATGAATGTCAGTATGTTAATAGAATTTACAGTGCTTGCCTCCAAACTCTTTCATCCTTAATTTATATTAAAAAGTCATTTGGAGGGAATATATCAAGACAATCTAACATTCACATTGATATTGCCTTCGTCAACAGAGGCACATTCAATACACATGATTCAAAAGGGCCGGTACGCTTCGATTCACCGAACAGAGACGACCAGGCGTAACTAGGGCAACCGGATGGATACCGACGGGCAAGCAATATTTGACAGCATCGAATTAGTTGGTGATTGATAGGAGCGGAATAAAATCTACCGTCTGTGGTCTAGCGGTGGTCTCTAATAATATCCTACCAACGCTCTACGGGAGCTGAGCTAAACCGATGCGGGATTACCTCTGGCAACATCCTATTATGTGTCCTTGAATGATGTAGGTTTATCGGCCGACTCGTACTCAGATTTCACAATTACCTCACGCTTCAAGATTCTGTCGTAACATTATTCGTTACGGGTGACGAAAAGCTATAAAACTGGTTTGCAATTTCGCCAGACCCGTGAATGCCGATCGAAACGAATCGAATCGGGCCAATACGGGATCGATGAAAACTTGACCACCCGAAGAACAGCAGACTGCCTGGGGTGGAAAAATATCCTACCGGCTCACTCGGATCTGTCTTTCGCTTTGTACTGGGCGAAAACGTGTTTGCCTAAATTTAACACACAGTGTAAACATACTTTTTCCTCGCAACACATAAAACACGACCGGATCCGGCCGACGAGTGCCTGTCAGCCGGCACAACACATTCGCTCGATTTCGACTAATACAGGCCGAATATTCGGCGCGACCAGCGGAGGCAATACAAAATAGAAGCTGACGAGAGATGGCCTCGACGACGCCGTGCTGCTCACA
>KE525347.1:3217139-3371619 GCA_000441895.2 Anopheles sinensis
CTCTGCTTTTCACCTTTCATCGCTTTCCATTTGCCCAAAACTAAGCTGTGAAGAGAAAAAGAAGAACCGTGGCAGTAAATGTCAGGCCCGAAGCCCCAGGCCCGTGGGGGCCAACCAAATGACTTCATTTATCTCACATAACACCACAGCAATCATCATCAAATTCAATAATCGCTTACGTGTAGATAAACCTCATCGAGAACGGGAATACACCACCCGGGTGAGGCCGAGGATCATCCGCACCTCCTCTCGGGCTGCATGGTCATGTTTAGGAAAAGGAAGCTTCTAAGGAATCGGCCCATCAACCCGGCAACCTTTTTCGGCCGTTTGGGTGTCATTCACGGGCCCATTAAGTGTGTCGCTTTAGGATGTCGACCGCTCCTTCCCAGGGGGGGTTGGACCAAACCGGGCTGAAGAAAACCCGATTCACATTAAATATGCATAAAATCTCGTACACGAGCGAAGGCTTCTGCTTTTATGATTCCTTTCTTCTCTCTGTGTCCCCAACTGTGTTGTCCATTTCTTGCGGGGAAAATATTGAAGCTGTTAGCATAACAATATTTTAAAACTCAACCTAGAACCAGGTAGGGTTTAACAAGAAACTCTGGGATTTTGTAAATGTCCAATCGATGATGATACACTTTGAAAAACTTGTCCGAGTACTTGATGCACTAATTTTAACTGATTTTATCAATGGACAACAATGTTTATGGTGGGAAACGATTAATTTGTTTTCACATGCATCGCATTTTATCATTCTATTCAACATTTCTCCTCGGCATTTTTATGTACAGATTGATTTTACGAATGATTGATTGATTTACTCTCCTTTGTCGAATGTAATGCGAGCAATAAGCTTTACAACACCGCTCGCCCCAAATGGGCTGTGAAAGCCATCGTAAATTAACCCAGGAACATCATGAGGAATGTATTCCCCTTTTATGTCTACCACAAGAACTTAAGGGACTCAATAAGATTGTTGATGCTGCCTCCCGGGAAAATCTCCTCAGCGTCGGACGAGCTCGAGAAGAGCCGAGGGACGGTAAAATGACTTCTTCCACCCAATGCCACATGCACGCCGGCCGTTAGACATAACAATAACATTTACAGGAATTCTAAGCTATTTCTAGCGGACGAAGGGGGCGAAGCGGACGGGCGTCGTAAAAGCAAATGTAACGGCCTATGGCTCCCGGGAGACGAAAACTCGCTGCGCCGCACGGCAGGTCCCCGACCGACCGATGCAGAGCCCATACCGACGACTTGGGAGTGGACAACACTGTGTTCAAGATGCTAGCTAGCTGTGACAGTTTTATAGGAATTTCTCACATTCTTTCCTTCCCAATCTCTTTCGTCCACAGAATCGTGCCGAAAACCTACCACCGGGAAGGAATTCGAACACATGCTGATCACACTAGCCTCGTGATGACTTTGAACGGTGGCACGATCTACTCAGCCGGCGGGCACGTGCAAGTTAATTTATGCCGTTTGATGTATTACGGCTGGCACGATGAGCCCGAGATCCCCGAAAGAATTCGTAAATACGGTTGATTTATATGGTGCTTTAATGAGTTGCCATCTGTATCACTTTTCATTTTGATTAAGAATGACAACATCATGGAAGACACGAGTAAAATATTATCGATATCTGGTTCCTTCAAGGAAGCACATTGAGTAAACATGATAATTTTACAAATGCTTTCATTTAGGACTTTCAGACGATTTGTCTTTTCCTGCTTACTGCCGGTAGCATTTGATAACTTTCGACAGCAATCAGAAAAAGACGCCTCGCCTCGAGAGAAAACAACGTGTACTTTCGCTGTGATATTCAATACAATTCAACTACTAAGAAAAGTAATAAATTGTTAAACATTCGAAATTCCCGCAATAAAGATAAAGCTTGGTTTATTTTACTCACGTACGTAATGTTTAGTTTACCCAACCGGCAGCGTTAGAGAGCCTCCAAATATATCACATCACTCAAGCACTGGCGCTCGGAGGTTCATCGAACTCGGGATACATCTCTGCGAGCAAAATGTCGAACAAGCAGTACATCAGATGTTTGTTCAGTACCGGTGACTGCAGTACATCGGCCAAGTTTCCCAATCCGCCCCGCAAATCTTCCAGACGCTTGCGAGCCTCCTGCTGCCGTTTCAACAGTGTTGCCGGAGTCGGTTCCGGCTGCTTCCGCAAGAAGACATGCTCCCGGAGGAGATTGATGAGAAACGCAAGGCGGCTTTGCTTAAGGCCTGCTCGGATGAGTTTCGCCGTAAGAGAGTTGATCAACGTATCGACCGATTTGCGTGAAACACAACAGAATGCTAAAGCCAAGCGGACGATGATGAATGGTGCGTTGAGAACTTTTACCACTGAAAATAAAAATGCATAAATAAAGATCTGTATTTTGTGTTCCGATTGTGTTTTCATTCTTTTCTACCATACGCAACTTACAGATGTACACGAAGCATTGCGAAGGACCTCGGACGCTATGTGAGAGCAGCGATGTGGTGTGAGTATTTTTGGAAGCTTTCTTCAACTCAAAAAGATCGCCAAAAACCACACTGTGTCCGGGCACTCTGAGCTTCTTCTTAACCGGTTCCTTTTCGAGTACAACATCTTCCCCGATATCCGGGCTAGAATAAACAAACTAGAAATAAAATGGCCCCATCCATTATGCACTGCCAAACACCTTACCTTTGCTCAATGGAATGCATAAACGTGGCCATGAATGCGTCCAAGCTTTGACCTTTCTCTTTGCGTAGCTTCTGCGTTACCGAGCTGTAAATATTGTTGCTCGGCATTGAGTGAACATCGTTCAACGCATCCCAAACGGTCGGGGCCTCCGTAGCTTCGATAGGTGCACCGTCAACGGCACCTCTAATCACTTCCTTAAATTTTGTACTGAGTTTCGTACCTGATCCGCTTGAGCCATCGGTTCCCCTGAAAAAAAAAGAAGCAACATCATAGTTTCTACCTTTTTTGCCAGTCGATTGAGTTACCTCTTTTCGGAATGGTCTCTGATTTCCCGTCCACCGTAAACTAGTTCAAAGTATTCAGACGTCTTGCTGAACTGTTTAACCCACTTTTCTTCCAGTTTCAATCGGACCCTTTCATGCGCTTCCGTTAACGTGGTCACGGGCGTGTTTGAGTTATCGTTCGCTTGTACCATAAGCTGGTACGTGTTGAACAATTTTTCTGACTGCTGGTGCAGTGACGACAGTTTTGTCGGATCCGTTGTAATGTGAGGATCTTCCAGCTCCTTGTTCAGAGTGTCTGCAAAAAAAAACCAATAGTGAGCGGCAGCAAAAACAATGACGTTCGAATGACTTACCAACATCTAAATAGAAACGCAGTAACTCCACTGATCCTTCCTTGATGAGAAACTGCATAAAATAGTACAGCTTGTCCTGGTCCTGCCACAAGCTTTCTTTGGGAATGGTTACTTCAACGCCACACTCAACCTTGCGCAAACTGCGACCCACAAAATCATGGAGTATATAAACGGGACCTTCCTGGCCCTTTTGGGCGGAGGACGGCTCATTGGGTCGAGAAACATCCTTCGATCGTTTTTCCGTTGCAATTATGATAAGGAGGTTGATGAGGTTAGGGTCAGCAATAACGTCCATTATTGGAAGCAGCACCCAAAACGTTAGAAGCTCTTTGATCAAGTTGAAAAAAATCTTACAACCCGTATTTTCCGGTGTGCAAAGTCGCGGAATCAAAACCTTGGCCACGCCCCGCAGATAGTTCAATTCCGACGCACGGTTAAGCACCGCCGGATGGATCGGATACTCGTCGATAACGAAGGTTTTTGCCAGTTTGTCCATTGGGACTCGATCGACGAGCAGCATCTTGGCAATGATTTCGTAGTGGATGAACACGGTCGGAAGCATTCGGTTCATGATCACTCCGGGGGCATCAATTTCCTTCGCTCGCAGCAGCAGCCGGCACAGGGCGTCCCGAAGGTTCGACTTCAGATGATACAAAAACTCCTCATCCGGTGTCACCTGATTGTACCAGCTTCGAATGAAGTTGTCCAGTATGTGGGTAAAGAACTTATCTACCGCATCGTCCAGCGAGCGTTCGATGAGAAAACCTTTCCACGGTTCCGGGACGAGTACGTTGCGGTTATGCCTTGGGCATCGCTCATTGCCACATACATCACATTCGAAACGGTGTGGGCCATGCTACGAAAGAAAAAATAATAATAAAAATACGTAACTTATTAATGTTTCCATTCCCGTGTACATGTGAATACGTACGTAATCTTTGAAACCAAAGAAATCCTTTATTTTTTGTATATACCGTCCACAGGTTTCCTTGTGATTGAGAACAAACACTGCCGCCGCACAACCATTGACAAAAAATAACAGAATCGTCAGGCCAATAATGGAGCTGCGGGGAAATCGTTCAGTTAATTGATGACCGAGAAAGTAAAGCATGCAAATGCTACTTACCTCAAATAAAGCGTACAGACAAGCGAAAGAACCGCCACGAATGCTGCCACAACACGAGCGATGTCATCTTGGTAAAATTTGGAAAGCACCTCTTTCACATGATAAAACAACATACTAATCTACTCTTTGAGCAATCGTCGGGTTTTGAGACAAAACTCCAGACTAAACTGTGCTGCACTTTCCTCCCGAATAAATGGTAAACAAATTTAATCGATTTCAACCTTCTTGACGTTTCTTTGTTTTCCTCCCACATGCTTTGACAACACGATCAGCTGTTTAAGGGCGATTTAAATCTGTTGACAAACAAATTAAACTTGGATGATATTTATTTAATGATTTACGAAATATTCAAAGCTATTCAGTGTATCAAAAACGGATTTATTCTAGTACTTTTCAACCTTTCCTTTAATAATCTTCACGGCTTCGACAGGGCGATCGTTTTTGTCGGTTTCCACGAGGCCTATCCGCTTTACCGCTTGCATGCCGGAGTGCACACGACCGAATATCGTATGTTTTCCATCGAGCCATTGCGTCGGACCGAGCGTTATGAAGAACTGTGATCCGTTGGTGTCGGGCCCGGAGTTTGCCATCGACACGATCCCTGCTCCGGTATGCTTCAGATCGGAATGTATTTCATCGGCAAACGTTGCTCCATAGATCGACTGTCCGCCACGTCCGGTACCGGTAGGATCACCGCCTTGTACCATGAAGTCACGAATGATGCGGTGGAACTGTGTTCCATTGTAGTATCCTCGTCGTGCTAACTCGGCAAAGTTTCTACAGGTATTCGGTGCATGCTTCCAGTAAAGCTCGATCGTTATTTCGCCCATTCTGTGGACAAAATGCGTTTGGGTTAAAATGATCAATGAAAAGTGCGATCCGTGGACAACTTACGTGGTCTCAAATGCGACAAAATGTGGCTGCCACAGTTTGTCAGGTATTCCACCAGAATTAGTTGATTGTATAGCCAACATTTTGTAAAAATAGAAAATTTCTTCCCAATCTCAAGCAACGCTAGTTTTCCAAACTTTCGAAGGATGCAAACAAGGCAACTGTCACAATGTGACAATTGCTGTCAAATTTATAACCGGGGGGCTACTCAATGGTTTCGAGATTTTTAACGACGAAAATATACCGTGAAAAAGCCATGTTTACCACAAATAAAGCGGATCTGCATTATTATATTTTAGTAATCATGTTTCGCAGCGAAGAAACACCTTTTTCCCCAAAAGAAAATGCATTTCATCGATCATCATACCACTGTTCGAAAGGTACGTGTGAAAAACGTTGTTCGACATCTACCGTCAGCTGTCAAGCCGGAAAACTGTTGACGGTTTTCCATTTAAAATCAAACGTCCAGAACGACACAATCAGATGCTTCTTCAGAAGCTGATCGTCCTGGTCGCATCTTTTAGAATTTACTCAAGTGCATTCTGTGATGGTTTTCTTTTGCTCATCATGAACGAATAATCAAGAAAAAGCTGTGTTTTACTATTATTATTTTAGGGAGCAGGAAGTGAAACTAGTGTAGTGAATCAAAATTGTTTATTCTAAAAGGAAGCTCAACTGTTCTGTCGAATTCCATATCTCCTATTCATTTGGCGGCAATGGATGCGGATAGTTTCTTAACGCCTCGAAAACTGCTGCAAAATGCACTTGCCCGAACGTCGTCTCGGACGTCCATGTCCTCGTCACCATCACTGCTGGCCGTCAAGACGCCGACATCACTGTCTCGTGCGAGTAACATTAGCTGTAATACAACCACCGGCCGACTCAATTTACTACCGGTGCTACAAACTCCACCATCCCGTATGTTGAAAACCCGCGTCGTGAACCCTTTCGAGCCGGCTCTTGCCGATCGGTTACACCTGCCAATGATCGCAAGTCCGTCGCTTTTCCACCGGCCCAGCACGCCGCACAACAGTAGCATCAGTCAGTTCGAGTGGACGATCGACGAGGTGTCGTCGCTCGGTCCGGCCAATGTCGAGGTGCACGAGACGCAGTACATCGAAACGGTAGATCCAGTCGTGGAAGCACGGGTACAAGCTGCTATCAGCACCTACTTTAAAGAGCATAGCATTGTGCCAAGCCCGATCGATTGTCCATTGAGAAGTCAAAAGATAGTATTGTCGAAGGACAGTGTGAATCTGTCAACATGTATCAGTGAAAAGGGACGATCGAAAAGGAGAACCCGCGATGGAGTGAGTCAAACTATCCTAACATTCCCACCACAACTGCCCGATCATGTTGAAGAGGTTCTGCAAAAGTACCTCACGTTCAAAGAGGTAAGATATTTGTTAAATGCTAGGAGGTAAACTTTCGATGAAATGGCCGATAAAATGTTATGCCTTTTTCAGGATCAACAACAAACCCACAATTCTACGCTTGACGAGTCGGCAGGCTGCAGCATCGATCACGATGCCCGCGATGCGTCCTTGCGAAGAAAGCTGTTCAATATTTCGGGAAGAAACGATGATTCGGACGATGACGCAGAGGCCAATCGACTGGGAAATTCATTAGACGATCTAGAACTGCAGGCACTGAGCCCGGCACCCGACTCACCCGAAGTGGTGATTACTCAAGAATCCGATAACCACCAGGATTTGAAACGCACCAGATACTTTGGCTCACAGGATGCGATATACCCAGATGATCTGTCGCTAAGTCCTGTGATCGACAATGACGCGGAAAGTTCTTTTGGGGCACTCTCTCCTATATCGAAAAGCTCGTTGAGTCCCTGCCCAGACGATGCGCATGACCAGCATTATTCGGATTTGGATGCAATTTATCGTAGCACACCGGAACCGTCCACCCAATCTGTTCAGAGTGATCATCATTCGTTGGAACTTGGCGGCAGTCGTGTTCATGTGGATGGTAAGTATAGTAAGGTGTTTCCAAACCCGAACGCGGTTTCTAATAGGACATCCTTTTCTTACTAGGTTCCGTAAAACATACCGAGCTGACCAACGTTCTGGCTGAGACATGTCTTTCCAGTGATGGTGACAACAATCTGAGCTTATCGTCGCAATCTGTGGAAGGCTCGCAGCGTTCTCGCTCGTCAATCACGCCGCTTCGGAGATATGAAAGGAAGGTTAAACGTCGCAATAATCGTAAAAATTTGTCTCATTCCTTTCTTCTCATAAACGAGAATGATGCTGCTGCTGGGGTCGTTGACGAAAACGCAACCCACAAGGGTAACACAGCTGATGTATCAATGAATCGACCCACTCCTTCGAAGGTGCTATCGCCCATCAAAGAAAATTTAGTGGCCGACTCGGGAAAGCTACCGAAGGATGTGAATTTTTACCGCACTGATAGTGGCTTCAACGAAGAGAGCCAGAGCCATGATAATGCTAACGATCTTTCGGATGTATCGATGCTTTCGGAAGAATTCTGCAATACGCCCGGCAGAAAACGATACGGACCTATCTCCGAAAGCTCGAACACGCTAAGGGGCCATGAAGTTTCCTATTCTATAAGACTGTGACAATCAAAAAGTGATCTGCATCCATAGTACTGCCGCAACAAGCCTTTAGAGTTAAACAAAATTAAATAGCTTATGAAACAAAATTCAAAAACTAGAAAATTTGGATCGCACTTGATAGCTCAATTTTTAAAGCAATATTTCTGCTATGTTTTATATAGCGATGCATTGATAAGAAAAGGCTGGATAACGAGGATAGATAGAACAAGTACGTTTAAGTGACTTTGTACGAACCCAATTGTAAAACCGTTAATTTGAACATTAGGTGATTGTAAATGACAGTGTATTTTATATGCTCATTAAACCAATTTTAGAATAAAATGCCTAGATTTTAATTCCGACTTTTTTGTATCTAATTTCCATGAGAACAGATATCCTTTGCATATTTCTTTCGTTTCGAAAGTTTTCATAAGGATGTAATTCCTTTGCTTGGAACGGCATTAACCTACTGAGTTCAATCGAAGGAGCTTTTGACAGGTCGCCTCAGTTGACTTTGTTTTCCTTCTTCGGTTTTCCGAAAGACCGATCTTGGATTTGATAGTCTTCATCGAAATAAACTAAACGAATTGTTCGTATCCTTCGTCCGGGCGACTTCTTTTCTGGTAAGTATTGTGGCATAACATGCACTTGCTCCATCGGAGACATTCTCCTGGGAAATATAAAAGATTTGTTTGTTTATTTCTCCGGAACAAAATTATGTAATTGTGCGCATCGCAACCGGAATGCCCAATCGAACGTCAAAACCATCGGCTGGTGTGCGATTTGTAGTTTGCCAACGATGGGCCACGGACATGGACATGGACCGCCGTACAAGGTGCCGGATGCATCAATCTACAAGGTAGCCGATGCTCCCGAGCTGGTGGAAGTGGAGCGTGCACTCGCCCGTCGGGGCCTTAAGGATCCGTGGCTACGGAACGAAGTGTGGCGCTATAACGTGAAACAATTTTCCACTCATCGCTCGCGGCTGGTCACGTTCCTGTTCAAGGGATTCCCTCTCGGGTTCGCCGCCTTCGTCGCCACGATTGGGCTGGAATATGCGCTGGGAGTGGACTATCACGGCGGCCACGGACACGGTGGTAATGGCCATGGTCATGGAGACGAGAAAGGCCATGGAAGCGGTCATCACTAGTGCAATAGAAGGATGGTGCTCGTTTGTTACTACCGTACTTTAGATTTTATTTCGAAAAAAGTCTGCTTCAGAATAAATTCATTTGTTTTGTAGCAGATACAAACAAAACGGCGTATAGTTTGAATGTAGGAAAAGATGCGAAGATGCCATTAGCTCGAAGCCCGTGGCTTAAGTTCCTCGTAGCACGAACGAAGAAATATGCAAGTCTTCTTCTGTGGATTGTAGTACTCGTGCCCTTTGGACCAATCGTATCCCACGGCGTACGCGAAGATCTGACCATTGCTGTTGAAGCAACACTTGGTAATGGACTGGTCCAGTGTTTCGGACGATTTGAGTTTCGTACGTGCGTCCTTATCCCAGAAGCTGAACGAACCATCCGACCCGACCGTCGCCAGGGTTCCATGTATCGGATGGAATGCAATATCATTTACAGCATAAATGTCCTGATAACCGGTCGACCCATTCGAACGGTGACATTTGAAGGTGAAGTTATCCTTCGGGTTCACCGGAGCGACGTACTGTATGGCCACACGGCCTTCGATACTTCCGAGTGCGTATCCAGTTGGAGCCTTCTTTTTATCTCGGAAAACCGATACGGTTCTGTGCTGATACTTCAGGGGGCTCTCCTGCTGCTTGAACTGAGTTGGTTTGTTCTCTAGAGAGTAGATCAGAATGTGGCGTCCGGCTGTGCCGACGACGGCCATCGGGTAGTCGACGTCCGCGCAGTAGCATCGTTCCGGCAGCTGGATCGACATCATCGGCTGTGGGGTTCGTGTGTCCCAAAACTTGAGAGTCTTGTCCCACGAGCCGGTCATCAGACACGTGTAGTTGGTGCCCTTTACCCAATGGCACGTTTTGATGGCGGCGTCATGTTGTGCCACCTGAACTACCTGATCCGATGCAAGATCCCAGCATTTCACTTGCTTGTCCGTGGACGCGATAAACACCTTACTACCATCGTCTGCCCAGCAAACATCCAGCACCGGTCCACCCATGGTTTTGATCGATTTGGGTACAGTTTTGCCGGACTGCTCCACTTCCCAGCAGCGCACGCTACAATCCCAGCTGCCGGCGATGAGGAAATTCTGTTGCAACGTTGCCGGACTGAACTCCATCGCTGAGACGGTATCCTCCGGCGGTGACGTCACCTCGAAATCCTTCATTGGATTGTTGGTCGTCGTCGCTGCAGGACTCCCGAATCCTGTATTGGCTCCGAGTGTTTGCGTGCCAAACATGGTGCCGGTGTGCTGTACAGAATAAACCAACGTTAGTTACTTCCAACACGCTATCAAACGTTGAGAGAGTGATAAAGAGTCTATTACTTATGCTTGCAGCACTAATAAGGAAAACTATTACTTGTTTGAAAAACAATCACAACTTATCTCAAGCAAAATGCGTCTTTTTCAGTGCGCTGTCAAGAAACCGCGGCAGCTCGAAGTTTACGTTTGCTCCTGCCGCTAGGTTCGTTCCTTTGAAATGAAAAGAAACGAGTTGAAACCCGTACAAACCGGTTCATTCTGTAATTTATATGATTAAAATTTAGTAAAATATCGAGCTGGAGAAGCTTATAAGAACATTTTCAAATAGAATTCAATTGTGTTTTTCATTTTTTGAAGGATGAATTTGATCTGCTTTGCATAAAGATTGTTTCTTAAACCGTTTTAAACCGGTTCATGTGACGTCATGAACGTTTCAGACGAAAAACTAGTGATGTGACGCTGGGACTCTGAGGTCCGAGATGGTGACTCAGTTGTTTCTTTTTAGCAACTATATTGAGTCAAAAAATGAGATGTAAATGTACAATTTTGCATAATTAAGCGAAAAGAATATGTTTAAAAATCTAGTTTTGTTTTTGAATGAATCATATCTGCTTCTTCTTGTATGAAATTCAAACCGAAATTTTCCTATTCCTTCTACAAGAACGGATTGCACCTACATAACACAAGGTTCGGAACACCGATCCAGTTGATCGGGATGTTTGCATCAACAGACGCACGACGAGTTTAGTTTTGGTTCAGCGCTGCTAGGAGCAGCATCTCGCGGACCGTGGTGGCTTCGATTTCATCGGACAGGGGATAGAAAAAAGGCAAAAATCTCATTCGCTGCAATGTGTCCTGGTTTTCTTTCCGTGTTGTGCTTGGTGCCGGTCGAAAATTCACCATCGTAGAGTGCATGCTGGTTGGTAGGCGGGATGCTGCTCAATTAAATCGTTGGCCCCCGACGAACGGCGCGGCGCGAGCCTTGTGTGTTCTCTCGGGTCACCGGCACATCATCAATCGAAACATGTGTGAACTGTGGGTTGTCGGTTTCTACCTGGAAAAGGCAGGGTTGGCGGGTGGCGTAGTACGCAAAGCATAAAAAGGAGGAGAAGGCGAGGAAGAAGACGTGCTAGGTTGTTTTGGTTTTTTTTCGGTGTGTGCATCTTCTCGTGTGGGTAGTCTCCTTCCGCCCCGAGCGTTTCCTTAGCGACCGCGCTGTTTGTACACCTATGTTTGCGTGCTAGAAGAAGCGCAAGAATCAGACGCAAAAGAAGCGTGGTATTTTCTTCTTTAAGTTTCATTCGTTCTCAAGATTCGGGATTCGCTAACGCACACGGGTTGGGATCACTGATTGCCCACGGCCACGATTGCGACCGAAAGGAGTGAACGGAAGACAAGAAAAGCGCCGGGGATTGACGCGGGGAAAGGACAACGGGCGCGAGCGGGTGATAGCGAAAATTCGCTTTGCGACGATGCCTCCGCGAGAATTGCGTGATTTCGGTCCAAAGGTAACACCGAGGCGGCGAGAAGAATACGGAACACAAAGGAAGGATTTCGTTCAAAACAACGCGCAAGCATGTGATTCTATCTCCTCCAACGCTGGTTCGCTGGTTAACGTAATTGTACAATTTTGAGACCCAAGGGGTCAAGGATCGGCCGTTCTGGGTGCGGAAAGGGCAAGGCATTTTCGTTCTTTTTCCCGTTTGCGGGTTGTTTTTAGTTCGTTCGTGGGGTTGCAATCGGATATACGAGGCAGCGTTCGATTTGTCGGTAGCGCGGCTTTTAATGGTGGCTATTTTAATAATTTCTCGTTCAAGAAAAATCCCTCGGCTTCGGTTTCGAATTTCACATTTGAATTTTTGTTGATTTGTTGTGTTCTCTCGTTTGCCAGCTGAAGCAGTGCGTTGTGCAATGTGTTTTTGGCTTCGTTTCTGCCCACTAGAAACGCGTTGTAAGTTAATGAAGTAATAAAAAAGGCTACCCCCGTTTGAAAGAAGGAAGTCGCCAAGTGTGCAGTTTTTAGTGGGTGCTTGTGTGTGTGTTTGTTGTGTGCCAAGTGTTCATATGTACGCCATTGCCAGCCCGCGAAGGGTCGGTTTGTGCGGTGGAGAGTAGCAGGTTCGGTGCGAAAAGGATCGCGAAAGAGGAAAACGAAATATTCATTCAAATAAGTCCTGTGCGGAAAACACGTCTTGTTGGCGCAACAAGATGTGCGTGAGTCGCCAGATTGTTCGCGTCCGAGCTGGTTCAGCACAGCATCATCATCATCAACATCAACAGCAACAACAACAACGACGACGGCCGGGAGGGAAATGTTTCGACTTTTCGCCGCCAAACGTCCACGCCAACGCGGGAATGTTCGTGCTGGCGTTGCTTCTGCTGGCCGTGGCGACCGGCGCGGTGTCAATGACCGTGCCTGACATTGACGGTGTGCAAATTTCTGGTGCAAGTGCACCGGCGGTGAAGGCCAGCAGCATCGTAACCGGTTTCGACAGTCTGCCCCGAAGAGTGCCCCGATCGCCGGAGCCTGAACCATCGACGTCCACGAAACAACCACCGGGAGCGGCGGCCGCGGTCACGGAGGAAGCTCAAGGTTGGTACCAGCTTTTCGTTTTTTTTGTTTGCCGTTTGTTGTTTTGCAAACCATAAAACAACACTAAACAGATGAAACGCACTACCCCACAGCGTGCGTGCAGATAACGGGCTAGAGGAATTTTATTGGCGCCTTCCCGAAATCCTAAATGGCGTTAGCCCGAGCGAAATTAACGCCAGCAGAAACACGTTTGTTGTGCCATTAAAAAGCCCCCATCCGGCTTAGGTAACGCGGGACGAGGACTGGTCTTTTGACATTTTAGAACATCACACACGACGAAAAAACAACGAATCTTTAACCCATGTGTGCGATACGGAATCGCTTACGAAATCGCAGACTCCGGCTGGTCGGAGGAGGAAGCGCTCGTCGTTTGGATGTTTATGGTCAAGAGTAGCCGAAAAACAAACCTGCCCCCTTGAGAGGGAGAGGGGAATGAGAAGAAGAGGAAGATGAAACGAAAAACACCATTTTTAAACGCCAACACACCTTTAGCCACCATCCCAAAGTCCGCTGGTAATGGGGCTTGAAATTCGAGTTGAATATTTTCACTCGTTTCATTTGCCATTTTTAAGGTTTTTCTTGTTTTGCTAGCGAGAAAACCCTGCGGTTCGCTTTTTTTTTCCTCACCGCTATCTTGCCCGCTTGTTGGGAATGGCATCTTCACCGTCTTCACCGAATGGCTAAAGGTTGGTGCAAAGTTCGTTCACTGTTGACATAACGATTTGTTTTTTTTCTGTTTTCTGTATCTCACTCCCCTAAGAGGGGGTTCTTCATTGCAGGATACGGTTCAAAATCTGGCAAAGATCGCTACCTTTAAATGTTTTCCCCGCCGCGGTGTTTGCTGGAAATCTGTTCAAACTAGATTAAGATGTTTACGATCGAATGAGGAGTGCGATGGAACATGCGGTAAACTGGAATGTGGCTGTGTTACGACTTGATTAACGAAAAGAACAAAATTCCAATCCCACATCTCGGCGAAACTCGTTCGCGAGCTGGTCGGATCCGGCACAGGAAGGATGTGATTATTGGGATGCTGCGAATCCCAAATATATAACCTGGTGATAACATTTGAAATGTACGCACGGTTGATCGGCTGTTACGTCAATCACATGAGCCGATCTTCGTTGCGTTGGAGTTGTTGCTTACTTTTCGATGCCAAGGGCAACCCGGAGATGAAGAATCTCTCTCGCCTCCAATCCGGAGCTTATCAGCGGTCACCGCCATTCTAGCGTGTTACCCGAAGTCCGGAAGAAGGAGGTGAATGCGTTGCACACGTGCCTTTGCCAACCGCTCCCAGATCCGGCAGACACACACACAGCTGGAAATCAATCAATCAACGATCTAATCACATTTATCCGTCGCATCATGCTGTTCACCAGCACCCCGGGGGAACCCGGGGCCGAGAATAATTGGCATGTTGTGCCCAAAGGGGGACAAGTCCCGTGCGCCATTGCGCGTTATCTATAAATGCTTATTTGACTTTTATTTATTCGTCCCGGGAGCAGAGATCCCTACTTGCCTTCTGCATTGATAAGACGCGCGACTCCCCGAAAACGCCTAGAATGGGAAAAGCGACAACAACCCGTTTCGGCACAGACATGACATCTCCCCGTGAAAGCGAAAGGCTGACATCGGTGGAATCGTGGGAATACGGTTGCGAACCTTATCTAATGCATATATTGATACTTTCATGAGAATTCACTTCGCTCCGGATGGTTCTTGATTCTTGAGGGAGGGAAATATGTGGGTTTGGGAAGAGTTTTTCTTTTTTAAGAATGCCTCCGGGCACACGTGTGCATGGTTTCGTCTTCGACCCAATTTACGATTCCAATAAACTGATCTTTCCATTCCGAGTAAGTAACGGGGACGCATTGGAATTTTAGAATAAGCTCAACTCAACCGTTGCTTGAGTCGGTTTGAAGAAAATGTGTCCATTGCCACTCAATTCAACTCGATTTATATCACGCCTCAGCTCTGTCATCCATTTTTCTATCCGTAAGAGTATCACAACGTTTCAAAATCGATTCAGGTCACGGAATAATTAGTGCATTTGTCCGAAAGATATTGCTGCAACACAGACCGTCCTTTTACCGAAATCAGGATCACAAATCTTGCGGACAGGGGTTGCGATTTCACGAGAACTCAGTCGGACGTTTGCTTAATGCCACTAATTGCATTGGTTGTGTCTGCATTTACACACTTCCTCACTCCTCTCCCCGTTTGGAAACGTTTGTCCTTTTCGTTTTTATGGTGGCGTCGATCCTGGGGAAGGTTTTACGTTCCTCGCTTGCCTGTGACGTATGGTTTCGAAATTTATAGCCCGAAATGTCCCATTGCCGGGACAAAACGTCAACGGTTCGGCTAATCCCGACGAAATCATTTGTTTGCACAGATGGTTCCGATTGGGATTCAATTGTGACTGTGCACACATTTAATTGATTGATTTTGGTGTAAAGCACGACATTTGAAATGCGGGTTTTTATCCCAACTTTAGTTGTCTGATGTTTTTTTATTGTTGTAAGAAATCTTCTCAAAGTTGTTTCAAAATCCTCTTTAAACAGTCTAGTGTTTCCACAACTTCGTTTCCATATTTCACGCTTTCAGCACATCCTTTCGCCCATTAAAGGGTTGTTCAACAACCATCCAACGTTGTGAAAGATGAAATTAATTAGTGAAATTAAATCCTCGCATCATCACCATATTCGTGATTATAATTGTGTATTGATTGCTTTCAACGAAGCATCTCCTCTGGGAATATAGATGCACGCTGCTGGTCAGAGGAAAGCGAACATTCATTAGTTTCATCAGTGTCTAGTTTGGACCTTTGACTTGAACACATGAGCGTTTCATAAAGCATTGAAAATTTCATTAAATGGTCAAACAGTTAAAAGCACAGCGTTTCTATGCTGAACGTCAACCGAATTCAAAGGGAAAGAATAAAAAAGAAATGTTGATTCGAATGTTCGGAAAAACCACCTCCGGGACACCTTTCCTGCCCCTTCCCCTCGTAGGAAAAATTGCTTCCAGCAAATCAAGCAGGAATTTCCAATTCTTTACAATTTCGCTTTCAATGAAACACGATCCACGTTCAACCCTTGCGAGGCCTGATTCGAGCTCGGGCTGTGGATGTGAGATTAACGAGCATCCTTGCCCCACGGGGCTGGTCAGACTGTTCAAAGGGACGTGTGTGTGCGTGTGTGATGGATGTCTATTCAAATTCGCACGCCTCCGACAAAAGCCCAATCAGCCGAAATACTTCCTTCCAGCCCAATGGATCCCTTTTTCCCATGGTGGAAAACTATCGCCCAACAATCATACACCTCATCTCGCTCCCACCCTCCCCCACCTCCCCCTTACCCTCCCCTTCCACCTAACCGTGTTCGTGCTAGATAAAAGTCAATCGGGGTTTGGTTGTTGGAACGGCGACGGTCGGCACCCATTTTCGGTCGAACAAAAAGCGGACATCAAATTTATATCAATTTTCCACCACATGACATCATAAACATCGTTCGGCGACACGTCCCCTTCGGCATTTGGACGGAATGCTGCGGCGTTCTTGCCATCCTTAACTTCATTTTCCGTTACCCTTGCAAAGTGACAATGGGCAATCGGATGAACCGTTCGACCATCGATGTGTTTCGAAAAAGGACCGTCCACGCCAATCGCTTCAAAAGTGCTTTCTTTCTCTTCATCTGTCAGAGACAAAAGGGCACGAAATGAGTCGGACGAAATGTTGGCGACATATATGCGCCCGTCGCTATCAATCATCGGCGTTCGATTCGTGTTGCTTTCCCCGAATGTAAGAAGTCGTCCTAGAAGTGGAGGACCATTTGTAATTTCATTCGCTTTCTGGTACCGGATGATTCCCGAGATATGAACACTATTCTGTGGGGTTAATATTTGATGCAGATGAACAGCTTGACCACAACGACAACGGGTTGATTCCAGGGAGGGTTGACACATCTGGCACATTTGTCACGCATTAGAACTGACCGCACGCAGAATTGCAGACAAAGGGTATAAATAGTTGATTTGGGAAAAAGCCTGACTCTGACATGTAAGCAGGTCATAAGAGTCGTCATAGCTATGTGACGCTTTGCGTTCTTTGAATGATGAATAATTCAGTTTAGTAGAAAATTGTATTACTTAAACTGCATTTTTACAGAGTAGTTTATACGACATATTTAGAGAATTTCATGTGAACTAAAAGGAATAAAGCTGGCTTATCCTTTTCGTTGCTTTTGGAAAATGTTACTGGCCTTCGATTCAGTACATTTGTCCACTTTGAAGGGCAATTTCATCCAAAAAGAGAAAGATTTCCAGAACAAGAAAAGTGAATGTCAGTACATTTGCTTGGATTACATTGTATGATTTATTTAATTCTCCGTACGTCTTGGCACTGCCGTATTGGGTGTCTTATCCTCCTTCTTCCGTCCAAGTGGTCATACTTCTTATGAATTGCGTCTGTCCCATCGATGTGTAAGAAGCAAATGGGCAGGGTGACGCCATCTATCTGGCAGCTTAGTCAGCTGCTTCGGTCGGCAAAGATGTCCCACAGTGGTGCTCCGTTATTAAAACAATAAGTTTCCTGCACCCGTTGACGTGCCTTGCCGATGTTCAATTCATTTCCATTCAGCGCGGACTTTCCTTTTTAGGCGATGAGTAATTAATCGCGAAGGGACTAGCGGGGGCGTTTACGTAATCGACGTTTCGTCGTCGCTACTTATTCCAGTCATGGACGAACCAGTATCAAGCAGTGTGTTATGACTAATAATTTACGGGTTTCATTCTAGTGTCGCTTCTCCACGGCCATAACTCTTCTTCCATTTGGCGAAAGTGGTTATGTTTGTTTCCTCTCATTAATGGCTTCTGCTAACTCCCTTCCCCCTGCCTACAGATGGGACAAACCCGCACTTGTGGAACATCGTGGTTTTCAATTTTCTACATTCTACCGGGTGTCATTTCGAATGCTGCGGAAAACTTTTTCCCTCCAATCCTTTGTGTCACCTATTGTGAGGCGATGAAAGGGGTTTGTCAACGGTTAGTCGTCGGTTTGGTTTAGTCCCCCCCGAACACCGCAACATATTTTACTTCGACCGCTTGAACTTTCCAGCATCCTTTCTCCACAACCGCCCGGAAAGCGGTTGCTTGTAGTTGGAAAGGGGAGTGGGAAAAAGAAATAAAAATGAAAATGTTCTCTTGTGTCGTACAGGAATTGTAGCTTTTGCCATCGGAGCCTGCACATAAATTATGATCCGAACGGGTTCTGAGACTACACAATGGTTCTAAATGTTCCAGCTCTCTCGACACACTGTACACACAAACTGCCAACTCTACTTGGTCGGTTGCAGATTGCAGAACGAGAAAAGCTCTTGTCCTTTTGTGTGGCGGTCAGGGCAAATAATTCATTCTTTTTTCATTTTCGAATCATGGCGTACGAGGCTTTGTGCTGAACTGAAATTGGACATGAGGGTGTTTGAGGACGCGCCAAATGGATCCATTTAAATATGCATCCATTGGGGTTGGGCGCATTGTCGATCAATTCCGGGCAGCTCTCGCTTTCCTCCTCCGCCAACATGTTCCATCAAATTGGCAATTCCGGAAGCAGAATTGGATTGCGGTCGGGGCACATATGGTAATCGTGTTTTGCTGGGAAATGCCCTTTTTCCCCACTGTGTAAGTGGTGAAAAATTGGATCCTCAACAACTGCTGGATTACGGGGGTCCTAACCACACTTATTGCTTCAAGTTGTTTGGGAAAAAAGAACCCATCTGAATGAGTCGAATGGCAGGGACGATGCTCTGGACGGCGGCTTGAGTTTGAAGGAGTAGCAATTATTCTATCAGTTATTCGCCCAGCTCCCCTGAAGTAACCTGAACCTCGACCACCATCGGGTTTCGTGCACGTGGCGTTGCGTGCTTCTCGATGCTGGTGGCATGGTTCCTTTGTCGCAGTTTTAGCGCTTCTCGCGTTATTCGTAGATCTTTTCAATTGGATTCAATTGATTTAAGTCGTTTACTTATAGCGTGTCGGCTCGGGCCTCCTCCTAGAAGAATCTCAAAGCGATGCGGCGGTGCCACTATCTGCAGGTTAGGAATCAGAACGTTACGGTGTGCCATGTGTGTGTTCTACTCGAGGACACACGTTTGTTTTGTCTTCGAACCTCGTGAGCCTACGCTCAGCTGAAGAATTTTGATTACATTCTTCATTTTTAGTATATAAACTAATCACTCACCGATGCTAGGGTTATCTTCGTCATACGAAAAGAGTTCTAGGCCACACAAACATTCAAACTTACTTATTAAATGCTGCTAGTTGTTTTTTATTCGCAAATAAAGCCAAATTCCCTTGGCTGATCAAATCCGTTACCTTATCAGCACTTGCCCGGGTGTGTTGGTACATTTTTACACTGATAACGACCGACTATACAAACAGACCAGACAGTAGAATAATACTCAAAAATCGTTACAGCGAAGAGGAAGACAATCTTTATCTTTATTTAGACCGAAGAGATTATTTTCATTTTATTTTTAACATCTAGATGAATTTGGACTTCAGGAAGAAGAATGTTGCATTTTACAAATTAAATGAATTGTGCTCCATCATAAATACTTGCACCAGTTTCCTTTCTCTCGTTTGACCATTTCTCTCTGCTCCTTCTTTTTTTGAGACAGCAAAGATATGAAATTTTGAAAAATTAATGCGAGTTACGCCAATCGTGGAACGCCGGGGATCAGAGGGACGAACATGGAACGGTGATGGAATGGCATTTCGCTCTTATCGCACGCTTTGTAGGTCATAAGCATCGCCACCGTAATTTCGTTAGTTTGTCCCGTTTATAGCCACTTCGTTTCGTATTCCGCCGGGGGAGTACGAGTTTTATTCTCTTCCTTTGGAGCCAACATCAAACCCCACGGAATTCCTTCCGCCAGCGGGGACACATTTTGATGTGCTCCAGTAACTTACCGGAACGACAGAATCTGTCTGCTGCTGCGCCTTGGTCGGGATATCTGTTTCGGTCGTTCGCGAAGCGTCATAATGTCGGTGACGGTTCTGGCAGGCGACCTCTTTTCGACAAATAGTCCGTCTTGTGCACACACGCCTGAAGAGTGTGTTTGGATGAAGGCGAATTGAAACCGGCGAGGCATGACATTGCCGTTCTGTGCTTCCCCGTGGGGAGAGGGAGAACCGGTAGCATCTTGCGTTGAGTGACACTTTATACCTTCCATCTACCAGATCATCGTCTTCTTCTTTCTTTTGAATCCGTGGACTGGAGATGATGGGCAGGATTTTCTTGGCCACTCATTCCCACCAATCCAATTCTTAAAACCAGAATCTGGACGATCCGATTGAAATAGAGTGCTGTTCTGCAGATATTGTATATCACACCATGACAACGGGGACCGGATCAGATTACAGCTAATGAATGAGGGAACAGAAGGTGAGAGAAAAATGGAAAAATGTTGCATTGTCCTTGTTTATTTCGGAAGGATACTCCGACGGAGTACTTGATGTGTTTAAAGTAACAACGTGTGAACGATTCAAACGTGCTTCAACAATTCATTTTCGAACGCTTTACATCCAACCAAGCAACCATCACTCTTATCCTTTCGAAGGAAGATTAACGCACAATTTGGCGAGGAGAGCTTTCACGGCTGGGTGACGGCGGAATCCTTCCGACACGTCGTAAATCGCCCCCCCCCTCATCATTGTCACCCATTATCGTCATCATCGTCACCGGGTGGCGGGCGCTTCATCATTATTATCAGACACTTTATCACCGCGATTACGTGTGGGCGACGAAGGCGAAGGGATCTTTTGCATCGAGGCGCTTGGTGCGAAAATAATGATGCTAATAACAATAACATTCACCGTCAGCACGTATTTGCGTTTTCGATAGAACGTCTTCATGCTTTACGCTCTGGCTGGTGGGATGCTGCTTCTGTTAGTTTGATGTCGCTTTTCGGGGAAACGCCAAATCACGCCTCAGGCATGGGAGGGGAAGGGAAAGGTGATAGCAAGAAGTAATGTTTGAGACAGAAGCGCTAAAGCCAGGTGATGAGCTTATCGGCGCCTTTCGGAAACGATCCATGGTGCCTTTTCCGTTCGAACATCGGCGGTGTACCGTCAGGTTCAGGTCGTTTCAGCCTGGAGGCTTCACGAGGGAGTTTGTATGCCTTTTTCATTTCCCTTGCGGGAAGTCGTTAGAGGAGGTTTGATGCCCTTGGAACCTGCTCAAACATCGTACTCCTTTGTTTTACTTCCAATTCACCACGTCTTACTTAATAATGTATTATATTAGGAAGCACATTTACATTCAAGTATATTGTCGATAGCCTTGTTTTATGCCGTGATTATTCATAAACCTGTTTGAAGCAGAAATTAGAATTTCCCCTTTCGTAATGCACATTAATTTGCAACTCATCATAATATACTATAGGCATTGCTTTTTCCGACGACGCATATTTTACACTGTTGGCATTCGATATTAAACATCTCCGTCGCAGTTCGCAAGTTTCGGGTACAAACAAGTTTCCGATTGGCAGAACAATTTCCCCCCATCGAACGTTTGCCCTATCGGTGACCCAGTTTTCTGTCGTCCACGAACTTTTGGCTCCTCGAAAGGACCGGGCGGCTCCGGGCGACCTTTTGCGTGAGCTTTGGCAAGTGGACCTTCTTCGATAAATTTGCTCTCCTTCGAACGGACGATAAAAGTTTGGCAACGGCTAAAACGAGGAAGAAATCGGCCCGTACTCTCCATGCCAGAAATGATGACGTACATGCAAAAGCGGTATTGGAAATTGGCAACAGTTAGTTCGTCGTTTCTGCTTTTGTTTGTTGTGCAAGATGGTAATGCTTCGACATACAGCAGAAATTGTTGCCAAAATGTTTTAAACATTAAATGGTAATCTATTTGAATGCGAACGAAAATGTGAGGTGAATGATCCGGGAACGACAAACTAAAGCACAAAACAAATATCGAATTCATAACAAGTGGCTGAAGCAATCATCCCACCTTCCGAAAACTTTAACTGATGCCAAAACCGATGAGAAGTTTTGCTTCTGGTCGTCAGCAAAGCCACAAATTGTATGTTGTTCAGGATATGATATGCATTCTATTCCGAGCAAATAATGGTGTTGTGTTCTCGTGCTCTACAATGTGACGTGAGCCCTATAATTTATATATTTAGGGCAACCAGCAATCTTTCAGCCTTCCGTAACGCTGTCTTTTTTTTTAAATAAAACAAAAAAGGATTGGAACAAATAATATCTTCCCTTCCTGCTGGTTCCTTTGAGACGTACGAGCTTAGAAAACATAAAGAAACGTCCTATTTTGTGAAGGTAAATTATTTGAAAGAGATACGTCCAACCTCCGTCAACCCTAAGACGTTCAAATTACTCACTTCAATCAACTGACGTGTTTAACCTTCCCGCTGAGACCTGAGCAGGCAGTAGCAACAACGGCACCGTCAAGAATAGAACAACGAACGTTTTAGGACGAGCGCGCCTGAACCTAGTCACCTTTCATTACGTATTATGCTCGTGTTCAGGTAAACACAGCCATTGTGCGGAACAGCATTTCCACGACGCTACAACGAACCACACCGCAGAAAATGGCGGGAACGAGAAAATTGGAAAAGCGGCATAGTCGTCGGCGGCACAAAAACGAGGGCGAAACAAAAGGGAAAACTGTCTTTTATCAAACCCTTGGCCGTTGTGGTTTTGCGCCCCGTTTCATTCACAGTCACCAGGGGCACCTTTTATTTCCTTGTGCTGCATCCTTTCGTTGCGCAATTCCGTGTTTGTGGCGCGAAGGAAAAACGCCGGCGAGAAATTATTATTCTTTTCTGAATGCAGAAGGAGCTAAAGAAAAGGAGCCTTAGGAAGGAGCCTTGGGGTTTCGAAGGCTGGGTCGGCGGTGGCCACAACACGTCACAACACCCGCATGATGAATGATGAGCTCTCGGGGAAAATGATGAGTTGGCCCACCGACGACCCGGTTGGGTTTGGAAAATCCGTTCGGTCTGATTGAATTTTGTGCTTGTTATAATCTCGTTAACCTTCCATAGTGTGCAGGAAGCTTCGAGCGCAAAGGTCGTGGGCTTAACAAAGGAGGTGGTGGGAAGTAACTCCATCGGTGTGGTTCCCATCTTGGAGACGCATCCTTTTAGGTGGCAAAATCTGTCAGAGGAAAAGTTTTTCAATTTCCCCCCTTCTCGACGAAACGAAGGGCACTCTGGCCAACCACGACGAGCTCTAGAGTGCACTTCCTGGTTCGGTCGAGTGGGTTTGCTGTTGGCTACCTCGAAACTCTCCGAGCTGTCAGCTTGAGACAAGGGACTCATCTGGTAAACCTAGGACGATGAAGTTGGACGGTTGATAGGCGTTCGGCGCATTGTTTTGTGGGTTACGTTGGTAGGAAAAGGGTGCAGTTCTTTTCCCAAAGCCAACCCGACGGGGGAAAAGATCATCCGAAAAGTGCAGAACAATCGGTGCGGTCAGATCGTAAAAGGTAAAGCCCGGAAGTTCACGTTGTGAGTTTCTATCCTGAGAGGTACATAGTTTGATGAATTGTAAATAGGAAACAGTTTTCCGCACGTACAGGCAAATTATATGTACCATATTGCTTTAACAAGCTTTCGACTACTATAGTCCGCAGTGAAAAGGCTTCCAACTCACTCGTTGTAAGGTTGTTCTGTCTTGTTAGGTAAGGTTTTTGTATCTTCAGCATTTTTAGAATCCTAATGAATATGCAAACAGGGCTAGACTCATAATATTGTTTCGCCAAAGTAACAAGAGTGACGGAAAGATCCTTAGGAAACATATACACCAATCAGAGTCTTTAACATGTATATGAAACTTACTAGAATTATGACATAGTGCCCCTCAGTGTTTGTAAATTAAACTAACGAAGTAAACACTTGGTTTCCTTTTGAAAAATAACAACTACCTTATCAGTCTTCTCAGCATGAATGATTGTTCTAATCTCGATTTCTATCAGCTCGAAGAAATCATGTTTGTTGTATTTTTAAAGATGGACACACGATCATAACACTGTTGCACGCTAGAAAATTGTTTTTAAATCTCTTGAAAACAAAAAAGCTTGAAAAGTTAACATTCAAGAGCTCCAATCCTACGGTGGAACATTCATCAAAGTAAAAGTCCCTTCTCCACCAATCTTCGACTAACCGCAAGTATTAATTAGGTTTTCTACGAACGATTAACTTTCAGAAGGTGGTAGGTACCCTTGTGGTTTTTTGCTGCTTGCATAAGATAAAAATATTGTATTGGAAAAACCATGTTTTAAATATTTCTAAGTAACGGAAAGTTTGGAGCATAATGGAAGAATTTGAGCAGCTTCTACAAAGAAAAACTTTACTTAAGCCATCGTTCAAACAAAGTTTGCTCGAAATTAAACATAATGGCTTCACCTCATCTACAGCTTCATCATTGTCTTCTGATCCCACTCATCTGCCTTAGCCTTTCGTCTTTATGTTTAACTTTGTTTTGTTCATTAGAAATGTTCCGCAAATTCTTCCCAGCGAAGAAGCCCCCGTTGTGGTATTTTATTTTATCATATTTGCTCCCATCGTTCTCCTTTTTAATGTTGTTGAATTCGTTCCTTACGTTCCATGCCAGAAAGCAAGCGCAAGCAAATAATGAAAATTCTTGTACAACTTTGACACACGGTTCGCGTCGTGTCCTTCGTCTCCGTGTTCGTCCTTGTGGAGTCGCGACGTAACTAATTGCGAATGCCGTTACGTTAACTCCTTCATCAGCTTATCAACGACAGGGAAGAGAAGTAGTGTCGAAGGCGCAAGAGAACGTTGCTTGTCCTGGAAAATCTTCTCCTTTCGCAGTGAAGCAAGGACAACGTTGATAGAGTATTTCCCCTTCGTCCTTTTTCCAAGGAGTTTTCGTGGCACCATGGAAACGGAATCACTTCACATTCAGTCGCCACCACCGCACTGTACCGCACAGACCCCGCCTTTACATTCCTTTACGCATTGGGCGGACATTTCCGAGAACTGTGAAATATTGTGTGCTAAATTGATAAAGTTATACGACCGACGCTGGCGCCTCGTGGAGTTGATTCAAGTTTAGTCCATTTTCACGACATTATTATTCGCAAGGTGTGCTAGAATGGCGAAACTTCTTGAATTATTCAGATTAAACACTTATTTGTTATGCAACTTTGAGTCTTACTTTGTGATATTGGGGTTGCTTTTTTATTTTGCTTTCATTGGCAGTGTTATTTATTTTTTCTTTTTTCAAATTATTCAACTGAATTTGTTCGCAAGTCTCCCACCGGACGGGTGACAGATATCGAGCTCATCGTTCTGCGACCCGGAATGTGCTTTTCGCTACATCTTGTTGCATCTGGATCGTCTGCGCCATCCTCGAATCGTTTGTTTGTTCCGTTCCGTCGCATCCACGTTGCTACCGGAACGTCGATGTCATTTAGTTTCCCGAACGAGCGAAAGTAAAGCCTTTTGGGAGGAACGAACGAAGAGTGCGAAGGGAAGCCACCACCACCTTCTGTGGCCCTTGGTGACTAGTTACGTCGAGAAATATAGGCAAAAATATAAAAGTTGTGCTGGTTTCGAACGTGCGGCGTACAAAAAAAGGAGTACAAGCCTGCGATTGAAGTGTTCATTACATTTCATTTCCTGCCAAATGGCACCACTTTCCGACAGCAAACGAGAGCAAGCAAAAGAGGTCTCGACCCGTTCGAACGGAAACCATCGCACCAACGAAAAAAAAGTTTCAAGACGGGTTGTGGCAGCAGAGGATTGTGAATATTCGATCAATAACCATGAATGTGATGCAAAATGGTGCAACTTTTACAGTTTGTCGCCGTTGTATTTAAATTTAACATGTATTTTTAAAATGTTATAGATAGCATTTCTAGTATTTTAAATCAAATAAAATATTTCCATTCCGATTTAGTCAAGCTTAGGTCAAATACCCGACTGCAGAGTTTATCCCAAGTCAAAGTAGTGTTCCAAGTTTCAAGTCAACTAATTGTTCGTACTCAATTTTCTCTTGTGAAAGTTCATCGTGACCAGTCCTGAGCTAACGAAATCAACGAGTTCTGGGAAAAGTTTTGTGAGACATTCACCGATGCAGTTGCTATCGATGATGGAGTCATTCTACTCTACTCCGGTCGAACATTGACGTGTGGCGCGACTTTAAGCTGGACATCCGGAGCGAGAGAAGGACAGATTTTGGTGGCTTTAATCGCCGAGTATTGAAGAAGTTTTGGCAAAGTTGTGGTTCGGTTCGACAAGTGCACTGACACTCGAGTTGAGAAGGAACCTTGGTTAGTTGGTTAAGGAACACCGACGTTCACCGTTGTGGATGGCAGAACTTATCCAATCGCGTAGATTGCTTGCAATAAGAACGCCGTTTGGGAAATCACTTACAACTTTAGCTCGAATATCCCGAATTTTGGATTGCGAGCGTAACTACCCTTTGGTGGATAAGTTTGTTCTTGTAACATGTTTTTTTTCTACACATACCTTACAGTTCCTTTTTCTAGTCCTTAATTCAATTTTCATTCTTATTAATAATTCGCGTTTCTTTCTTGTTGAACATAATCAGCAAATCATTCGATTGATATTATAACTTTCTTAAGAGTAGTTGTTTCGTCGCTGTGCAAAATAAATAAACTAAAATTGAATTAATCTTATTCTTAACGTTCCTCTCAAGACCATAAGGATATGGTATAGAGCTATTCTACGTTTTCATAATCAAAATTCTTCACATGTCCGAATAATTCTAATATTAAATTTCCATTTTAGTAAATCCTTTTTCTGCTCCAAAAACCTGATGTGTTAACAACAACGAAACCTGGTCGTCCTAGAACACCTGCCAGAGGTTTGTGTGTACCATTTTGCACACCACCGGTTCTGGTAACGATGGCGACCGATGAGTGGAATAGGAAAACGTGTGGATCCGAGGCGGCTTTAGCGAGCCCGAATAAAATTGGTATTAAATTGTTCACCGTCCTTCTGCGCAGAACAAGTCCTGCCAAGTAATGAGATTACTTTTCGGTACTTTATGTGGTAGATGGTTCCGCCTTTTGTGCCTCCTGCCGTAAGCGGAAGTCGATCTGCCATTCAGAACCATTCTTTCACGTCGTGCGGTGCGAACCAACCGTATCTCAAACACTTCACATGAGTTTGCTTTTTGATTCTAGTCCCAGGAACCCCCACCAGCATACGTTTTGGGGAAACCCTAGACAGGAACGTATTTCTGGTAAAATATAAAATCGCATCGATGGAGAACAGCGGCGAGGCCGACCGGCACGATGGAGTGAAACGAAACGTGGTGCCGTAGATACCACTCAACCGATAATATTAAGCTAAATTAAATTATGATGAACAGGCAGGAGGAAAGCGCTGGCTAGAAATAATAGAATGCAAAAGGATCTGCTTCCGAGCCGATTCCCAGAGGGAGGCAAATTGCGACACGTCAGGTCTTTGGAGCACAGGTTGAAAAGGTATTCTACTAATAAGAGGCTTGATATCTTTGGTTGAGCGTTTTCCGAAATCATCACCACCCGTGGCTTAGTCCGGATTTAGGGAACGCCATTTCACGCCGTTGAAGCTGAATGTTGGAAGTCGACCGACTTGGCAATGACTAGCGTAAAACGTTTCTTTAGGTACGAGGAAGTCCCATGGGGTAAAGCCATCAAGTTGTGATAGTATTGAAATTGAAAGATATTAATCAAATCTCAGTTCTAAGATCTTGTTCCAACGAAAGGTAATTTTCTGCAGAGAAATCTTATCGATTTGCAAATAAATCTACGTCATAGTTGTTAAACAGGACTAGTAACTTCGAAGATAAAATCAATGGTTGGTAAATTTCTCAAATTTACGTTGGATCGATATTGGTTTCTACTGATTGTATCTTCTTCTGCGTTGCTTATCGCAAGGAGCTGCTTCGTAGGCGTGCGCCACACTTTCTTCAACATTGCGCTGACCGTTTTTCACCAGCTTTGTCAACCTTAGTCGAGTTTTCCCTCGTCACGACTTATATCGTGCCTGCGTTCGAGTTCTTGTGCTCTATTTCTCCCTGTCATGCTCTCTGTTCGTTTTTTTCCCCCGTTAGATAAGGAAATGGAATTGAATTTTATTACGTCTGTATCGACGCAAAATTGCAATCAACTGAGGAAGTGATGCGAACGAACGCATTCCGTACACCATGGGCGAGAGGTTTAGGGGTGGCAGGGAAAGCTGGTGCGGTTATCCGGAATCGCCAGTAGCCGCCGGCCCGCACGGTTTCCGTCGGAGATATCTTGATAAAATTAAGATCACCTCGAGAACGACCGAGAAATATCCGGTTCCGTTCGGTGAAACTTCTGGTCGTGGGGTTTCAGAAAAATGGGTTCTGAAGTGGAGGTGACGATAAGCCTAAGTCAGTACCCGGTGGCCAGCTGTGTTCTGTCACTAAATAAACCAAATTGCACTTTTCCTCCCACAACGCATGCTTTGCTGGTCCGGTTCTCGGAATCTTGTGTCGATGATGGTGGCCAAATGCATGTTAATCCCAGAGATAATCTGCACGATCCGAGCACCAGAAGGTGGAAGCAATGGAAACTCATTTGCTGGTGACACTTCCGCAAAGGCGGAGGGGCGGTTGGTGTAAGGAAATTTAATTTATTTTACCCATTTGCCCATCATGGTCCATTACTTTGCTGGGATTTTCATTTGCTTCTCAGGGTGCGCTCTCGAAATCTGAAAGGTGAAGTACATTAAGTCTGTGGTTGGCAAGTGCTGATTGAAATAAAAAATAAAACTTATGGCACTATAAAACATATGAAATTTTGCGTGAAAAGTATGGTAAAATATAATTTTTATGAACACTTCATTCCGAGAAGGGTGTTCAGTAACATATTTCTCTGACACCTTTATCGCGTACCTGACGGAGTGCCTGCTCAAACCACTGTAGGAAAGATACCCACATTTCCCAGCCGGTTCGACGGGTCGGCATTTTTCGGCCGAGTCCTGATCAAATTGTTGATCTAAATGACGCCGAGGGCGAAAGTGGAGTTTGATTTTATGGGTGACTGAGCGTGCGGCAGCAGCCTGTTCCAACACCACCGGTTGCGTTCGGGTCGTAAACTGTCCCTGATAACACCGAACGGCGAAGGAGGGTGGGAAAATATGCTACGGGCCATTTTCGGTTGATTTTCGAGCCTCCCTTTGCGTATCGTGAAAATGGGGCGGGAGTTGAAAATACATTTCTCGCACGGAAGGATATTCGAGAACAAAACCGAGTTAAAAAAAGATGGAAGGATTTCTCTCAAACGAAAGCTGTCGACACTCGCTCGCAACACATTGACGGAAGCGGTTTTTTTACTTCCCTTTTTTTCCTGGGGTTGGCGGTTTTTGGGAAACCTTCCGATAAGGAGGGAAGTACCTTCAAAGAGAAACCCCGGAGGAAAAGTTGCTTACTCCACCGCATTAATAAAACGAGTGCGAAATAAACTCGCATTTATTGGGAAAGTTTGCTTTTATCACTGTTTGGTGATTGTTTGCGACGTGTATCGCTATCGATTTCTCCATCAAATTTCTATTATTCAAAAGAATATGCTCCTCAGCGGGTGGATGATATTTTGTTTTATCCACCCATGCACCTTTGAGGACACATTTCGGAAGCAATCCTCAGGTCTCGCGGGCAGCGTACGTAATCCGCTTTAGTGATTATAGCTCCACTTTGCTCCATCAGCTCGCCGACGCAGTCGGTGCAATGCTGCCGGTGCCTGGTATTCTGGTGCAGAAATCGTTATTATCTCTCCTTCCGGTGCAGTGATACACTCGCGCCCCGACGCTAAGTCCTAAGTCTCCTTTAATGATGTGTTGCTCCTCGTAACCGTGTGCGCTCTGCCGGCGGCCGGTGGAGCAGGTAAGGTCTGCTAAAAGAGCAACATAAAATGCCAGCAGAGTGTTTTACACAGGAAAACAGGAAGCAAGATGGAAGTAGACAACGGCGCGAAAGTCTCAACGCGAAGTTCGTAAGTTCATAAATTGCTACATTTAACGATCATGAACACGGCAAAGATGATGATGATGCTGCGGCTTGCGGGACGGGGTGGAAAAAGGGAGGAGACCTTCACATCGGCGGGACGCCCGGAAGACTATGTTTGATGTCGTTGGCAATTGGTTGTAACCACCGGAGGGAATTGAGCGAGCCTTGACTGGGCTGAAGACTCGGGAGTAAACTTTTCGTGCACTTCTCCAGTTCGCTTTTCTTCTGGTGTTGGTAGGGGGTGGTGGTATTGTAGGGAGCGTCGGTACACATAAACACGAGTGTCGGCTTGGGAGAATCTTCGTCCTCCCACAAAGTATCATGATTATTATTATCATCGAAGATACTGAGCCGCAGGCCAGAAGCATACTTCAAAGGCAGAAGCGCACTGACCTGTTTGCCTTAATGCCTCCTCGAAATTTTCCCATTTCCCAGCCCCTCGGCAGCCTCCTCTGCCGAGGATTTGCTGGCTATTGTGGGTTTTCCGCGAAAAGTTCCAGCATTAGAGACGGCGTATTAAAAAGTCTCGAGCTTCTGGTGCCGTAATTAAGACACTAAACGTCGTAACTGGCAAGTCTCGGTTGTATAATGGAGCTGTGTGTTCCGCTGATTAGATCCTTTGCAGTGGGGATTTCTGATAAGAAATGTGCTTAAGCTTTACAATGGGAATTTTGAATTTGTACGAAAAAAATAATCTTTGTATCATTTAATGTGTTCTGCCATCATGAAGTATTTAAATTTTACTTTAAATTAACTTACCTTTTTTATTTTAAGTTTATTTTAAATAATTATTCCAACAATAAGAAGCATTTCCATTTTACTTTGTATTTAGTTTGTCGCTTTTGATTCGGGTTTGAAATTTCTTTTGAATTAAAATTTATACATGAGCTGGTAAAACGATCACTCACGAGTTGCAGCAGAATCTTCTCGTTTGGAACAAATGTTCCATTATTTTCTGCATTGCGGTATCCAACTGTGAAATAGATTCCTTCACACGTACTTGCCATGGTCTTCCCATGGCAACCGTTCCAACGAAACGAGACGAGAATCTGTTGGTCCACCGCGAGTGGCCGTATCACCCGGTGATTATACGCTCCCTTGGACGTGCGCTCTTTGTGTGCCAACGAAACACGAAATTCGCGAATCCTTCTGAAGAGCACCATCGTCCGTCGCAAAATTGTATCTTATAAAAAAGTTCATCTTGTGCTTCGTGCCAACCGAGAGCCATAAACTATCACGATGACGAATGGATGTCCTCTTTGTGTGGTGTGGCCGCTTCGGACGATACTTCAACTTGACGAAAAGACCAGAACGACCGCAACACGGGGATACGATGCGTCTCCAGAGCGGCTTCCGTTTACCTTTCCAGCATGAATTACCACCGGACAAATCCGTCGCCGTGGGGACAGTAATCTATCAGCTCTGGGAGATTGATGAAGGGACTCAACGGAGTGGCAACGATAACGAAAAAGAAAAGTAAAAGGAAAAGTAAGTCTCATTGCAATAGTGAAATTGCATCATGAAGCCGATGCTCGTCGTCGTTGTCGTCCCACGAGGGACGGTGTCTGTCAATGTTGGACTTTGGGAGAATCCTCTGGAGCAGAATCTTTCTCCTTCGTTTCGAGGCTTCGATGTTTTCCATCATGGTTGGAAAAACTACTACTTTCGTCGTAGTTCAACACGATACCAAGAATTTAGAAATAGAGTTTTAAGTACACGAATACAGGATGAAAAACGTCACCAGTTCGTGGGAAAAATACTAACAGAAAACCCATCTGTAAATCACGATGACGGTTTAATTCCAACATCGCAACTACAAAATCGAACAAAAACTTTTGACCCTGAAAAGATTTCCAACGCTTCCTTTTTCCTATTTTCCAGTGCGTTTTATTGATGTAAGCAAGAAAAACGTCCGCTTTTGGATCGAAAAGGATCACATCGGATGGGGGCCGCTTTCTTCGCATTTTAGAACCGTCTGGGAAGCGATTTTTATTGAATCTCGTATTATGGATACTTTCCCTCCATTTTTTTCATTCTACTCCACATGGGATTTTGTTTTTTTTTTTGTGGAAAAAAGAAGGTTCTGGAAAAACGGGTAAAAACGTCTCCAGCATCACCATGTCGCCATGATGTTCCCCCTAAATATGCTTAACGATTGGGCTTAGTTTATATTTTTCCACCATGCGGTAAGGGATTGGACAGATTTTCCCAATAGGGCGTGTACATGTATGTGTGTGTTTGTGTATCCGTTGGCAGAGTCTTCTAAGCCGCAGCGATGGTAAGCGAAAGCTCAACGTCTTTATTCTTTGCCTCACCGAGTGAAAGGTGCCGTTTGGAGCCGGCGGCAACTTGCTGTGCGACTTCGAAGAAAAGGGATCGAAAGCAAAGGATTCCGGGAGCGGGACAGAATCCGGGACATATATGAACAATCAAAATAATGAAGAGTCCTCTCGCCCGGTTTCGGAACGGAAGGGATCGTGTTTTCCTTCCGGCTGGATGGTTGATTTTGTGCCAAAGTGAAAGTGCATGCCAAGCTCTCTTTTTGCCGGCTCTGAAGCGGCTGATTGAGTGAAGGGATTTAGCTAGTCAGGAGTTTTTCGGGGATGGCTGGTGATTGTGTGTGCTTTAAAGCGTTTGTCAACATCGGATTTCGGTCGCGCTGGTTCCGGTTGATGGAACATACAACGAGTTGCAGGGATTTATCGATGTCTTCGATGGAGCTTTTTTTTTTTGCACAAAAGACACTCATAAAGTAGGTTAAAAATGTAGTAGAACTAAAAGAAAGATATAATAATGATTATTGAAAATAAGAATATGTTTAAGCATTTTTAAATATAAAGTGCTGGTGATAAGATCTTTCGTAACTTTTAATTCACTTAGGACGACGTTCAAATCCATTATTTACCAACATGATTATGAACGTCTGCAACGAAATTATGTTGGGAAAGGTTGCTTAGTATGACATAGTCGCCCTCATCTCATCATCATTCACGTCTACACGATCGTATCCCTACGGAATTCAACGAAGGCTGCTTCCTCGCAAAACCGTCACCCTGAGCCAGAGCGAAGCAGGCGAAAAATGTCAGAAAATGGGCCATATATTTTTCACCGTTTAATGTCGTCCCCTTCCCTCACGAGAGCGTGTGTTCCATCTTTAGCACCTCATTCATGAGACTTCTGGCGAACCGGGGCGCGCGCGCGCTAACTGAATGATTAATTTCCGAACTTTTCTCCTATCTCGCTAGTGTCTCCCAGGTAGTAGAACCTTACCTGTACCATTACGGGACATAAAGGGTTCCCTTGCCACGGCCCTCGGAAGGCTGGAGTGCTAAATTACCATTCTTACATCCTTTTCATCCGCGTCCGCCACGGTGATCCTTTTCACTAAGAATAATATTATACCTTGAGGCATAATTTTTCCCGTCCAACGTCGTTAGCGGAGCAGAGTCGCACGGTACAGTTTTCCTCCTGGCCGTAGTTGAATGGGAGACACTTTTTGAGCTTTCCTTTGATGGCTTAATCTTGTAGTGAAATAATCAAAGTACACCATAAATCTTACACACTTCGATTAATTGTCTTTTCAGTATCCTTTAAACGGCTCTTAGGTACAATAATGTTCAAGTACGGGCTGGGATCATTCCCCATCAACATTCTCTCCGCGTTGTTTACTTTCCCGCGGGGGAGTTCTTTGCAAACGGATTCATTCCAGGAAGGTTCGTGCGGGCAGATCTACTTTTGAAATAGGTTCGCAAAGAAAAGTACATCATACCACGACGTCTTAAGGTTATCCGGGTCGTTTGGAGTCGCTTCTTTCGAAACATAGACCCCCTCTTGTGTCCTGTCTTCATCGGGAATGCGAGAGCATCGTGTGTTTTAAACAAACAATTTTCTAATCATGCTTTCCACATTTCTGTTCAATTCCTTGCGCTCCCGATGTCTTTGAGAGGTTATTGATTTGTTTGTTCGTGGAAATCCAGAGCTTTGCTTCGCGTCTTTGTCTTTTTATAAGGAAAATTAAGACTTGAAATGTTTCTATCTTTGCCTAGAACAACCATACTTGCTTTTTAAGGCTTAAAGCCGGCTCAAAATACATTTAACTTTCCACAGAAAACTTTATCCAAACCTGGAAAGTAGCAACCGTTCCGATCCATATCCAAGTAAAATGTAAAATAAAACAAAAAAACCGAAAAGACTAATCACAAACATTGCAATCGCGGAAAAGAGCATTGGAGGAATACTTTTCAGCTTAACGAGTTGGTAAACGCTGGAACGGGGGAAGGGCTTGAAGATATGTAAATTCGGTTCGTTTTCTCACCATTTCAAAGAAAGTGAAACAAACTTCCGCGAGAAGAAATAGCTCGCGCATGATGTTGCCCGTTGATGATGCTTTTCCGCTTGTTTCGTAGTATTTCGCGAGAACTTTTCCTCCTCGTTTTGATCCCGGGATCTTTGTGGTTTTTGTTTTTCGTGGGGGTTCTTCTTTTCGGGGGAAAACTGGAAAAAAATGTTAAAGCAGCTGATGCTGCTTCGGTTGTAATTCACTTCCAGTGCGGCATTTCGGTAGGGTGTGAATGTTTTGTTGCTATTTTCAGAACCGAAAACTTTCTCCAACCGCTTTTAACTTTTCCAATACATTCAAAGGGCGTTCATTATTTGTGTAAGTCATACATTCAGGAGCATTCAAGTTCGTTGATTCATGCCGCTTTTCATTGGACCTAGGGGTTGGTTTTTATCTACACACGCTTTTCAAAATTGAGATAGTAAGTTTTCAAACCATGATGTTTACATTTAATCAGTGGGTTTGCGGAAAACACAATAAACTACCCGAAAATTCTCCCTCCTCGGAAATGGAACGTAGTAAATAGTTTGCCGCAAACCCATTACTAGCTACTTCGCTACGAGGCACGGCTTCGTAATTAACGCGCTGATTATGATACGAAAATGGAAAAGTTTAGCCATCGCTTCCCGTTCCCCGGAAAGGTTTGTTCAAAAGTCTTTCTCAATTAGCTCACTTCACTCGGACGGTTTTATCTGCGCCGGGGTAGCAAACTAGTAAAATGTTTTGCTAGATCTCACTGGAAAAGCGTAGCATATTGCCTAGCCGGGCCGTAGCGTTCTAATGGCGTTAACGACCGGGGCAGTACATTTTGGCCGAAAGTGTAGAAGAAGTAACAACAGCAGCAGACAGATTAAACCAGCTGCACTGGAGTAGATTTCCATCCAGGCGTTTCACCGGCGGAAAACTTTACCGATCGACCTGTTTTCGGGTGTGTTCCGACCGGTGTTTGTTTGTGTGTATACGCCGCCTAACCGCACCGAAAACCGAAAACCACTCAAGGGCCAGAAACCTTCGACCTTCGGATGCGAATGAAATCATCCGAGCTTACTCGCGCCGGTCCATCTCTGGGGAGCTCTGGGGGCTCCGTGCGGGCGAGGGACGGGAATGTTGCCGTGCAGAAAATTGTTGGTAGATAATGTACTTGATTAAATTAAGGTTCGACCGGGTCGGACTTTGGCGTTTCAGCACAGCGACACTGAGATAATAGTTAAACGGACTGTTTAACGAGTTTTTATGGCTTACTAATAAACCCGCCCGAGCGTAACCTCTCTTCGTTGAAACGGGGCATTCTTTATCATTCTATTTGAAACCCAAATTGAGACAGCTTTACATCCTCACAGCATGGTCTTGCCGGAAGGCTTTAACAAATTTACTTATTTCTTTTAACTTGAAAACGTTTTAATTTGCGGAAGTTACAGTCTACGACTGATTCTCCCTAACAAGCAAACACAAACGCTGTCAGAGGCATAACCATTTCGGTAGTTTGTTTTGCTAGAAAGCGCTCGGCGCCAAACACATCCTTGTTTGACTGGCGTTACCATGCAAACGCGTGCCAAACTCGGGGAGGCGCTTTCGGTTCCTCGCTAGATCGTTATCGAAATGTCTCGCAAACGGTTCTCTAACGGTACTAAAGTACTAATAAGTAATGGCACCGAGTCACGGAAGTTTACCGTGGAGTTGGAACTCTAGCGCCCATTCATTGGTCGTTGTATGAATAATTGGCTGTTTGTTGAACTTGTTTTATACTGCGCTCTTTCTTTCGTTTGTGGAATTGTTTATTTATGGATTTTAATTTGCAATTTTCTTTATTTAGTGTTTTATTGCTATGGCTTTCCTGGCAAACAAACAAACAGCTACAACATGAATTCTGATAGGTTATCTTAATGAGCCAAACAAAACAAAATTAATAATGCACATAAAAATTCGTTTAAGAGGTAAATATAAAATTCTATTATGAAAGCAGAATGTGCTCATTCGCGGCTTAAAATTTTATGATGGATGAAAAGCATGGTTCCAATTTAAATACAGCGATCGTACACTTCTCAAATCATGTCGGCATGCGAAGGAAATTAAAACCAATTTTCTTCAGATACCCGATCAGTCATATGGCGTTGTCACCCATTGGTGGCGAACCGCCGTCTATCTCGGCTCGGAAATTGGTCCAATGTTTAGGCGCTTTTAAACCCACATTTGAATTCATTCTACGCCGCAGCCTTGCTGAGCATGACTTGTTTTTGTGAAGGGACAGCCCCTAAAGCTATCTGCGTGCGTGCGTGCCCTACTGGGCGTGCTGTTTATGCTTCCCACGCATGTTCGAAGCATAAATTGTGCTTAATTTATGGCAGCCGGGCGTGATGGCAGTTCGGGTGCGGATCAATCGCACGTACGGCGTCTGCTCGGCCTACCGAAATGTCTGACCGGTCGTTGGCTTTTGTTCTTCACTCCTCCACACCAGCAGTTCGATAGTAACGAGTGCATGCTCGCTTTGGTCAGTGGTTCATTGATGATTTGATACCGTTTCAAATGCGTGCCGTTCAATGACGAGCTAAACATAGCATCAACGTTATCGTCTGTCGATTCAATTCGTACCTATAAAGTTGAAGCCCAGGCCAGACTGAGCGGGGGCAACGCGAAAAAGCGAACAGTCAACCGTCTTTCAAACGCCAACGCACGTGCGACAATGGGTATTTAAGAGCCGGTTCAGCGCTTGTGTTAATGTGTCTCTTCGTATTCGTCTGATGTCATCATCGCAGGCGGTATGGCTTGGGGATATCCCTCGTATAGGCAATAAAGAATGATGTTCTATCCGGATGGTGTGGGCAATCCATGCGGATGACTCAAACACATTTGCCCATCGTGAGCATTTGCAGCAGGTTTGCGAACGAATTTAGAAACGAATTTTCAAAACTACTACTTTTACTACAACTTTGTTCATTCTGGACTGGTTTTATATTGATTTTTTTTTTAAACAAAGAATGTTTCTTCGGTAAAAAGAGCTTGTTGTATTTATTGAAAAACGTCTGATTCAATTTAAATTAATTTACTCCAAAGCCTCAAGCATGTTATCAGAAATCAATGTGCTTGATCTCCCTCACAACTCACCACATATAGTTGCATTTTTTGCGAGCAATTAATTTACCCGATAGTTTAATAGACTCAGCCTATATCTGGGAACCACAAGGAGACCACTTTTTGTGCGGTTCGTTAGAACACATACCATTCCATTCCATCTTCGAAGTAAAGATCCACCCCATTTAGCCGATGGAAAAGTGAATTTTAGTTTTTGCCGATGGTCGTCGGTTGAGCGTAAACCGCAAAAACCACTTACATAAATACCCGGCACATAAACACACACACACACTCGCACACAGACGCGTGCGTACGGCACTGATTACATCATGCTTACACACAAAAGCTAGCGAAAACCCCGAAGGGAAATAGTTCATCCCACGTCGTTCCGGGTTTGTGGGGAAAGGAAACGGGACGTCCGGGGGTCTGGCTTGGGCAAGACAGTAAACAGATTGACCTCTCTTTGTCGGGGCGTCCCAGTCTTTATGATGTTTACTTGGGTGTCCTCCCCTTCAACCCTTGGCACACACCCCCCCTGACCTTAGCCATCCGGTTGCAGTGTTTAACCGGCGTAAATATATCCCAATATGTTCGAGTGGTTCCGTTTTGATCTGCGCTTCCGACTGATGCGGCGATGGAAACCGGGCGGAGGAGGAGGAGGAATGGATGTTGCAAAGAGGTTTCATGTGAAGATCAATTAACTTCTCAGCCACGGAAACCGACAGAAAGAAAATCTACTTGTGTGAGTATGTGGAGTCGAAGATTGGTTGTCGGTTGTTTCAAACCATCAATTCGTTTCAAAGTTACGGAGGCAATAGTCGTGCTCTATTTGATTAACAACGTGGTGCTAAATTTGTTTGATTTCATTTGATGCATTCTTCCATGTCTGTGCTTTCTCTGTTTTCGAAAACAAAAAACGGAATGCAATCAATTAACACCTTGCTCAGTTAACGTAATGAATTGTTTAACAAGTGTTAGTCGTACATTTTTAAAATATTTGTGGTTTAATACCATTTCTCTTTTTCTTTCCTTTCAGGTAAATAATCTTCCCAAAGTTGGAAATATGCGAATGAAATTTTCTTCAACGAACGGCTCCACTATATCACACCGGTAGGATTAGTATAAGAACGTGAGCTTCGACTGCTGCTGCTGATGATGATGAAGATGGTGCACGATACAAAACAGAACACCTCTCGAGCACGGCGAAGGTCGTTCGCTAAACGTGATTGTGATTTAGTTAAGGGCTTTAGCCACCCCTCAATTACAGATGCGTGTCGAGTGTTTGTGTGTGTGGGGCCTTGCTTCCTGGACGATGGCATTCCAAATATTCGGCTTCACGAACGATGCGAATGTGAATGTATAAATGCGTTCATTTCTTCGGACGAAAAGCGCGTACACCGGGCGTGATCTTTGAGGTCGAACGACGTGAGCTCGGCTTCTTGCGATGACTTTGTCGTAACATCGTCGCTCCATTTGCACACACACTCCCGGGTTCACCATAAAGATACCCGCCCAACGGAAAGAGCATTAGGTCGGAGTGAAAGAAGGCATCAGCCAGGACGAGCATGATTTGCAGCGAACGACGAGCGCGCATACTAATGCCATTGTGCCTGCAAGGCTAGTAAATTACACACCAATGAATTGATGAGACAGTGTGTCGAGATTAATGCCACGTTGTGTGCCACGTACGTTTACGCTGCAAATGAGCCAAACGAGGCGGGAAGATATTGCCAGCTCTTCGCCGGCAATCGCTGAAACGAAGTGGATTCGCATTAACGCTGTTAAACATCCGACACCGAGAGTTGTTACGCCCGAGCAATTTCAGGACACGTTACGTTCTCAAGGCGTCAATTTGAAGTTGCTGGTTGTGGACAATTTGGCCGATTTGAATAAGATAAGAGCCTGTTTGGATGTCGTTTAATTATTTATCAATCGGTCCAGCGAACACTTTCCCGGCAACAATGTTGCGTATCGAGAGTTTTGAACACCACTCCAATGCACATATTTGATATGCTTGACTCAAGTATTGCTCTTGCTCGCTTGATAAGACCGCGGGTAAAAGCCAGTTCCTCGCCCGGAAGTGCTTCTGTGCAGCGATATATCGATGGCAATTAGTCCATTAAGTGGAGTCATAAGCCTCCTCCAAGCGATATGCTATTGGCAGCAGATGAATATGTTTCGGCATGCTTATATGCCTACGAAAGGCGAAAGCAGATGGAAATGGAAGCACACTCCAGACTTGGGCCACGTGCCGCGCCCGACCGTTTTACGGTTTCTTTTGTTCGTTGCCGACGGGGGTTGCCCCTTTAATGCAAGCGTGGTTCATCAGTTCAGTTCGTCTTCTGTCTTACCCACCCTTTCGTTTACCACAACCATATGTGTGCGCTCGTGTGCGAGTGTCAAGAGCTGTCGTTGTTTTCCACATCCCGATTGTCCGATGCCTGGATGGTTATTACTTTAGTACAATCGACAGCATCCCCCTTTCCAGTGTACGACGAGAAAGAACATTCAAAAGTGGAACGATCAGCAACAGGACCGCGACAACGTTTTTTTTCCATGCTCAGAAATAGGGGAGGCAACCCCCGTCCGACGAGTCTTGGCTCCCCTTTCATTCTCATTTCCCCCCCGCGGGTGGAACACACTTTTCACCAGCGATCAATGAGTCAGCAGAAGCATCCAGTGTGAAAAAGAAATACAGCGGATGCGCACGCGTTTGCTGTTCTGAGGGGTTTTCCTTTTTCATTTCTTTTTTGCTTTTTGCTGACATTTGTCGTTTCATTGTGTTCGCTCCTGAATCTGAGCGCACTCTCGGGCGCCTCTTGGGATCGATCTCGAGCCACATTTTCCACTTGACTGCTTTTCCAACCTCTTCGGCCGAGCGCATTACTAGAAGAGCTTAAGCGTTTGTACGAAATAAAGCGAAGAGTCTAGCGTTTGCAAAATATTAACCCACTTGGGTGTAACCTGTGTGCAGTTTCTTTTGCCAACCCGTCGCTTCTCGTTTCTCTTCATTATGTAAACACTTGATATTAACGTTTGTAAAATGAGATTTTATGTTGTTACATCAAAGACTTTCGCTTTTATTATCGTCGTTTCTCGATCTCTTCAACATCTGAGAGGCTAAAAGGTAATTGTGTGAAGCTCCTTTTTTCACGGAATTCGCCTCCGTCAACACTTTACACGCTAACCAACGGCATAAACATGACGGGATCGCGTTAAAACGATACAATGGATAAAACGCAAGATGAATGCATGGTACGAATTGCAGGCATAACCATAAACATCATCGCTTTTGTCGGAACCTGCTGGGAAAAGTATGTTCATTTTGTTTGTTTTGTTATCGTCGCATCGTACTGAAGCCAAGCATCTCGCTCCTTAATGCTGGAAAATACTATCAGCAATTGCAAAAATACTATGCAATTTTTATTCGTTGGTTTGACTACCCAGATGGGTTTTGTTTGCATTAGGAAATTGTTTCATAATTAAGTACATTCATTCATATGAGAGCAGATGTAAAGAAATTGCGTTGTATGAAGAAGCTTTTTTCTAGATTATTTTTACAATTTCTTTCGGTTAAAATGCGTTGAAACATATTTCCATAGAGCACCAGAATGGGACCATCTTTTGCCGTGTTCATCTGTAGATAATATCCGTTGCATATGATGTTTCAGATTGTGACGAGGGTTACGCTGACAAGCATGAGCATATTCATTTCGTGTTAAATATTTGCTTACCCCCGTCACACGTTCGCTTGTGGAACAGATTTTCTTGACAATGGCTTTTATGGAAATTGCTAGAATGTTATCGTCAGTTTGCAATATTTTTAATATCGCTGCAATTGCTCACCGGAAACGACTGTTTCATCGTTGCCTCGATTTAGAGTGCTTCCGAACGCTGGCGTGTCCTTCTTTTTAATACTCGCACATTTCATGTGACCCATTTTACGTCCGGAGCTCCCGCACGTTGATTGCTTATTCGATAGTCACAGTAACCTCGGCCATCTTCTGTGAATACTTAGGGATGTGGAAAAAGCTCTACCAAGTCCCCGTGGATTTATATGTTTGCCCTTACAGCGGGCCACGGGTCCGAGAATCCTACTGCAAACAGCCGGGACATCATCATCGAGATACAAATAATGCCGAGGACACCGGGATTGTGTTTACCTTTGCTTCTTTCTCCCCCCGGGGGGAAAAAGCTGTACAAGACTTGAGTATTAGTGTGACAGAACGAGGCCGCACGCGGACGCCGGGCATGATCCCGCAAGCATTGCATAAATTGCGCAAGAAAAAAGTAAATTACATTTTCCTGATTCCATTTGCGTAATGAAAACGATCGAGCGAATAAATAAAGCGGCATGCGGATGGAAACTAGAAGGAAAACTTCATTTCCGCACAATGCTGCCAGCGAAGCCAGAACGCTGCGGTTCGGAATTCCTTGAATCCGCCTGCAGACACCGTATCTCCGCTTCGCATTCGCACTTGATTGATCCCGACCGGTTCCTGTTCTCTTGTGTTGCATGTAAAAAATAAAACTCACCCACGCCCGTTGGTTCCATTGGTGTTCGGCGAAGGTAACTCGCTATGGTAGGGTAATATTTTTCTTGCCGTAGGGAAAACTGTAAAGCTGAGTTTTTATCCTCTGACGAGGAAAAAATCCTACGCTTCCGGAAGCAGAACGGAATCGAAATTTCATTTGCATATACATCAACCATTTAATGACTCTGTATCGAAGATTTCTTGCTTTTGAGAAGCTAAATATTGCAAGGGAAATGTAATGCATGCAATGGAAGCGGCAGAAAATTCTATTTTATTTTATTTGGTTTACAAGAAACTACATTACAACCTTGCTACGAAAAGTGTGATAATTGTTGGGTAAACAAACGTTTGTCGCAGCAAAACCCAAGCAGCAGCTTGATGTTTGCAGTCTTGAAACCCATTTTCACCACTCAAAGGCAACCCCACTCCCGGTCAAATGGCGAATCTTCTGCGACAAAAACCCCAACAGGGAGTGAAATAAGATTAGGAATATTTTATTGAATCAGCAATGCACAACTAATCCCCCCCTCGAACATCGGAGCGGATGACGGTTGGAATGCAGATGCACTCGTCTTGGCACGGCACTGGCTCCGTGTGGTGGTTTCGAGAAAATTTCCATAATTTTCGCTCCCCATTTCCACTGTGGGTTTATGGATGGTGCAGCTCAACGATGCTCAAGGGAGCAAAGATGCCTGAGAGCAGATGAAGAAGCTCGAGGTGTGGAAGACGTAAAGCAGTAATTGTTGTAGTTCTACCGTGGTATTCCATTAAAACCAGACTGCAGCAGCAGCGCATGGTGTATGATGAGTGTAGCGTCCCTCTGCTCCAGAAATAATCAAATCGGTTTGTGGTGGATGTTCTGTGGCAGGAACTAACTGTTCCTATAAACGTTGAGACAATGCAAACAGTGAAGCGCAGACACGACTGGTTGAAATTATGATGCAGCGTCATAACAGCATCTATGCAATTATAATGAGCCTGGAATTCGGTTGGTTTGAAAGCATGTTACGAAAAACTTCACTTTACACTCACTATGAATATACTGCGAATGTAAATTCATTTTTTCCAAATTCAATGGAGACGCCTGGTCTTTCGTGTTGGATAATGGAGACGCCTGGTGTTTGGTTTAGAATCGTCGAGTATTGCTTGTATTTCTTCTTCTCTTGTTCAACTCTTTCCCGACAAAACTTTGCCAGTTAAAGTTGCCAAACTAACATTATCAAGACAATCGTTATTCTGGCAAAGTCTTTCGTAGACGAAGCGAGTTCGCAACCAGGGTTTCCAGGGCGCATGGCGTGCCTAATGAACAGGCTCGCTGCTGTGTCGTTTTTGCCACCCAAGTAACGAGATACCTCCAGTGCAGCAATGCAGAATACCGCGCGGAATTATTCAGAGGCATGCAACCGACTTGCACGCTCTCATTTATATTATTTTTTCCTTGCTCCTTGATTCGTTCCAGCACATGCTTCACGGAACATGACGAAGCAGAATCCCAAAGTAGCAGGTTTATCTATCTTCTGACGCTGCGAAATGTGTGTCGTGGCATGCAGCTAAGCTATGTCCTATTGTGAAACCGGAGGTCCCCACCCGGGTCTGCAGCATGAGTCGATGAATTCATTTTTGACAGAACGACTGAAGGAAATGTAATTATACTTGTTGTTTGCTTCTCGGGGCGGCGTCCCAGAGCGACGGGTGAAGATGACTTTTACTTCCCTTGCTAGAAAACTATCTTCAAAACGCCAAGACAATGGGGATCAACCCGGAAGTTGAGGTGCACGGGTAAGGAACTCTCACACAGATCTTGTGGAATAGTGCTTCTGTAAGTGCTTCACTCGGAGAACTGTTAGCATTGCCGAGCGAAAATGCTGCCTCCGTGTGTGACATTTGCATCGTTTTCATGCCCTTTCTTTAACTGTCTACCCGGACGACAATGTCGTCATATTCATTCGTCTTTTCAACTTCGCTACTGTTTGCACAGCCATTGACGTTCGTCCCGTTTCGAAGCCGCAAGGAAAATGTCTTCCTTTCGAGGCTCCAGCCATTCCAAAGACCGGTCTTATTCTAATCGACATCCGACGCTCATGTTTCATGCCGTTGTCATTGTGCTTCATGTCCATTTCCCGGTTATTTCTTCCGTGGCCATTCTTCCGGTTGGTTGTCCGAACGGTTCACCTTGTGTCTCGTGTTGCGAACGTTCGGATAGAGTTGTCATTCTGAATGCATATTTTATGGCCAGCACCACTTCTTCTGCACCGTTCCAGTTGAGAACAGAATGATAGTGCTCCGGAAATTTTGCATTCTCTCCTCTAGACTGGTGAAGAGTTTTCAAGCCGTCCAGGAATAAGTTGGCGAGTGCTTTCAAACGACTTTCCCACACAGGTTAAATTGTGGCAGTTTGTAACTTCCGTTTTCCGAACGAAAGGCAGGCATCGTTGATTGACTGACCGAAATGGAGATCATCGGTTCTCGAATCCTACCTTTTGCGTTCGAAATGGACCGTGATGAGTTTATTATTCATGGAAAAACTTTAAACCACCTTTAACCTCAAACTAATGGTAGCTTTTGGAATTTTCTGCCGTTTCGTGCGAAGTTCGATCTATCGCAAACAAATATTTGAAAGAGACGGAATCTGTTGCCTTCTTCACAATCGATAATTAATCTCTGATGTAGGAAGTACCACTGAAATCTGCATGAAATGGCTTCGTGCGTCGATATGTTGTACGGGAGCAGACTTTACAAAATGCTATCTTCATTCATCCGATTACTGCGCCTTCCCACTAATTATACCGTCTGCTGAACCGCAAAGTTGCGTGCTCCATATTCCATACAGCGAGAAGCTTCCGTGAAAGTTCTAATTAAATTTTCCCCAAATTAGGCACCTGGGATCGGCGTCGAGAGTCGGCGCCCGGGCGCTGGTTTTCATCCGTCCGTCCGTCCGTCCGTCTATTGGTTTTCGCTTTAATGGCATGCAAATCCGATTTTCTGCAACCCAGCGTCGCTCCGGAAGTGGTTCGGTTTGGGGAAGCAGCAAATAGATTGCTCATTAATTCGTAAAATATGACGTTTGCAGTTGGAGCCGGAGGAGGAGTAAATATTGATGCCGGTTTTTCGAAACGACGAAAGCAAAATGGAGCTCGGGAGCGAACGACGTGGCACGCGCGCATAAGAAGTCGTGATGTTTTTGGCAAACCGCAAGAAACGTTATTTTTGATGCCCGGATCAAATTCTTTGACGTGATTGATTCGGAAATGTACTCCTTAATGGGCATTTCGTAGCCGGCGGGCTGGTATTTTATGGATACGGGTGCATTTATTGCGTTGCCAAATCTCGACCCGTCTCGTTCGTAGGGCGTGATGGCATTGACCGTTTTCGTGTCGAACGATAAATATCATTTTATTACGCGTCAAACGATGTGAAAGATTCGGAATGGATGGAATGCGATGAGTAGGAAAATCCTAGGATTTGGGCAACTGTGAGCACTTCCCTCCATTGGGCCGGTTGTTTCCAAGCTCCATCCTCCATTCATATCCTCCGATTTGCCAAATGGTATCCCGGCATCCCGGCATCTTTGTCGAAGTAATTCATCCCGGTTTCGGTTGGGCCAAGAAAATGTGGTTGAAATTTCGCTCACGATGTTTCCCAATGTTGACGCGCGACGCACCGTCCTGAATAAATATGATCCAGGAAAAACTCTATCCCAGCTGTGTTTGTCTTTGGGATCGTGATCCCATCTCGGGTGGCGAGACGAGTGCCAGATAAACTCTTTCCTTTTGATGGTGCGATTGGTTTTCGGTTTCGGGTGCGTCTTTTTGGAGCCAGCTTTCTTTCATCATATGGAACATGTGTTTCTTCATGTGTTGCAAAATCAGCAGAAAACTTACATTTGAGAACGAAAGGGAACTCAACAAAATACTTACTTATCGCATATCAAAGAGATCCTCATAAGTGCAGATTATTTCCTATCGCTTTTGTTTTATCTCAAATTTATAATTTCATGAAACGGTTGAAAGAATTGATCAAAGAACAGAATAAATTTTTGTGACCTATTTTCTAGATCATATATTTATGTTTGATAGTTTTCTCCAAAGAAACCAGAAAATGGAACCATGTTCAAAGGCTTCTTAGTTCTTTGACGAGTGTTGATACCATCTCGATCATCTATCCTACATTGATGTGACTGAAGGCGCATATAAATGTCGTCAAAATGGTAATATTCTCCTGATCTATTTCACTCGGGAATGGGTGGCAAAAGATGACGCAAAAGGTAGAAATCCTGCCCCATGTGTCGGTGTATTGCTTTTCCGCATGCCTCGAGTAGACTATTTGCCAAGATTTGCACTTCCACTTCCACATACCAACAAACACTAGAGAGCAAAAAAGAGGTTGGAAACAGAAAAAAAAATACATCGAAAGGACGCAGAAAAGGTATGCGATCCATTCACACACGTTTGTTTTGATTTTGAATATCTCGTTCGCCGTGTTTGTGAAGCTCTGACGTTTCGATGCTCCATTTTCTCGTTCGTCGTATTGACGCAGAAAAATGAAGGAACCCCTTTCGATTCCAACGTTTCGTTCATGAATCTCCCATCCTGACAAAGGGTGCAGATATGATGCTGTCCATGTTGATGTAGACGACATTTATTATTTTTATATGTCGCTCTTTTACATTCCCTTCCGTCTGCCCGGGCATGTGTTGATGATGCATGGCTGTTTGGACGGTTGAAGATCGAAATCGGTTCGAGTTCAAAGAAACATAAATAAAAACAAACCAACTATACTTGCGAACCAGGAGAACAAAGGTGTTCAAAGGATTTGGTATGTATTGCATGATTTATTTATTTATTTATTTATTTATTTATCTCTTATTGTTATTCGCCTTGAAGGCTATATAACTTCTAAACCTTAACATTAATAACAAAGCATGATTGAGGGTAGAGGATAGGAGAAACAATTCAGGAGGAAATTAAGCAAGGGCGGAAAGGAGACGAGAACGGAATTGGGGAAGGGAGATGTTATAGTCAAAGAAACAGTAAGCGTCGTTAAAGGCGGACAGCGAACGGAGGAAAGGATCATTTTGGCCATATCGGGTAAGGCGACGGGGGATGGCCAAAGGAGGTCTGTCACGCAGTGATATTTACTGTGTTCCAATTACATTCTTCATCCAACGAGATCTTATAATACCTTCTTGTTTCATGTAATATATCGCTAATCCTTCGGTTTAGAAGGTTTATAGGAAAGGTTAACTTTTGTTTACCGTTATTTGTACCATATCTTCTCGTAATTAATGTTTCAAACACTCCACCCAACATTGGCGTTAGTGCATGATCCTGTAGAAACAGTTTTGCAATAATTACGAAACGCCAAACACTGGCTGTCAAAGGTTGCTTTCAACTCAACTCGACGTCATGCACCTGAACCTCACCTGCACCTGTTCCAACTACAGAATGGACCGACTACTGAAAAAGCTGCTTCCGGTCGATGGAAACCACCGGATCGGAACAGGTGCTGGGAAATGGAAAACTTTTCTAATCAAATTAAAATGTCACATACAATCGCGTCAAAAGTTTACGGTAAGCCAGAACCAAATAACTACCGCTTGGTGGTAGTGGTATATTTAGGTTTGTGGAAAATCAGCTGGTTCAGTACGATAAAACAATTAGCGAAGGGAGCGTTTACAGAAAAAAAGGAATCAATATAGGGGAAGTATTTGCACTACATTTCAAACGGTTCTCTCCAAATTTATTTTGCATTTCAAGTAATCCAAATTTAAATTTAAATATAAATATCAATAGTATTTCTTCATATTTTGTCATAAACATTCTCTTTTTCATGTTGAAAAGAAAAAGGCGGAACTAAAACAGGTCGTAAATAACCCACTTAACTTAAACTTTAAAATTGTGTAAAGGGAATAATTAAAAAATAAACGTTCCTTCTCATTATCCGGTACTTCAATAGAACCTTTTTAAACTCCTTGTGAACAGAAAACAGCGACGTTTAGTACCCTCTGAATAATTGCAAAAGCTTTTAAAGAAATCCTTCGTCCAGCATTCACGCACAACACAATACCGCAATCTAAGCACTTGAAAATCATCATGAAGAAATTGTTTTTATTTTTTAATGCAATTAAAAAGTACTCTTCTGCATTCGTTCGGTTTTCACTGTTGGCGAAAAAAAGGCGGAAGTTGTAGACGCCCAATAGATAGAGAAATATATACGGGTAATTTGTTTCGTAAATTAAGAGCCCACCCTCCTTGGCTCGGACTGTCTTGCGTTTCCATTTCTGCTTCCTCGCTGAAGTGGAAAATAAATATCACACCGACGAAGGGGCATTAGTAGAAACGCAAAACAAGGAACTGGCCACAAAAGAAGGAGCTTACTTCGGTTCATTTGCTTGCGCAAAAGTTTTCCATATTTCTATACCGACGTTTTGGTAATTGCTTTGCGAAACAAATGGAAAAAGAGATGACGACATCTTGGGGCATGCCTCCGTTCAAATGATATTCTCTAATTGATGAGATTTGTTATTTATGCAATGCTAAAAGGTACGCCGGGTTTCTGGTTCACAACGGGGTGCTCATTCCGTTTGACGTTTCGTAATGAAATTGTTGTCGAAATTCAAAAAAACTTTCGCGACGTTTCGCTAACTATTGCGCCAAACATTTGCAAATTAAAAAGTCAATATTCACTTTACCACCTGCCTCGGGAAGTCAAAAGCAGGGCGCTTTTGTGTAGAGTGACTACGTTTTTGACTGATTATGCGACTAATTAGAGCTATTAGTCAAGAAAGTTGGATGGCGCTTGTAACATCGAAATGCCTTCCTTAGAAACCGTTTGGAACGAACAAAGCTGACGCGAAGCAGAGCCGTGGGAATCGGACGAAAATGGCGACGAAGCGTTCGCAGTGCTCCATAAACCACGCCATTCTTTTACCCATCCTTCCCTCGCCGCGTCGTGTAATCGATGATAATAAATCTCGAATTTTCCGTGAGTTCTATTGTGTCTGGCTTTTTCTCGTTCGTCACTTCCCAATCTCTCTCTCTCTCTTAACGTGCTCCATCACAGAGTGAACAACCATTTCGAATTGAAAGCTACGTGTTCGTTCTTGGCACGTCCGTCCGTCGGTGGAGCGCGAACCCAGCTCGGCGCAAAACGGATGTCGTTCATTAAACATTCATTTACAACAAGTATCCGGGAAAATTATGTTCTGCTCCCGGTCCCCGAACGCGCCAATTTCCACTTGAGCGTGCCGGTTCTTCACGAGCGAATCGCATTTGATGTACGATGGTGCAGCGTCTGCTTGAGAAGAGAGTCTGAGTTGGGTGAAGATGGATCCCCTATTCTAGACACTGCTAAAAGGATGATAAAGAACCTTACCGTATCGCGACGCGGTTGCCTTTAGTCACCAGTGGAAGCAATTATGTTCACGTGCAATCAAGATTAGACGGTAGACGCTTTTCGCTATCTTAATCGATTCCACGAATTTCCCTGCAGACAGACGCCGGAAAAGCCGCGGAAATGCCGAACAAACAGTCGAATGAATGGAAGCCGAGGTTCCGCGTGTCAATGCACTCGGTATGCCTTTCTTCGCCGTGCTGTAACCGCGGGACTTCAATCCGCACTGGAGAGTGAAAACGGAAATCCTCCGGTGACGGTCTGGTGCGCGACCATGCGCCTAACGCACCAACCTAACTGCGACCCAACCCCGGCTCCCTCGGCAAACAGGGATTTCGTACACCGTACAACCGTAATCGTTACTAGTCGCCGTGTAATCTTTCGGGAAAATTCGGCCAACCGGTCGGGCGTCGGGCGGGGAGAGTGAACCGAAAGCCGCCTGATAAAGTGTCAGTTAAGGCGGTTCGCCTGGACAGCAAAAGGAAACGATTTATTATAAGCAGCTTTCGATAGCGATGATAAGCTCAACTGGCTGCCGTCGGACCGGACTGGACGGAAAATGGAAAAGCCAAAGGACGCCCCGCGGTAATCCGGCTCGCCGTTTAATCGCTGCCTCGTCAGCAACACAGCGCACAACAAGAGCAACAAGAGCGGGACTTAATGTGAATATGATATCTGCTCCAGCGTTACTCCATTGCCCTTGTCCTCGATAACACGATTAAACAATAGGGAGAAAATATGAACCAAAGCCAAACGGTATAGCATTACTGTAAACAACCTATCAACTAACTACGGATGGCTTTATTTTGCATTTTTATCAGAAGCGGTTGTTTTTCCACCTGCTGAAACCATCAACAAATGGGCTCCATACGAAAAAAAAACAAAATTGATAACTTTGCGGCGCAATCGAGAAAGCAATTAAAATAACAAAATATATCGGTGTTCATCCTGCATTCATGTGAAAGCAATTCCAGTACTTTCTCTAGTGACGCATTTGAAACACTGAACATATTTAAAGTGGAGTTCGGTGGTAGTTTTCTCTGCAATAATAAAGATCATTGAAAAACTACGATGAGAGGAGTTTGAAAAGTTGGGTCGAAAAGTGAGGTTTAACCATGGAAAATTCAATAAATGAGAACCAACCAGTGGAAATAATGCTCTCAGAAATAAACCAATATTAAAACCCAGAGCCCAAAACGCTACCGTATCGCATGAATGCAATGTTTTTAATTAATTCTTGCGCACCAAAAGCGGCTAAATTAATACCTTTTTCATCATTGCTTTCTTTGCATTTATCAATACACATTCGTTCCATAAATTTAGGGTTGTTTGAATATATATTTCCTTCTTGTCAAGTGTTTGATGTGTTAAAATGTTGTAACGAAAATAAAAGAACAAATTAAGCGATGTTGTACCAAAAAGGATTAAAATTCCCTACGATCAAAGCTCGTTTAAAAAGGATACAAACACAATTTTCGGGAATAGAGAAGAGTAGATTAAAGTCCGCCCGAAAGGTTCACCCAAGATTTGCTCCACCATCAAACATAATCAATCACATTCGCCCAGCGTGGAGCTAATCAGAATTTCATTAAAGATCCCTTCGGGGACAGCGGGCAAAACCTGCTACAGAAAGAACTGATCTACTTTTACCTTCTTTTAATTACTTTGTCACTTTGGCTTTGGGAAAAATGCCATCCTACGTCGTTTTTTGTCCATGTATCCACCGATGCTTGCAGTGAAGTAATCATCTGCAAAAAAAAGCTCCCGTTCATAGTGTGTCCATTTAATTATCCTTCTTTTGGCAGAACAACAAGCAAGGTGGCGTTTTTTTCGAACTGTTGTTGTGTTTCCCCAAGATACCTAGCAGAGGAATCCTAGCTTGGGCATGCTGTTTTTGTTTGATTTTCCCACCGCTCGGCTGCGCCCACAACACTCGAAACGCACCGACAAAAGGCTTGGCCGCCAGAAGGAGTTATGCGCAAGTTGAAGACAACTGGCCTCGGGCTTCAGTCTCTTGTCCGGTGTTCTGGCGTAAAAAAGAAAAAGGACGAACGCGAGTGAAACGATGAATGAATTAGCGTCACCGGTTTAGGAAAGTTGTTGGGAGACTTTGCGAGCGAGAAAATGGTTCCCGGGACCCGAAAAGTTTTTCCCAAACCGACTCGGGGTACTCTTTTTTCCCATCCGCACGTTGACAAGGCCAGAGGGTAGAAAAGTTCCCCCCCGGGGGTTTGTGAAAGATCATTTGAATTTAGCTAACAGATTTTAATTATTCACCCGCACACAGTCGACCGCTCCCGGATGCGGGGAAGAAGAGGAAAAAATACAGCCCACGTCGGTCGGACAGTCTTTAAATGTACTTGGTTTTTTTTTACTACCAGAATTTGTTTTCGGAGCGCATACAACGGCCACCGTTTTGGGAGTTTGGTTGTTTTCGTCTTGGTTCGTGTCCACGGCATTGTTGACATAGTGGCGTTGCGGTAATTAGATACAGCACTTCAGGGGAAAAACGCAGAGGAATATGCATGACGATGTGAACCCTTTTCGTCTCCGTTTTCTTTTTCTTTTTGTTTCCCTTTCTATGGAACCGGCACAGAGTCTCTTGTTTTGAAGGATCTCAAAACGCACTACCGGGTGGAACGGGGAAAGGAAAGGTGATGAAAAACCAAAAGCAAACCGCCGAAACCGGAACGTTAAGAAGCGCTCTCAAAGCTCATCCTGTTTGGTTTTGGGGAGGAAAGGGAAAAAAGTTTAAATGTGTTCAGGGCTCGAAATGGTGAATCGGGATTCACTCTCGGGAGTCACATTCCGTATTATTATACCTCGGTATAATGGTGATGAGCAGAAGTTGTCAACACAGGAAATCGCTCGGCCACCGGAGAGGAGCTTTTTACGGTTGGTGACGATGGACATAACAACCAAATGCTCATTATTGTCGAGGAATTCTGGATGTGGTTAGTGTTGGGTATTGAGCAGATGAGTCACCTAACTCGCAATGCTTACCTCGCTAAGTGTACAGGGTCACTTAAGAAACTTCTTGAAGTAAAAGACACTTGGTAGCTCAGCAACATTTTGCATAGACTTAGCTCTGTGACAAGCTGATGGTTCTCAAAAGTGCTAACTGCTCAAGAAGCTCACTTATCTCAATTGTTCAAGTGGCTCTGTAAACTGAGGTTAATCACTCAAAAAGCTCAACAAACTCAATTGGCTTTGATGCCCGATAGCGTTCCATTTGGGATATGGCTATGACGCAACGGTAGTGTGAGGACATACTTCGCAGAAAGTCGCGGTTTCCGATCATGAATCTTGGACTCTCTAGTATTATGAACGAGTAAGTACCAATCTGAAATATTCCTTCGATCAAAGAAAATTCTGGGTGCAAAGTAACTCTTTTCGGAAAGAGGCCAAGTTTCTATTTGGGATGTCTTGCAGTTTAGGAAAATGAAATCCCTATACTTTTATGGGTACAGAGCATGTGTATTTACTGTTCCACCTGGGCAGTTGTGATTGTTGTTCTCATTGAGCAATTCTACCAAGCAGGATGCAACTCTTTACTGAGCTAGCTGATTCACTTTGCTCACTGAAAGAGCTACTTATCATAAACTATGGTGTGGGAGCTTTGCTTTTAAGAAAGGTAAATATGCTACTGCAACATAAAACATGTGAATTCGGTGGATATTTGATCCTCCTCTAAGGGAACTCGTACAAATTCGTTCGGTTTTGGTTCGGTGCGGGATGCATCCCGATTTCTGTTGCTTCCGTAAGACTCGCTCCACTTGCACTCACGAGGTACGATTAAGTAATAATTCCGTCATCCGGCGCAAGAGAGCTGTCTCTGCCATGAAATTGATACCGACCTCCACTGGAATTTCCGAACGACGAGCAATGGGCACTCGTTTGTTGGCCAGAAGCCTCTCCGATGAAGGTCAGAGAAGTCGTTTCGGCTTGCTGAACGAGATGACCGCACGAGAGCTGGTGGCCGTTTTCAGCTTTGAAATAATGATACGCCGGGTAATGTAATGAGTATTGATTACTTATTAATCATCCGAAGCGTGATCGGTGGGCGGTCGCGCTTTGCCACCAGCATGTGTCACCTTTTTAATGCTGTGGAACGCATAAGGAACTCCACAATCTATCTCCTGCTCGCCATGCGGTAGGCTGGAAGGTCGCGCAGGGTCAACGGCGATCAGTAACATAGGCCAGTAAATTATCTGCAAATATGACCACACACACACATGCTACTGGGTGTCTATCTCTTCGCGGCTGTTTATTTAACTTCTTACTGGTGGCGCACCAAATCCCATAAATACTCGCTCTTCGTATGTAAACAATCGGAGGTGCTGGAGGAGAACTGCATTGATTGTATTGGATCTGTAGCGATTATAATGTCGTGCGAAGGGGAGCACGATTTTCCAGCCACTGCAGCGAAGATGATGAATGATCATCAGCATTTAAAGCGCCATGTTTGTTTGGCAAACGCGTTTGTGGTTGCAACCGGCAGCAGAACTAATTTATGCAAACGAGTTTGCAAATCCGAAGAGCGTTTGCGTTGGTATGGGGGTGAGGCGTGGGTATTTGCCCCGGGGGTGGGTAGGTTTGATTAGTTTTTGTTTTCATTGCCTCTCATTAATGCTAATGTCGGCTCGAGCGTCGGCGTCTGCTCGGTTGGGGACTTCCCGAACCGAATAGGGGCCAGAAAAAGCTTAACCCGTACCGATAAATTTAAATCATTTAGGCCGCCTCTGGAAGCTGCCAGGTCGGGTTGGGAGGAGGCGGAATTTATCAGCCGCAGAATGGAGTGAATTATTATCCTTAAGCGTGTGCCAGATGGGATGCGAATTGGTTTACCCTCCCCAAAACAACAACGCTCGTCTGCAGTGAACCGGAAGGATAAAGCAAACGGGTCTAGATACCGCTTCGATGGGCTTATGTTCGCAAAATTATTCCCCACAGGTGCTTCAATTTATTGCGCTTCAATCGGAATTGAATTGCACGAAACTTTGCAAAACCCACCATGAAATCATGTTCATCATGCTTTGATAAAACTATGTTGAACGTTTTTAGTTGAAGTGCTCGCCGGAAACGTTGAAATAGAATTGTCGGTAAAAGCATTATGAGTGATAAAATATTTAAATACTCCCTGGTCCCGGGACCCGGGACAAAATCCTTTTCCACCTAACTCGTACTGAACGTGTGGTGAATAAATAAATAGACGACGTGATGCAGCAACAAACAGCCACCCCGACGACCTTCCCCCTGCCCTCCGGCTCCGATTGGATTCGCTTTGCAAAATTTTCTAAACTCCATCCCTCCATCGCCATCAAAGTCCATGTTGATCAGCAAGCAATGGCTCAATTAATAATGGATTGGCTGTGGTCCAGGAGGCTCGATGGACTGCGTCGTCGTCGCCGGTGCCGGAAATCCGGCTCTCTCTCCGCACACCGAACCCGGACCTGACTCAGCTGTTACGGCCCAAGTTTACACCTCGTTGGTTTAAGCGCTTATCTGCCACGTTCTGGGTACGACTTTCACGAAATGGTGCTACCCTTTTTTTTTTTGTAGCTACAAGTAGAGACATAGAGAGAAAAACATTCGAGATTGAAGGATCAAAACTCTCGGGGTAGGGGGAGGGTGCAGGTACCTGGGTCGGAAAAACTCCTACCATATGTGAGATGCGTGTTTCGGCTCGTCGTACCGATACCGGTGTGATTTAATCGAAGTGCTGAATAATCAATGAACTTTTCAATCCTACTCTCGGTTGCTTTAATAAATATTCGAAAAGTAAGGGTAAAAAGGACACGAACGGCGGAGGTGTACGAGTTACTGTCTAATCCCTTTGGTCGTACCACAACCCACATACACGCAACACAAACAAAGGTTGAACGAGCATAAACAGACTGTGGGATAATGCAACTGTAAGCATTAACACAAAAGGATCGCAACATTTGAACCAATCCAAACCAAAAAAAAAGGTCATTCGTGGGAAACGGCAAAAGCTGGGTTTGGGTGTTGTGTTGTTACGATTTCGATGGCGGTGGTGGGTATTACAATCATCGTATAATCCCGGTGTGTTCGGTGTAAATGGGGCAAACGGGGATTTCCCTCCGGTTGGCCCTTTTTTTCTGCGTGCAAATCCCATCCCCGAGCCATTTGGCAACCGAACCGAAGGGATCAAATAAAAATTACTCCCCGGCTCATAAAAAGCAAGGAGGGCTTGGCATTAAAGTGTCGCCGAAACCTTCGCCGAAAAGCCCATCGCTGATCCGGATGGTAGGTTGCATATTTTTACTTGAGAGGCGTGTTATGTGTTTTTCTTTATTTTTCTTGTTTCCAAAAGCTTCTCTTCGTAGATCGAGCACATTAAATTTTCATTTGCAACTACAAAGGAGTTGACTGCGTGTGATGCAAAATTCCTTTCTGAAACGCCCACGTAGAAAGTTACGTAGGATGTAAATTTTAAAATATTCACAAATCAAGTCAATGACCTACGGGGTCATCACCGTTGAAACTTTGTGCAACGGACTGCAGAACCAAGTTGTTTTTTGTAGTAAGTATTTTTAACTCGAGTAAAAGAGACCGTTTTCGGTCAGGACGAAAATGGGTGAAAGGAAAAACACCTGGTCCCAACGCAAAAGCACACAAATTAAGCTGAAACACTCCACTTTGCAGCGAGTGGGATAAGAAAAAGAATAACTGACCGCCAGCGCCAGCCGACATCCATAAAATAAATTGGATGAAAATTAGCTGACCGTTTTATGGCCGTAAGGGTCTGCGTTTTATGGGCTTAAAAGGATATGGGAAGCGGGGGGAGCTCGGGTTCGGGTGGTGGAGAAATGAGTGCCGGCCGAATCTTCAAAGAGAGTTTGAGGTTGAAAATGTTTAATTTGTGTTAAACCCACGACCTGGGTTTTTAAGGTTATTTCGGACGAGATAGGATTTAAAAGGGTCGTTAGCGCTAATTTTATTAATAGCACAATTTCGAGCAACATTTCCCAACATGGAATGGACATATGTTGCCTGTTGTGAGTAATAATGCTCCACATTCGGGTATTCATGCAACATGCAATTCTATTGTGGTTAAAAACATATTCCCACACACACTCGCAGAGACGAAGCGTGCTCCTGCATTACAGCACTAAATGGGGTCAACATGTGTGCGCTCTTGGTTAAACAATTGTGGTTTACTAATACCCGCCCAGATTCGTGCGCGTTGGTCACCGAACCAAAAACAAAACCCGGGCACAATTTCCGCCGAATGGAAACCTTACAATATGGCATCGGTTAGGAAGGAAGGAGAGTGAACGAAAAACCCCCACACCAGGGTTTTAGTGTACGTTTGTCTTTCTTGAACCGTTCGTGGTTTTCCATTTGCAACAGCACCAAAATGGAAGAACAACAAAAAGTTTCGTTTGCACGGTTGCATATTTCAAACAAAGTTTCGAATTTCCGACCGGCTGTCCCAAGGCTTGGGAAATGCTACCGACGATGTTGTAAATAGATTGTTGCAACAGGATCGAAAACTAGAGGCTTACCCCCTCATGTTCGGTAAAATCACAGTTGCTGCTTTAACAATACACAGAAGTCATTCGTGCTCCTCATTGCTTGCATTTGATTGGTTTCCCAAATGGGAATGGCGTTGCACAAATCCGGGAGGTCATCAACATTAGGCTTTGTTGTACTTCGAGTATCTCAAATTTCAAACAATTCGCTTGAACAACAAAATATGTTGTTAAAAATGAAAGAAAAACATAATCAGGAACGCATAATACACAATACATATTGCCAATCAAACGAGCTTGATCAGAAAATACATTTCCCAAATCAGATTGCATAGCTTGACGCGTGTGTTTTTCTCCGTCCTGCTGGCGATGAAGTGTGATGGAATGCACAAACAACTGGCCACATCCTTACGCCGTCACACTTCTACTGACACGAAAGTGCCAGTAATTTGCTGTGTAAACAATAGCCTTGCTCGTTGTTCTTGTGACTGCTGCCGGTGGAAAACACATCGAACGCGTTCACCTGCAGTCAGGATGCTGCTCTCTTACATGGCCACCGCCTGCCTGCATGCCATCGTTTGCCAACTAATTGCTTTGTACACACATACACACGTTAGCACGCTTCCCTCCCACCAAGGATGGTGGGAAAACGCAAGCCATAATTTGCTGCTAAATTGCCCCGATATATCCCGACCCGGGATCAGGCTACGTTCGTTACACCTGTGCCGTGCCGGGTCGAGTATGTGCGGAGAGTGTCTTAAGGAAAATCATTGCAGCTCGTGTACTTTTAGCCGGTATCATGTGAGCACACCGTTCTACAACCGATGCTTACCCGGTTGGTTGTATTAATTGTAATTAAATTAAGTCCTTTAAACGGAATGTACTCCTAACTAATTTGTTAGACAACTATCGGCATAAAGGTGGCAACGTCAAGCGAATTCAATGAGTGGTCACAACAAACAAATATTGTTTCGTCTTGGTTAGTGACAGTTTTTTACTTTCTTTCACTTTCCAACGGTTGAATGATAATGTGCCTCAATTCTTCATCGGGCACGGGCGGCGAATAAATCACTGTCATCAGCAGGCAAACACACACTTGGGTAATCAATGGTAAAGTGAGAAGGGAAATGCGAGCAGAGAAAACTTTGCAACGCTGCGCCTGACGTGAATTATGTAGATGTGACGTAGGAAAAAATAAAACTGATGGGATAATATTGAGTCACTTGCTCCCGAAAACTAAATGCGGTGCAATGCGAAATAAAAACGAGAGTAAAAACTGACAAACGAATTTACATTATCATCGCCCGAGTGATGGCGAGCGGGGTTTAAAATAAAAGGCAACACAATTAGCAATTTCAAGCCCTACTTCGGTTGGCCATTCATTTAGTTTCGCATCCTTTCCGTGCGTCGATTAACAAATACAACGAAACGGAACCCAGAAAACAGGATGAAAACGGCCCGTAGGCGGCCATCGTCGTGGACGAGAAAACGTGTGCAAATTGCAACACTAAAATGAAACATTGTCGTACCGTTCGCCAGTGCAAAAAGGCGTGATGGTTTTATGGCTACTATTAGGTGCATTGTTGTGATGAGTTAATGGATTCGTCGGGAGAATGGTGCGTCAATCAAAGTGGATCGCATATAAAAATAGCAATATAAGGCAACGATAGGTAAATGGATTGATTCAATCAGTTCGTTGGTCCTTTTGATAGTGTTTTCCAGGTTTTTTTCGTTGGTTGTTGTTGTGTGTTCATGATTCCTGTTTTCCAATCATTTCAATTGGTACTTGCATTGAGTAGTATTTAGGTGAAGAATCTCGGCGCGACGTGGAAATTGTTGGGATTTCGAAACGGGAGTTTAAATTGAATTCTCTTGTACGCACGATTATATCGTCCACAACGTTTTTTGGGAAAACTTTATTTCAAACATTTGGTCTTTTTGTTGAAAGAATCCTTTTACTGCCGGAAAATGTACCTTGTGAAACATTTTCGAACGATATTTCTTTAGATCAAGATAAGTGTTGTGCTTAATGAATTTTTAAGCGAGATTCATTCATATGAATCTTCTAGCTAAGATTTATTCAGATGGATTCATGAATCTTTTGGGATTCGAATCTTAAAACATTAATGAATCTTTCGAAACCTTTATGAATCTTCATGAATCTTTCAAGAATCATAACGATTCTTTCCTTTCCATGGATCATGCGACCAAAAAAGGGAAAAAGGGAATGTTACTGCATTTTTCTTCCACTTTTCTGGCATTACTTTGCTGCTCCTTTGTCATTAATGAATCTTTGGAATCATTCAGATTCATGAACCTGAATCGGATTTACACAACTCTAATCAAGATATAACTTTTAATTGAATTTTTGGCTCTCTCTCTCTCTCTTTTCAGTGACCTGTCCAGAGTCGCAGTTTACGTGCGTGGTAGATGGGAAATGTATACCCGCCCTTTGGCGGTGTGACACGTCCGCCGATTGTTCGGACGGTTCAGATGAAGTCGGTTGTGGTATGTAATTAAATGGAACATTTTCTATCCAAATGCTGTGTAACCGCCACCGCTTTGCTTTGTAGATAAATCGCACACATGCAAGGCGGATCAGTTCCACTGTAAGGTGTCCAACCGGTGCATTCCATCCGCGTGGACGTGCGACGAAGATGTGGATTGTGGCGTGGTGGAGAAATACCACATGCTGGACGAATCGGACGAGGACCCACAGCTGTGCCGGGCGCACAGGAAGTGCCTCCCGACGCAGGCCCTCTGCAGCGACGGCAAGTGCCTGGAAATCGATCGGTTTTGTGACGGAGCGTGGGACTGCAGCAACGACGAGCTGAACTGCTCGAGCAACGATACGGCGACGGCCAGCGCGCCGACGAGCGCCTGCGATGCGCTGAAGTGTTCCTACGACTGCCGGCTAACGCCGGGCGGACCGCGATGTTTCTGCGCCAAGGATAGTCAACCGAATGGTAGCATTTGCGAGGACTTTGACGAATGTCAGATCGAGGGCATCTGCGATCAGGTGTGCAAGAACCAGCCCGGATCGTATCAATGCAGCTGCACGACCGGTTATGTCAAGCAGGGCAACAAGTGTATAGCAGTCAACTGTAAGTAGAACAAACCGAATGTCTATCGATGTTACTAAAGATTTCGCTTTTGTTATGTAGTGCCCAAAGATGAACCACTGTCGCTGTTGTTCGCAACACGAAACAAGGTGCGAAAAGTTCCGGTCAACAATCGAATAACTATGTTCGACGAGGCCTCCAGCGTCAGCAGTTCCACCGACAGTCGACAGCTGTGGGAATCCTTCACACGCATCCGTGCACTCGAAATGGTGCATCGCAATCGCACTTTCTGTCTGTTGCGCATCTCGAACGAATCGAACTTCGAGTGCTACAGCGTCGACAACACGACCCATAGCTGGACCATGCCCCGGCCCGACCTCTTCACCAGCCTCGACAACGTGGTGGACATCCGGCTCGATTGGGTATCGGGCAACTGGTACTTTCTCGACGAAGAGCGAGAGATCATCTTCGTCTGTTCGCCGCAGATGAAGCACTGTGCGATCGTGGTGGAAGCGTTCTCGGAAGCGTTGCGCCCGCGCCGTATGGCGCTCGATCCGACCAAGGGATTTCTGTTCTTTTCCCACTGGAGCAGCCACGAGGATGCCAGTATCGAGCGATCGCTGCTCGACGGCACGAACCGGACGTCGATCGTGCTGAATAAGATCATCAACCCGCTCGACATCGCACTCGATCTGGTGCTGGAGCACGTCTACTGGGTCGACACGCATCTGGACGCCGTCCAGCGGGTGAACTACGACGGCAGTGGCCGTTGGTTTCCCAAGAAAAGCCCCACCTTTCTGTTCCACTTTCAGCATCTGTACGCGCTCGACGTGTTCGAGCGGACGATCTACCTTTCGTCGTGGCAAAACGGTAGCGTGGTAGCACTGGAAGGGAGCACGGGCCGGTGGCGGGTTGTCGTACCGGACGCATCCCGTGCCGTCCATCTGCACGTGTTCCACCGACAGAAGCAACCGGAGGTGGCACACCCGTGCCGGCTCGGGAACGGAGGCTGCGATCAGCTGTGCATTCCGGTGTGGAAGAAAACCGGTGTGGCCATCGCCCAGTGCCTGTGCTCGCCGGGCTATCGACTCAAAACGAAAACGCAGTGCGTACTCATCAAACGGCCAACGATTTTGCTGTACGCCAAATCGAATCCCGCCATGATACGGGGAATGGCGATCGGCATCAAGTCGCAGGAAGCGATCGTACCCGTGACCAACATCGGGTCGCACGTGTCCTTCGACTATCACAGCGAAGAGCAGCAGATTTACTTTACCCATCGCTTAAAGTAAGTAATGTTTGTTGGAAGAAAACTTTCGAAACATTTTGCAACTGGCTTATAACCTTATTTTTCCAGAGATTCCCCGTCGTTTCGCATCGAGACACAGAAATACGATGGCACCGGCCGGGAATTGATCCTGGAAACGCCCGGTTCGTGTGATGGCATCGCATACGATTGGCTTGGCAACAACATCTTCTGGACTGACTCGGATAGGAATCAAATTTCCGTGATAAAGCTGGGAGGCTCCAAGACGCAGCGGTTAACGCTCCTCCGGCATCTCGCCGCCCCAAAGTAGGTGAACCTCATACGAATGTCATGTCTTTCGCTAAGATTGATAATAATAAGCTTCATCCCTTCGCCAGATCGATTACCGTTGATCCGAAGCAAGGACGGATCTACTGGACGTCCTGGTCGCTGCCGAACGGACGCATCGATCGTGCGTGGATGAACGGTTCCCACGCGGAACAGTTGGTAAGCGGCAGCGAACGTCCGATCGAGTGGCCGACGGGACTCTCACTAGATACGGTCCAGCAGCGGCTGTACTGGTGCGACGCACGTCTCAGCTGGATCGAAAGCGTCAACCTTGACGGTACGAACCGCGTCCTTCTGTACGACGGCCGGTCACACGGAAAGTTCCCCATCGCGCTAACCGTCCACCGGCAGCTGGTTTACTTCGCCGACAACGTGAAGGGCCACATCGAGCGGTTCAATCTGAGCGATCCGCTCGCGGTGGAAACGGTCACCATCGAAAAGCCGCAAGTGCTCGGGATGAAGATCTTCGACAACCTCACCCAGTACGGTGGCGCTGGTCGGAACGCGTGCGAAATCGAGTGCGTCGGCATCTGCCTGAACACGCCGTCCGGAGAGGCGAGCTGCCGGTGCGAAGATGGCTTCACGATGTCCCTGCAAGCCGACGGCAAAACGCCCATCTGTGTGCCGTTCGATGTGCAACACTCGGCGGCCACCTGTAACAATAGTACGCACTTTTTGTGCCACAACAAAATCGACTGCATTCAGATCAAGTACACGTGCGATGGGGATCGGGACTGCGAGGATGGAAGCGACGAGGAAGTGACACCGGATGGCCCGTGCGACCCGAACTGCGATCTCGAGCGGAATTTCAAGTGCGACGAGCAGCGTTGCATCCCCCGGGCGCTCGTTTGCGACGGTTCGGTCGACTGCATCGACGAGACGGATGAAGATTACCTCAACTGTCCGAACAAGACGTGCGGGGAACACTTTTTCCAGTGCGCCGTCAGCCATCGGTGCATCCCGAGTACGTGGGTGTGCGATCGGCATCTGGACTGCGGACCGAACGACAGCTCGGACGAGCCGGACCACTGCCACCAGTGTCCGGAGTTTGAGTGTAAAAATTCCGCCTGCGTACCGTTTGAGTTTCTTTGCGACGGTGTCGATCATTGTGGGTAAGTTGGAGCAGAAGTAACTGAATTGTCAACCTGAGTTGATTTTCTTACATCTTTGTATCTTTTTTTCTCTCTTTTACTTTCAGAGACAAATCGGACGAATCACAATGTGATCTTGACTGTGGTCCGAACGAGTTCTTCTGCAGCCCCCACGGTTGTATCGATCAGTCGTTAATGTGTGATCCAAAGCTCAACTGCATGAATGCGTTCCACGAGTGCGATATGTTGCCGAAGGTCGGTGATTCGAACTCCAGCTCCAGCACGCCGCAGTTATCGGAATCGGAGCTAAAAGAACTTTGCAGTCTGGACCTCCCTGTGATCTGTGGCTCCAATCGGCGGTGCATGGAAACGTACAACCGCGTTTGCCAGCGGATGGAGTTTGGGGCGTTCAACGAATCTGCTCCTGAGTGCCACCATCCGGAACGCTTGTGTCGTGTAACGAACTCCTGCCTAAAGGTAACCCAACTGTGCGACGGCCGGACAGACTGTCCCGATGGTACGGATGAAGGGTTCCGGTGTGCGGAGAAAGTTTGCGACACATTCCAGGGATGCTCCCACTCCTGCCATAACGCACCGGAGGGAGCGGTATGCTCCTGTCCGCCACATCTGTTCCTGCAGCCGAACGGGCACGATTGTGGACATGATCATGCGTGCGACGCGTGGGGTACCTGCTCGCAGATCTGTTTGACAAAGAAAACTCAGTACCGGTGCGATTGCGTCGAGGGTTACACGTTGCAGTACGATAAGTTTACGTGTCGCAGTAACAACCCCGACCCGGCGTACGTGATCTTTAGCAACCGACAAGAAATCCTGGGTGTTGATTTGGCCACGTTGGGTGTGAAAAGTTTCTACACCTCGCTGCGGAACACGATCGCGTTGGATTTCCTGTACCATGACGATTTCGTGCAGATTTTCTGGTCCGACGTGATGGACGACAAGATCTACCGGGGAACGCTGAAGAACGATACGCTGAGCAATGTGGAAGCGGTCGTGCAGTCGGGACTGTCCACGGCCGAAGGTCTCGCGGTCGATTGGATCGGGATGAACATCTACTGGATCGATTCGAACCTAGACCAGATCGAGGTGGCCAAAACGAACGGCAGCTTCCGGAGGACGCTGGTTGCTGGCGACATGGTGAATCCGCGCGCGATCGCACTCGATCCGATGGAGGGAGTGCTCTTCTGGACCGACTGGGAGGAAGGATCTCCGCGGCTCGAACGTTGCACGATGGCGGGCGAAAATCGAACGGTGGTTAAATACGTCGGTTCGGATGGGGGCTGGCCGAACGGCATTGCGTTGGATTACGTCCTGAAGCGCGTCTATTGGATTGACGCACGATCCGATTCGATCCACACGATTACCTACGCGGGACTGGATCATCATCTGGTGATCAAAGATCAAGCGGTGCTGGCACATCCCTTCAGCATAACCGTGTTCGATAACTACGTCTACTGGACGGATTGGCGCACGTACTCGGTAATCCGCGCCAACAAGTGGAACGGGTCGGATGTGAGCATTATTCAGAAAACGCAAAGCCAACCGTTTGGCATTCAGGTGCTGCACTCGAGCAGGCAACCGAACGCCCAACCGAACCCGTGCGCCGTCAACAACGGTGGCTGCTCTCACCTTTGCCTGCTGAGCGTTGGCCAACGGCACGAGTGTGCCTGTCCGCACGTGATGCGCCTGCACGAGGATCGGCTGCGCTGCGTCCCGAACGAAGAGATCCTCCTGTTCGTCGTGCTAACCGAGATCCGTGGTGTCGATCTGCAGCAGCCGGCCCACTATACCATCCCGACGATCAGCCACCAGACGCAGGTGGTGCAACCGTCTGTGCTGGACTACGACATTAGCGCCGCGCGCCTGTACTGGAACGACATTCAGCTGAACGAAATCAAATCATCCGGCCTGTCGACCGGCCCGATCGAAACCATCCTCGACACGGACATCTCCCATTCGCTCGGCTTTGCGGTGGACTGGATCTCGAAGCTGCTCTACTTTTCCACCGGCAACGAAACGCACAGCCGCATCATGGTGAGCAACCTGCACGGCGAGTACGTGACGGAAATTGCCGGCGGGCTTTCACTCGTGAACAGTCTCGTCGTGTACCCAACGAGGTTAGTAATCGCTTCGCTCGCCGTAGGATGACACAATTAAAGAAAGTGATTTGTTATTTCCCTTCTCAGAGGCATGATGTACTTTGCAACAACGAGTGAATCGCCGAAACTCTACGAGCTGTACGCTAGCAGGATGGACGGTTCGGAAAGGCAACTGATCAGCAATTCGACCTTCTATCCGATGGACAAGTTGGCACTCGATTTCGAAACCAACCGGTTGTACTACATCGTACCGCGAGCAGGGGACATCTATTACTATGACATTGGCAGTGGAAAGGTAAAAATGAAGAGCTTTTAATGATAGGGCATAGGTTAACGATATGAGGGAAAAGTCTTGATTTGTTTGAGTTGTTTTGTATGAGAATTTTAATCGCATTTACTCCTGTCTTCGGTTTATCTTTTCCAGATAGTGCAAGTGCTTGCATCACATCAGAATCAGCACCCTATCACCACCTTCACGATCTATCGCGAATCGATCTACTACGACGATAACCAAGATGGCCGCATCATGCGGTGCAATAAGAACCTCTGCCAAAATGCAGTTCCCGTGCGAAACAACACGAGCGGGCTGAATGCGATCCGGATGTACCACCCGGAGGCCCAGAGTGGGACAAACTCGTGCCAAAAACGCCCGGACGGATCGACGGCGACGGGTTGTGCTCACCTTTGCATCCCCGTTTCGGCCCAGAGTCATGTGTGTCGCTGTGCGATGGGTTATCGGCGTGATGCACGGAACGCATCGCGTTGCATCGGGATTGATAATCTGCTCGTGTACTCCATCGGTCATCAGTTGAAGGGAATCGCACTTCCCGTGAGTCCGAACTTGGACACGGAAGCCCTCGGTCCATTGCAACAGATCTCGCTGGCAACGAGCATAGATTTTCACGCGGAACATGATTACGTGTTCATTGCCGATGCGGACAGGGGCTCGATTACGCGCATCAAACGGGACGGCAGTGGACGGGAGGTGATCATCAGCAACTTTGAGCAGGTGGTCGACGGTAGTTCGGTCGATTGGCTGGGCGGAATCGCGGTCGACTGGCTGGCGGACAATATCTACTGGACGGATCAGAAGCGGAATCTCATCGAGGTGGCGCGCTTGAATGGGAGCCTGCGGTATGTGGTCGCTTCGGACGTGGAAAGTCCGCAGCTGTTGGCGATCGATCCGGTGCAAGGCTATCTGTTCTACGTCAGCAGGGGCGGCACGATCGGGCGCATGGGTCTGGACGGGACGGGGAACTTTATCCTGGTCAATCGGTCGTCGGGCATCAGCGACTTGGCGGTGGATACGGAGAATCAGGTCGTTTACTGGTGCGAAATGCTTACCGACACGATCTGGAAGGTGGACTACGATGGAAACTTGAAGAAACTGTTGCTCAACAGTACGCTACACAATCCCAAATCGATCGATCTGTACGCGGGTACCATTTTCTGGTCCGATGCACGGGGAAACATCAACGCGGCCACGCTCGGTAATATGGCGAGCAATCGAACAGTCGTTGTCGAATCGCTGGAGGAGGGTTTTGCGCTGAAGGATATCAAAGTTTTCTCCAGCCGTATGCAGTTTGTGAAGAACAAAACGAACACCTGTGGCGATCGAAATGGAGGCTGTCAGGAGCTGTGCCTGTTCAATGGCACGCTGCCGATCTGTGCCTGTTCCCACGGCAAAGTTTCGGCCACAGATAACAAGACGTGCGAGCCGTACGAAAGCTTCCTCCTGTACTCGCGCCAATCGGCCCTCGAAAGTATCCACATGACGGATGCGACAAACATCAACGGCCCGGTAGCGGAGATCAAGAACTCCTCGTACCTGAAGAATACGATTGCGCTGAGCTACGACTACGATCGCCAGCTGATCTTTTACTCCGACATCGACCACAGCACGATCAATGCGGTACACTTTAACGGCACCGGCCATCGTCGGATCGTGACGAAGCAGCTGACGGTGGAGGGCCTCGCCTTCGATTTGCTCACGCGCGTGCTCTTCTGGACGTCGAACAATGAGGCCGCGATCCGATCGCTCGATCTAACGAACGTGTCGCTCACCGATCCGGTAGCGAATGCGGCTCTCGTACAGGACGTCATCAAGCTGCGCCCGATGGATAAACCGCGGGGGATCGCGGTCGAACCGTGCCTGGGGATGATCTACTGGACGAACTGGAATCAGCAAGCCGCCTCGATCCAGCGTGCGTACCCTTCCGGGTATGGGCTGGAAAGCATAATCACCGGAGACATTCAGATGCCGAACGCGATCACGCTCGACTATCAGGCGAGGAAGCTGTACTGGGCCGATGCGCTGCTGGACAAGATCGAGCGGACGGACTACGATGGGAAGCACCGGGTGGTGCTGGCACACTCCACGCCGAAGCACCCGTTTGCGATGGCCGTGTACGGGGATCTGCTGTTCTGGACGGACCTCACGATACACGCGGTGATTCGGGCGAACAAATACTCCGGCAGCGACGTCGTGCTGCTGCGCCGGGACATTGCTCAGCCGATGGGAATCGTGGCGGTGCAGAAGCTCGACAAAGAGTGTGAAGCCGATCCGTGCAAGCGGATGAACGGGTTCTGTGAAGACAAGTGCCTGACGGATGCGCAAGGGAAGATCATGTGCCAGTGCACGCAAGGGGTGTTGGCGGCCGATGGACAGCACTGCATCTCGAAGGAGGTCAGCAATTGCAGCTCGTCCGAGTTTACCTGCACCAATGGGAACTGCATTCCGTTCCATCTGACGTGTGACTCCATCAAGCACTGTCTCGATGGGACGGACGAGCTGGCGACGTACTGTGCGCATCGGCCGTGTCCCAGTGGGTACTTCCGGTGTAACAACGCGCGCTGCATCCCGCAGAGCCAGCAGTGCAATCACATTCAGAACTGTGGCGATGGAAGCGACGAGATTGGGTGCACCTGTAACAATGCCACGCACTTCCGGTGCACCAACGGCCAGTGCATCGTGAAGTCGATGAGGTGTGATTACGAACCCGACTGCAAGGACGTGTCGGACGAACTCGGTTGCCCGACGATGCGCAACTGCATGGTGGGCTTTTTGAAGTGCGCCAACACGACCGCTTGCTACATGCCGACGTGGCGGTGCGACGGTGAGAACGACTGCTGGGACAACTCGGACGAGCAGGACTGCCCGACGGCCATACCGACGTGCCCGGAGGATAAGTTCCTGTGCGCGAACGGTCGCTGTATTCCGCAGTCGTGGCGCTGCGACGACGAGGACGACTGCAGCGATGCACCACCGACCGGTGGTGGGCTCAGCTCGGACGAGGTGGCCTGCGTGAAGCACTGCAAACCGAACCAGTTCAAGTGCACCAACACGTCGGAGTGCATCTCGAACAGCTGGCAGTGCGATGGCCATCCGGACTGTGCGGACGGGTCGGACGAGGGTGAGCACTGTTCGCGGCGCGATTGTCCCGAGTCGGAGTTCCAGTGTCCCACCACGAACCGGTGCATCCCGCAGGAGTGGGTGTGCGATGGAGACGTGGATTGTGGTGGCACGCAGGACGACGAGATCGGTTGCGATGAGACGACGCAGTTGGGCGGAATATGCGACAACATGTCGCACACCTGCGCCAACGGGGAGTGCGTCAGTTTGCTGAGCATCTGCGATGGCGAGGCGGACTGTGTGGATGGTTCCGACGAACCGCTCTACTGCAAGGAGGCGCACGAAGACGAAGACGACGACGAGGACGGCGATCGTGATCATGATGGTAGTGGTGGAACGAGGTGCAGCGAGGAGGAACAAATGTTCCGTTGTGGCAACGGTCGGTGCATTGCGCGCAACCTTACCTGCAACGTAAACGACGACTGTTCGGACGGTTCGGACGAGGACATACGGTTGTGCCGGAACACGACACTCATCTGCGCCGGGCCGGATCTTTTCCGGTGCGAAAGTGGTGCCTGCATCACGAGCAACATGCTGTGCGATGGGGCGAACGATTGCGGCGACTGGAGTGACGAGAAATCGTGCCAGGTGAACGAATGCGAAGCGATACCGTTCCTGTGCGCACACAAGTGTGAGGATCGCCCGGTGGGGTATGAGTGTGTCTGCCGGCCCGGTTTCCGGGTGTACGCCAACGACAAGCATCTGTGCGTGGATGTGGACGAGTGTACCGAGCAGCAACCACGACCATGCAGTCAGACGTGCGTGAACACACACGGATCGTACCACTGCTCGTGCCAGGAAGGGTTCGTCCTGCGGGACAATGAAACGTGCCGAGCGGACGGGGATACAATCGTGCCGCCGAAGCTGATCTTCTCCAACCGGTACTACTTGCGCGAGGTGGATCTTGGCGGTAGCATGACGATCCTGGCGCACAACCTAACCAATGCGATAACGCTGGATTTCGACTGGAAGGAGCAGTGCTACTACTGGTCGGATGTGACGCGAACCGTCACGACGGTGAAGCGCATGTGTGGCGTCGACAATGCCACCCAACCACGCCCGATCGAGGTGGTGCACCGGACGAACTTGAAAAACCCCGAGGGTCTCGCCGTCGACTGGGTTGGCCGAAATTTGTACTGGTGTGACAAGGGACTCGATACGATCGAGGTTTCGCGACTGGATGGTCGCTTCCGGCGGGTGCTGATCGATCAGGAGCTGCAAAAACCGCGCGCGATCGCACTCGATCCGTACCGGCGGATGATGTACTGGACGGATTGGGGCGACCGGCCGCACATTGGTCGGGCCGGAATGGATGGCAGCAACCAGACGGTTCTGATCAAGGATCAGCTCGGTTGGCCCAATGCGCTCACGATTAGCTTCGAGACGAACCAGTTGTTCTGGGGTGACGCACGGGAGGACTACATCGCCGTAAGCGACCTCGATGGGCAGAACGTGCGGATACTGCTGACGAAGAGCCGCCAACCGTCGCTCAACCTGCATCACGTGTTCGCGATCGCCGTGTGGGAGGATCGCATCTATTGGTCCGATCTGGACACCAAATCGATCGAGTACTGTCACAAGTTCCGGGGTGACGGTTGCGGTACGCTAATAAACACCATCCACCGGCCGATGGACATCCGGATCTTCCACCCGTACCGGCAGCGGCAACCGAAAGAGAATCCGTGCGAAAATGCCGGCTGCCAAACGCTGTGCGTCCTGTCGCCCGAAACACCCGAAGGCTATCGGTGCCTGTGTCCGGATAATTTTGTCCTCGCCGAGGATGGCAAGAGTTGCACGGCGAACTGCACGGCCGCTCACTTCCAGTGCCGGGCGACGTTCAAGTGCATTCCGTTCTATTGGCGGTGCGATCAGCAGGACGATTGCGGCGATGGTAGCGACGAGCCGCCGAACTGTCCCACGTTCAACTGCGAGGCGGGTCAGTTCCAGTGTGACAATAGGATCTGTATCAACCCGAGCCAAATATGCGACGGCGTCAACCAGTGCGGCGATCTGTCCGACGAGCGGGACTGCGATGCGTTCGAGTGTTTCAGCTCGTACTTCAAGTGTGGCCCGTCGGCGGCGAAAAACACCTCCGGCTACTGTATCGAGCGCGCCCGGCGTTGCGACGAGGTGTCCGACTGCCCGAACGGGGAGGACGAACGGGACTGCGAACCGGCGACCTGTCTGTTCACGCAGTTCCGGTGCGCCAACGGGGGCAAGTGCATCGATCGGACGTGGGTGTGCGACAACGTGCCCGACTGCAACGATGGCTCGGACGAGCAGGTGTGCGGACCGGCGGCCACCTGTCCCGAGAACGAGTTCCGCTGTAGCGAAGGTCGCTGCATACCGCAGTCGTGGCGCTGCGACGACGAGAAAGACTGCGCCAACGGGGAGGACGAGACGGACAACTGCCAGAAGCCGGAGGCGATCACCTGCGAACCGTCCAGCTTCCGGTGCAACAACTCCAAGTGCATTCCGGGCCGGTGGCGGTGCGATTTCGAGAACGATTGCGGCGACAACTCGGACGAGCTGAACTGTGAGCTGCGCAACTGCTCGGAATCGGAGTTCCGGTGCCGCGACGGGCACTGCATTCGCGGGATTCGACGGTGCGATAACGAGTTCAACTGTGCCGACCACAGTGACGAGGAGAACTGCAACGTTACCTGTGGACCGGATCAGTTCAAGTGCAAAAGTCATCCGGCGTGTATCAGCAAGTGAGTAAAGGCTGTTTCTTCCTCGATCTATTTATTTTTTACACTTCGAAAAGCAAGATTAGTACCACTCTGTTTCTGGCAAATGTTTTTTGGAATGCTCGGTTGCTTAAATGTTCTTTAAGCCAAATAATACATAAAAATGGCGGTAAAATGTAATGAGACGTGTGTTTAATTAATTTTTTAAATTATTACCCCTCTCTCTTGTAGTAAATTCAAATGCGATGGCGATAACGATTGTATCGACGAGTCGGACGAGGAGGATTGTCAGTGTCAGGAGGGCGAGTATCGGTGCAAAAATGGCAAGTGCATCCTCAGCAGTTGGGTGTGCGACGGCATCGACGACTGTCTCGATAACTCCGACGAGATGGGAGAGTACTGCAAGAAAAACGGTTGCCACAAGCGTGCCTTCCGGTGCGCGAACGGAAACTGCATCCGGAAGAGTCTGATGTGCGACAACAAGAATGATTGCGGGGACGAGAGCGACGAGAAGAGTGGCATCTGCCACAAGTGTCCGCCGAACTCGTTCCGCTGCACGAGCGACTCGAAGTGCATAGACGATGCGCTCCGGTGCGATCGTACACCGCACTGTCTGGACGAGTCGGACGAGATTGGGTGCATCAAGACGGGGTGCGGGTTCGGGGCGTGCAGTCAGATCTGTGTGGAGAAGAAGACGTACTTCAACTGCCGCTGTACCGACGGTTACGTGAGGCACGGTGTCGGAAGGAACGCCACATGCGTGGCGGTGGACGAACAGGGCATCCTTTTGGTAGCCTCAGAGTCGGACTTCCGCAGTTTCTACGTCGATACGCCGGTCATGGGGTACCTGCAGACATCTTCGCTCAAGATCGATCGGTTTGATTTCGCGATCACGCGCCACAACATCACGCTGTTCTGGATCGACAGCTACGATACCAGTATTAATAAGATCCTCATGGACACCACGGTCAAGGATGGGGGCGGCGATGGGGATAGGCAACCATCGGGCAAGCGGCTCGTCCAGCATGACACTCCAGCATCGCCATCGCCAGCACCCGCACCACCGTCGTACGATCGGATCAAGACGCTCGACGGCAAGCACTCGTCGGTGGTGCTGAAGGACGATGACGTCACACCGGCGGCCATCGCTTGCGATTGGCTCACGGAGCACCTGTACGTGATCAACAAGAAGCGCAGCAACATCTTCGTGATGAACTACAACGGAACGAATCGGACGACGCTCACGGCGACCGGCAAACATCCGATCGATCTCGTCGTCGATCCGGTCAGCGGCGTTATGGTGTGGTCGATCATGGAGACGATCATCAGCTCGGGCATGGATGGGCACGGCAAGCGGAAGCTGGTGCACACCAACATCGAATGGGCGTCCGGGCTGGCGATCGATACCACCACCAAGCGCCTTTACTGGGCCGACTATCGGAAATCGACCATCGAAACGTGCCTTTTGCTGACCGGCACGGATCGGCACGTGATTGCGTCGCTGCACGACTACTCGAAGCCGAAGCAGCTGGATGTGTTCGAGGACAGCGTGTACGTGATCCTGTACAATCAGAACATCCTCAAGCTGAACAAATACGGCCGGGATAATGGGACGTACATGAACGAACAGGCGCATGGTCCCGGTGCTGGTGGTTATCGATCATCCGATGTTCACTTCATCCATCCACTGAAGCACGATCATAGTGGTAAGGGTTTTTAAGACCATATCCTATCGTCACGTCATCTTATTAAATTTTACTTTATTTTAGTACCAAACCCTTGTGTGATCAGTCCTTGCCACGAGTCTTCGATCTGTCTGCTGTCCACCGAAAGTCGACTTAAGCGCACCTGTCTCTGTACCGATGCGCGACCCAAAGCCGTTTTGGACGATCGAACGAAGGAGGTGCGGGAATGTCTGGAAGCGGCCCCACCATCCACACCAACACGCTGTCCGCTACACTGCAACAATGGCACGTGTGTGCTCGGACCGGATGGCGAGCCGCGATGCGAATGTTCGTCGAACTACGACGGCAAGTACTGCGATCACTACATCTGCTCGGGCTACTGCAAGAACCGAGGGTTCTGTGTGATCGTGAACAAGGAACCGAAATGCAGCTGCCATCCGCAGTGGACCGGCAAGCGGTGCGACATCTCTACCGACAAGTGCGATGGGTACTGCCACAACGGAGGTAACTGTACGATCGTACAGCGGGACGATCGTCGCTGCACCTGTCCGCCGGAGTACAAGGGCGAACGGTGCGAACACTGTGCGAATATGCGCTGCGAAAACGGTGGCGTTTGTCGGCCGACCTCGGCCGGCCGGAACCAGTGCCAGTGTGCGGAGGGCTTCGAGGGACACAACTGCGAGGTGAACCGATGCAGCGGGTACTGTGAGAACGGTGGTACGTGCACGATCGAGCAGGGTGCGCTTAAGTGTAGCTGCCCTGCCGGCCCGGAGGTGCCCTACACGATCACCGGCGAGCGGTGTCAGTTCCGAGGTTGTGCGGACCTTTGCCGCAACGGTGGCGATTGTGTGCCGGGCGAGCGACCCTACTGCAAATGCCGGCAAGGGTACGACGGTCAGTACTGTGAGCACGATTTGTGCGAACTGCCTGAAGAAACGCGGCCAAGTTGTAAGTTCACTGTGTGCTAAGGTTGCCATAGTTCTGTGTCTCTAACACATATCTCCATACGCTTTTAGATTGCCCATTGAACAGGCCAACACCCGGTGAACCGTCTTCCACGCACTCACCGTCCAGCTCGTGCAATTCGTTCAGCTGCAACAACGGAGGCCACTGTCTGGAGATCCGCGGGTCGCCGATCTGCAACTGCACGATGCAGTACGCCGGCGAGCACTGCGAAAGCTACGTCATGTATCGCAATCCGTGCAACAACTTCTGCTACAACAATGGCATCTGCCGGCTGGACCTGTTCTCCTCGTCCAACGGCACCTACATTCCGTCGTGCGTTTGCATCGGCGAGTGGATGGGCGAACGGTGCGACCGGCCACCGAACTGCATCGGCGAGTGTGGCACCTGCGTCGAGGGTAGCTCGATCAACGAGTGCACCTGCGAGGACGATCGCATAAGCATCTGTTTGCGCGAGGTGTCTTTGAGCGAGCTGGAGGGCGCCGATCCGAACGGCAGCAGCTACACTCTGTCGGTGCTGGCGATCATAGCGTTCGTGATGCTCATCATAGCGGCCGGATTCGGAGGGACTCTTTACGGGCTCAAGTACGTACAGTGAGTAGCGATTTGGCAAAAAGGAATCTCGCTTACTACGAAATCGCATCCCCGTTTTTTCTTACAGGAAACGGCGTACCGGGCAACCGTTCCTACACGCACGTTTGACGGATAACGTGGAGATCACCAACCCAATGTATCTGGGAGATGCCGACGAGGGTCCAGCGTTTGTACATGACGACGATAAGGTAAGTCTGTTCGTCACAAATTCGGGGAAGAAGGAAATGATCCTATTCAAATGTCCACTTGCAGGTTCACTTCGGCAACCCGGTGTACGAGCAGATGTACGCTGGCAGCGTGAACGTGCACAGCGACTCGTCGACACTCGCCGGGAACAGTGCCCATCCGTTGCTGAACGTCACCTCGACGGCACCGGAGGAGAAGAAAGGCCTCCTGCAGCAGGACGACACGATCGCGGCCGATCTTTTATGATGCAAGGCGAAATAGTAGCAGCTGCTGAAGCAACGGTTCTAAGGGTGGCGTACGATCGCCCGCTAGAACCGTTGCTGGCTTCCTATTCCAAAAGGAAGAGAGCAGCATGTTTACTCACCTATATCCAGTGCTGTTTTAGCTAAGCTTTTGTTTTTTTGTTGTTGTTAGTCGTGCTCTCAAAAAGCAAAAGAAGGGATACTAATTATTCAGTATGATTTCATTTCACACGCGCCCTCTAAGCAGCAGCAGCAGCTAAAAAAAAGAACCACGTGGTAGCTAGTTAGAAGCGAAACGAAAAGAAGCGTTAAAACAAATGACGCATCACTGCGTGTCGTCACAATGGGGAAGGAAAAACCCACTCACATCGCATCGCATGAGCTTTAATTCAAAAGGGTTTTATATTATTTACGTTCCGAGATAAGTCTTTTAACGTGCTAAGTCAACTGCTATTTTAACGCGATATCCATTTGCCCCCTCCCTTTGCCCAGTGAGAGGGAAGGCAGCTAATTTCGAGGACGAGCGAAGACAAAACGCCAATCCAGACACTAACAATAATAGTAATAGTAATTAACTTAACGTAATGGAAAAACGTTGATAATGATAATAATACACAGTAATACTCTACTACAACCGAGTGCTGTAGTGAAGCAGCGCTCTCCAAGCAACAGCAACAAATAATAATACAACGATAAACGATAAGAATACGCCATTATTGCAGGGTGCATTATTGCAGGGCAAAGCCAGTTTGCCGAGTTTGTATAGTCATTTTTGTAACCTGAAGAAGAGGCAACTGAAAAGTAAAGTAAAACCGTGCGCTACCGTCTCGCTTAGGGCAATATAAGAAACAGGGCAGCGATCGATATATATTACGTACACTATGAATTACACAAAGCGTTGGGTGAACAGGAAACAAAAAACGTAGGGTATTTCTATGATGGCTGTTTGTGTGTGGTAATGTGCTTTTTTTCTTATTCTTTTCTCGCGCATAGATACCGAAAAGGAAAAAACGGAAAAGAAACAATTGTTTTAAGGTATAGTAATTGTAGTAGGCTGATGATAACGAAAAAAGGTGAAACCGAAAGTCTAGTACACTCCTAGTTCACTGTAAGCGAAACGGTCACAGCAAGCCGTTGAAAAGGAACAAATTGTTGTTAGGATGAATTTAGGTTGTTGAACGTGTTCCATCATTCAAACGAAACAAACGGAAATGGTTTAGTAGGATTTCCCGGAGGAGGCCAGCTCTCGAATGCAAAGCAAATATATACTCCTTCTACACCAAACACACGTAGCAAGTACCGTGGGTCGATATATGATTTCTTTCCTTTCCCTGTTTCCCCGCTTGAATTTCCAAGCTAGAGATAAATGTAAATTTCGTAGGAAAACCGAAACAAATCAGCAAAGAGATTTCAACCTCGCGGATCCAAGGGATAGATGGTGGTGGTGGTTGTCCGCTTGCTGCAGAAAATAGATAGAAAACATCGCCGGTGAACCAACCGTTGCGCTGCCATCAGAAGGTGAAATGTGTCGCAAGTGATGGTGAAAATGTTAAGAAAAATATAAAGACTGTAATTTTTAAAACCCCCCGTTGTAAACGAAAGAGTTTTATTTGGAAGAAAAACGCATTATGATTTTTTATAATGCCTCGTTTATTATCTTTTGTACACAGGTTGAATGTACGGGTCACGAACAGGCACGTGACTAGCCTGCTTTTCTTTGGGTTTCGAGTGTGTGTGTCAAGAAACGAGTGGCATAGGTCCACGTCCATTTACCAGCGTCGTCGGTGGTTGCTGTTGCTGTTTGGCACGAGCTTTCCAGTGGCGCACGTAGAGCAGCTCCACCGTCCACATAAGCAGCGTCACGATGGTGAACGCGTTGATCAGGAAGATACTCTTCGTGTAGCTGCCCGTCCAGTCGCGCAGCAAACCGACGCACGGTCCGATCGTCATCAGCACGATTCCGTTCGTCGTCATCTGAATGCTGGACGCGGACGGCAGTCGCTTCAGCGGAATATAGCTCGGTATGACCAGGCTCATGTAAACCGACCGGACGCCCTTCGCAATGCCGAGCCCGAACGCTACGATCACCATTTCGTCGTAGGACCGCGCGAACAGAATGCTGAACCGTGTCACAATCAGCATCGCCAGCGCGATCATGTACATCACCCGCGGGCTCAGCTTCAGAAAGTCGCCGACGAACGGGCTAACGAAGCGGAACACCAGATCGGCCAACGCCAGCGTCGACATGATCGAGGCGATCTGCTCCGTCCCGTACCCGAGATCGCCCAGTATGAACGGCGTCAGCAGGGAGAAGTTGATCTCCGCAAACACCGCGATCGACATGCCGAGCATTATGTTGAGGTAGATTTTGTCCTTCAGCAGTGTCAGATCGAAGAAGTGGACCACTTTGGCGAGGAATCCTTCCCCCGCGGGTTGCGATGGAGCGGTCGCATTGGAAGACAACTTGATCGAGGCATTATTTGGGGTCGGTTTTTCCGCCGCAGTATTTTCCAGTGTCCGCATAATTGACGGGAGGTGGGAAGATTCATCGGTAAGGCCTTGATTTTCACTGAGCGCCGGCAGTTTTCCTGCGGCACTGCCCATCACAACGCCACTGCCGAGTGATCCACGCCGTGTCGGACCGGCGAACCGTTCGTCGAAGATCTTCATCGAGCTGCCAAGATTCACCGTCTCCGAGGAGGAGGATTCGAACCACCGTTTCTGCAGTGGCGAGAAGCGCACGTTCGAGTAGCTCGAAAACGGTCTATGCGAGAGTCGCCGGTGCTGCGGCAGCTGTTGTTGTATCGAACCGTCTGCATGGCGATCGTCCCATATTGCCAACGAGCTACCAAGGTGTACACTTTCGATGGAGTCCGACTGAAACCAACGGCGAGGACTCGAGGTAGTTTCCGCCTTCAATGAACGCGTGTCCAACGGTTGATGTTGTATCGGAGCTAGGACTGTAAAATGAATGAATCGTGAATAACTCCCTGCGATTGGGATGACATCCATAACTTACCTTCACTTTTCGTCCGATGGATTGCCGAAGGTTCCGTGGGTTGTGAGTATGGATCCCTTTGGCGCATCTGTGAAGTCAACTCGAAGCCATAGATGCTTTGTGTGTCCACATCGTGATCGATGTAGCTCTGCTTATCGATAAACTCATCCTCTTCACCGTCCGCCCGTTCGTCGGACGCATTTTCATCCTCTTCCGGTATCACCTTCACTTCCACGACGGCAGATGGTGCGATCATGCGCGATGAGGCTGCATTCGATTCCCTGACCGTGGGCAGCATATGCCATTTCACGGGTTGCAAAAGCAACGCTCCGGCCACGATGTGTGTCGCCAGCGCGCCAATGATCAGCAAGCAGTTCCGGGGGCCGTAAAGACCGAGCAGAAGCGATACCAACTGTGGCAGCAGTATCGGCCCGAGCCCGGTGATGGTCATCGCGATGCCGGCGGCTTTATTCCGACGCACCACAAAGTACGTGTTGAGCGCGAGGGAAAAGGATGAGTTACAAAATCCCATACCGAGTGCTGGAAAGAAGAAGCTGATCTAAACTCCGGTTCCGGATGTGGTCCTCGTGGTCCTTACTTACATGAAATAATACTGTAGGTAATGATAAAGTGAGCGAAATATGCCGCGGAAGAGGTCAGCATTAGTCCGACGGAGAACAGGACACCACCAGCGACAGCCAGCTTCCGGAAGCCGTACCTGCGCAGCAGTGGACCGTTAAACAGCCCGAGCGCCATGCCGACGGCCGACGCAAGGTTTATGATGACCGACGCCTTCGTTGCAGAAATGTTGATCTCGCGGAAAGTGTCCCTAAAGATCAGTCCAAAGCTCTGCAGCACGGGCACGATCATTATCTAGTGAAAGAATGTTAAAATTATGCCATCGCGTTGCGCGAAATTTCAAACAGATCCTGCAATTTAGAAACTTTAGAGAGTTTCCGAAATCATTGTCTTCCAGTAATCATTTGTGGTTTATATTCAAGAAATACACTGCCCATACTCGCATATGAGTCCTATTTGCAAAATCACCATTTTGAGAAAAAAGCGATTGAACATGTTTACTTAAGATAATGTTTTGCTGTTATTAGTGGTATAAAATCTATGATTAGTTGATCACAACTATTGTATTATATATTAAATAATCGTAGCGGTGATAGTTTCGCGTAAGATTTTAGGGTGATATCCCTACTGCGATGAGGTGATAATTGAAAAGTGATGCAAAACCTTACAATTTGTATGAAAACAGACTGAACGCTCCACCCCCATTGCATTGACCCTGTCGCCATAGCAACGTTCTTCCGCGGAAGGTGCCGCCATACGCTAAGGGCGAGAATGAGGCAGCGTACGCATGGGAAAACGTGTGCGTGAGAAAGAGCGCGCAAATGAAAATTCGCGAACTGCAGACCTACACTTCTCGATGCCTTTCTGCTTTCTCAGTTGCATTCTATCACTGCTCCGAGACGGAGGCATGCCGCTTGCGGTATGCAAGAGCGCGGATATGTTAATCATTAGTGCGCACCTTTCCTACACACTGACCGGTAGTTCAATTGATGCGCACTGATGATTAAAGCCAAACAAATCTAGGCTTCCATTCCAGCATGTTTTTTGAATGGAAGTATACGCAAATGATTGTAATGGGAAAATCCATGCTTACGGATCAAGCTCCTACTGGAAAATCGAACGCATGGAAAACCTATTCGTTTAAAGAAAACATGCGAAACCCCCATTCCATATCAATGCACCTTTATAATCTGAGTTTTTGGAAGCGATCACCCCGAGTGTGAAAAGCCACAATAACACGACACCGATCACGATTATGACGAACTGCATTCAACTGTCCAAGTTTATCTTTCAAAATTAAATGCAAATCAATATGCAAGCTGATCTTTCACGGGCAAGCTCATCGTTATTTAAAACATGTCATGGCCTGCAGAATATCTTACTCATACCGAATTTAAAACATGGGCGAAATCAGTAGGAATCGAAAACACACCTCACAATGAAAGTAGAATATGCTATAAGATGTGCCTGCAGATCATCTCACACAGGCAAATAAAGTCGGAAAAGACAAGTGGAGGCCGGGCAAGAAAAGTCGAGGCCGGGCAAGATAAAGAGTGTCCTTTTCAACCCAAAAAAAGGTCATTGTCGTTTATCATTCTTTCTATGCTATTGGGTGTCAAAAACACAAACACATGTGAACAATTGCGTAGAGAATACTTGAACAACTACTGAGCCAAATCGAAAAGGTATTTGAATTCCTTGCTACAACGCGTCCTTCAGGCCAAGCTCCCAATACCCTATATTTTTCTTTTCTGACTGATCATTTAGATGATTTCGATACATGAGCCATGGAGTCAAGCTTCCTATATAACCAATGATCTTCTAACCGGGCTGGGGTTTTGAGTATAACAGCCATTATATTTTGATGAATCTACCGCATAAATTTCGCTAGATTTTAATGCAAATTCTAACATCAACATGGGCCCGTGTAACCGGGCCTTTTTACCTAGTTATAACATAAATATTTCGTGGAGGGTGACATTTCATATAAAATACAGGCCATAAAAAAATATGGGGCTTTCGAAGACAAATGAAAAAGTACTCGCATATCAGTCCCACAGCAGGCTTTGCTAACCTTGCACGTCAAAACATTTTAGTTTGGGTTTTCATTCGATACGGATAGTTGTACTTTCAATAGTGACTAATTGATTTTAAACATGTCCCTTGACATGATTAAACTTTATGATGGTGATAGTGACGTCGAAAGTGACGATTTAGGGGAAGATTTCGACGGATATGAACCGGATGATCCGAATCCCAAAGAAATATGTGAGAAGCTACCGGAAGCTGACCGTGATTGCTGGGAGCCTTCTGGTAAAGCTGATGACGATGAGTCCTATAATTTTCCAGATGGAGGTTATTTCAGATCTGGTAGTGCCCCATCGATGGGCATCGTATGTGGAATCATCTCTTGATGTTCAACCCTCCGCTGGATGCTGTAAGTTTGACAAGCGACAGCAGCATGCCTCGGAAGGAAGCTATTTTTCCGAGCAATGTAGAGGTAAACGTAAGAGAACCATAAAAGAGCAACGTAAGGCTGTTGTTGCCAAAAAACGGTGACATTTCCGTCTACCAAACTGTTGTGATAAAGTTACGGCGGGGGATTCAACTTGAAAGAATCGTTGAAAATCCAGAAGAACCCAATTGGCTTGGAATCGACTCACAAAGAAACGCTTTTGAAATTTATTTCGCCGCTTGTCCGGGAAGATCAGAAGGATTTCTGGGATTCTTTATCAGTAAAGAAGGATTAAGTGTTACTATCTAATCATGTTGAAATCTTTTCGTTAAATGCACTTATTAACAACCGTTTGTGACAATAACAAAAATGTTGAAATTTCTTTAACTATGCAATAACATTCATTTAATAAAAAACTGTGGGACTCTTATGCGGGTACTTATAATATGTAATAAATGGTCACTTCTATATATTTTTTGAAAATATATTAAAGATAATCCTTAGTGATGAGGCTAACTCAAAAGTGATGAAAAGTTAAATGCGACTGATATGCGAGAGTGGGCAGTATGGCGAAAACATGGCCAGGGAAACTTTCCGCTCAACCCAAGCGCGCCTGTAGGGCTTTAGGATAAATTCGTGCGCGTGTCCGTTCCGGTGAATCCGTGGATTTGATTTTTATCTCACTCCCGGCTCACGGTTGCAGATGACGCGCTTCTAGTGGAGTCTTGTCTTGGGGCCGGAAAGACAAAGCAAAATCCTCTGCAAATCCCGTCGAGATAGATAAGCAAAAATATGCCGTAGGTGCGTTACAGCGAGGTGATTCAAATGTTTCTCCACGCTGTGTGCTTTTGCAGATAGTGTATCCGTTTCCGGTATTCCTTAGCTCATGCAATAAATGGTGCTACTTACATTGGCCAACCCGTAGGCAAGCACGACCATCCATCCCCAGCCTCCGTCCGGTGGTTTGGTTCGAGCGATTTGAAAGGGAATCGTTGCGGGAATCTTTTGCCCGTCCGCCATAGTTGCATGCCTCGATTGCAGTGTGCTCTGGATTCTCGAATTTACCGGCGACCAGGAAGCGTTGGAGCGGGCGAAAGCGGATCACGATGCATTTGTGGTAACACTCGATCACAGCCGTATTATTTACATCGAACACTTTTAACACCTGATGCTAGCGAATCCCAATCAATCTGTTGTTTACGATTATCTAGCGTAGATTACACCGCGCATAGTACGGGCTACGAAAATTGAATTCGTCCGCACTTTGGCCCCAATTGCATTATCAAACACACGAGCAGCACTCACAGCATTGTGATTGGTTTATATTTGGTTACGTGCGGTTGTCGCGCTAATCAGCCCCGGTGTCGATCCAGTGGAAAGTGTCGTCGAATGACCCCCTTTTCTGATTCCAACCCCTTTTTGGAATAACTAAACCGAATGATGCCTCCAATTAAGCACTATTTCATCACGTTTTTACATAATCTGCTCGTCGGGGGGTCTCTGTCGAACACCGGGTTATCCCACTATTGCACCACTGTGCCACCGGAAGGACGGGAACCGACTACTGCCGGACGGCGGACACAAGCGAAACGGACCACTAAGACCATCGCGTCGGTCAGCTGATTTACGATGCGATACAGTTGCCCGTGCTCGCGCTATCGCTTATCTGTAATGATAAAACAAATACAATTCCATCGTTGTAATCGCATTATACAAAGTCACCAGCGAGAAAAAAGGGGAAGACACACAAAAAAACAATATGTACAAACAGGGCACGTGTTCGCGGTGTGGCGCCTGAGTATTCCCGCCATTTTGAACAAACAATCGTGTGCGGTCAAAGTTAATGGCACTAGGGATTTTTTATGCATTACCTTATTTTGTTGACCATTCAACTTTTGTTGTAGCAGCTGAGGCGTTTTCAAAATGAAACGTGTAAAAACCAGTACACTCACGTGCTTATTGTTTGAAAGCATGGTAGGCTGCGAAAGTGTATCAACAAGGTGATACGGATCATAGGAAATCAAATCAATCTAAGTAGCCTAGGTGTATTAGTAGGGATAGATAAGCAATCTGTTACTTTCGCTTTCGTCAGCGAAATGAAGAGTAAACCATTTGCAGTTGCTACTCTGATGTATCGTTTACTTATGTTATGCTGCGCACTACGTTGTTGTGTTTTTCTTTTCTTGTTTTGTATGTTTTCGATACGCACAAGCCAGCACAATCGGTCACCCTGTGTTGTGTTGACATACTGGTGGGAGATGAATCAAACTAAACGAGATCTTTTCCCGACCAACGATTCACAGAATCCCTTTCCAGATGAACAACCACACGCGAAGCAATAGAACCAATTACATACCACACTGTTTTTAACGCGAACGCAAAGCAGACGAAATTGAATCTTCCATCAGCGCACTGACAGCGCGTGCGATATGGACCAAAACAAAATCAACACTAATCCCGGCTATGCTTCAACATTGCAACATTTCGAGAAAAAAAACCGTGCGATGGCAGAATGTGGGGAAGACGTGTTTGCGGATGCGCCGCCTGGATTGCTCACCGAAACGGGAAGATGGTTTCTCTCTGCCAAGAATGCACAGTTACAATGTAGCTGAGACAGTTGATTCATAAATTGCTTTTGGATAAAAATAACCATCGCTGCTTAGGTTTCGGCCCAGCTGAAAAAAACCGTCAAGTTTTCTCGTTTTGTTGTCAACAATTGTCGACATGACCAGAAACGAAAAGCAAGAATAGAAATAATAGACTAACCAACAAACCTCGCATCGTTTTACTCAACATGTTTATTTGTTTTTACTGTTAAAAAACTTTTGTATTCTAGTTGCTGGCAGAATGTACTGGAATATGTAACATGGGGTAATGAATGATTCTATTCCTCCTGTATTTCGAAAACATGAACAAATGCATCATCACCACTGCAAATCATGTGCGATTCATTCACGTCGATCGAATTGATCGCGCTGTAGTTTTCTATCACCGGTCCATAGGAACGAACCAGCTGATCGAAGTAATCTCCAACAAGCGAATATTCTGATCGAAGTAACCATTGGAAAACTTCCCCACTCTCTGTGCCGCTAAACATCCTTTTTGGGTCGTCCCGTCGAAATGCGATGGCGTTCACGCTGCTCTCATGGGGTTTCAGGTGGGTTGAGAATATGTCCGGCTTCCGAAGATCCCAGCCCATGATGGAGCCATCCTCGAGTCCAGCAAACACCTGTTAAAATGATTTGTGTATACCAAGCACCATGTGGACGATCTGAATAGTGTATCTACTTACAATTTGATTCTGCACTGGCTGGTAACTTATGCAGGTTGTATCTGTAAGACCATCCTCGTCCTCACTCTTGGATAAGGTGGATAAGGTGAGTACGGGTTCGTCCGAGTCTGTCCTTATATCGTAGCAATCAATGTTTCCGCAGCGACTGCTCACAAGGACCGTATCGGGATTTACAAACGAAATGCAACACAAACTGCACGTATTCTTGTCCTTTATGGTGCGCAGCACTTCTCCCACCGTCATGGACACAATTTTGAGGCACCCATCCTCTCCGATTGTGGCTACGTCTCGATCGTACACAGAAACCCCGGTGCAAGCTGCCTTGAAACCGTCAAACTGGTGAAGATCGGGAATGGAAAATTTCTCTTCAATCATATCCGTTGCAATCGCCAAAACGTTGAGTGCTCCTGCAATGAAATTGAACCGATTGGGATGCTTGATTGAAGGGGTCTTTGAATTGGAAATAAACTTGAGCCTTACCTTCGGACGTAACGCACGCTATTGTTTTTTCATCAATGAATTCAAACTGAACAATGTCTCCGGGTATATATTTTACAGCCAACGCCTCCGGAAATGCTTTCTGATCATTTTCTCCATAGACATTGTGGAATTGGCTCCACAAAGTTACACTATTCTGAGCGCAATCCCAGCTGCTGGTAATAAATGTATTCGGAGCATCGAGTTGTTCTGGGACCCATCGAATACACGACACTTTATGCGGCAAGCCTGCCGAAACGATTTCAATTCCGGAGTCCATTTAACAAAGTTTCTTGTTGCTGATTGATGAAAACTACTGAAAAATGTGTTTGCCGATGCAGTTGGTGTTTGCAAAGTGCCGGGCAAATGCTTGTCAAATGAAAGTGTTTACACCAAGGAAAGCAATTAGCAAGGTTGCATCAAAGCATAACTTGTTTGGTTGCCAAAACAAGCAAATTATTTGATTCGATTATGGTTGCAATACATATAATGCAATTAAATTAACTATAAATTATACAATAGTCGTCACCAAACCTTGATAAAACCAAAAATGCAATAATATGGTGATTCTTAAAACGTATTTTATACAACCTGCATTAACAAAACAACATAACCTTGGGAAGCCGCTTGGAAATTTGACAATCGTTCTACAGGATATCAGACGGCGTTTCACAACAGTCTCGTAGTAAACATATTTTCCGGCAAAATTTCGTTTAATTAACAGTACAAAGCAACATCAAGCTGGGTATTTCAAAACGGACGAGTATGCCGATCGCATCGGAAGTAGATTTGGCGGAGGTTTTCTTCGTGAGTATAAGTTTGTACGAGAGGTCGTGATGGAGTGTGACTTTCGTTCTTATCCAATCTTGTTGCAGAATGAAGAGGATCTTCCGTACGAGGAGGAAATCCTTCGCAATGCCTACTCGGTTAAGCACTGGATGCGTTATGTGGAGCACAAACGTAACGCACCCCGGATGATCATCAATACCGTGTTCGAGCGTGCACTGAAGGAACTACCGGGCTCGTACAAGCTGTGGTACAACTATCTGAAAACACTTCGCAAGCAGGTGAAGGGCAAATGCATCACCGACCCGGAGTACGAGGAGGCCAACAATGCGTTCGAACGGGCGCTCGTCTTTATGCACAAGATGCCCCGTATTTGGATGGACTACTGTGCGTTTATGACGTCCCAGTGCAAGATAACGCGCACCCGGCAGGTGTTTGATCGAGCGCTGCGGGCGCTTCCGATCACACAGCACCATCGCATATGGCCGCTGTATCTGGAGTTTCTGAAACGCTTCGACATCCCGGAGACGGCGGTGCGCGTGTGGCGCCGCTACCTAAAGCTTTGCCCCGAAGACGCCGAGGAGTACGTCGAGTTTCTGCAATCGATCGGTCATCTAGACGAGGCCGCCCAGCAGCTGGCGAGCATTGTGGACAACGAAAACTTTGTCTCCAAGCACGGCAAATCGAACCACCAGCTGTGGAACGAGCTGTGCGAGCTGATTTCGAAAAACCCCGACAAAGTTCGTTCGCTCAATGTGGACGGGATTATACGGGGCGGGTTGCGACGGTACACCGACCAGCTGGGGCATCTTTGGAACTCGCTGGCCGGATATTACGTGCGCAGTGGGTTGTTCGATCGGGCGCGCGATATCTACGAGGAAGCGATCCAAACGGTGACCACGGTAAGGGACTTCAGTCAGGTGTTCGATGCGTACGCCCAGTTCGAGGAGCTGTCGCTCAGTAAGGTGATGGAGGCGCTCGAGCGAAACCCGAACCCCACCGAGGACGACGAGATAGACGTGGAGCTGAGGATGGCCCGGTTCGAGTGTCTCATGGAACGCCGGTTGCTGCTGCTGAACAGTGTGCTACTTCGGCAGAACCCGCACAACGTGGCCGAGTGGCACAAACGGGTCGAGCTGTACGATGGCAAACCGCACGAAATCATCAACACGTACACGGAGGCGGTGCACACCGTGCAGCCGAAACTGGCCGTGGGCAAACTGTACACCCTGTGGGTGGCTTTTGCTAAGTTTTACGAAACCAACAAGCAGCTCACCGATGCACGCATTGTGTTCGAAAAGGCCGTCCAGGTGGACTACCTGAAGGTGGACGAGCTGGCCAGCGTTTGGTGCGAGTGGGCCGAGATGGAGATCCGGCAGGAGCAGTACGAGCAGGCGCTGAAGATCATGCAGCGGGCGACGGCCATGCCGAAGCGAAAGGTCGCCTACCACGACGACACGGAGACGGTGCAGATGCGCGTGTACAAGTCGCTCAAGCTTTGGTCCATGTACGCCGATCTGGAGGAGAGTTTCGGCACGTTCAAGACCTGCAAGCAGGTGTACGATCGTATCATCGATTTGAAGATCTGCACCCCGCAAATCATCATCAACTACGGCATGTTCCTGGAAGAGCACAACTACTTCGAGGAGGCGTTCAAGGCGTACGAGAAGGGAATCGCGCTTTTCAAGTGGCCCAACGTGTACGACATCTGGAACACATACCTGACCAAGTTCCTCCATCGGTACGGCGGGCAAAAGCTGGAGCGAGCGCGCGATCTTTTCGAACAGTGTCTGGACGGGTGTCCACCGGAGCTGACGAAAAATCTCTACCTACTGTACGCGAAGCTCGAGGAGCAGCACGGCCTGGCGCGGCATGCGATGGCCGTCTACGAGCGCGCCACGACGGCCGTGAAGGAGGAGGAAATGTACGCCATGTTTAATCTGTACATCAAAAAGGCGGCCGAAATCTACGGCATCCCGCGGACGCGCCAAATCTACGAGAAAGCGATCGAGGTCCTGCCGGAGGCGGATTCGCGCAAAATGTGCGTCCTGTTTGCCGAGATGGAAACGAAGCTGGGTGAAATCGATCGTGCCCGGGCGATCTACGCCCACTGCAGCCAGATGTGCGATCCGCGCGTGACGGCCGACTTCTGGCAGACGTGGAAAGAGTTTGAAATCCGTCACGGCAACGAGGACACGATGCGGGAGATGCTGCGGATTAAGCGCTCGATACAGGCGACGTACAACACGCAGATCAACATGATGTCGGCGGCGCTGATCAATGCGGCCGTAACAGCCGGTGAACCGCCGAAGGATGCGATGCGCGCGCTCGAGGTGAAAGCCGCCGAAACGACCGCCCGAGCCATTGCGGCCGTCGGTGCGGCCGGTGGAAACATTATGTTCGTGCGCGGTGAAACGCAGGGTGGCACGGCGAAGGATGATCGGGTCGTTAATCCGGACGAGATCGACATCGACGACGAGGATGACGATGAGGATGAGGGGGAGGAGGATGGCGAAAATGGAGCACCAGGAGGGGGCCCGGGGGGTGACGATGAAGACATCAGCAAAAAGGTACCGATCGAGCGGCAGACCATTCCGGCGAAGGTGTTTGGAAGTTTGCGTCGTGAAACGGAGGAAGAATCGAATGGCATGGATGAATAAAATAAAAAAAGCGAATAAAACGAGAAAAAGTACATGAAACGAACATTTTAAAATTTGTTTTTCATTTTTTCCGTTTTTATAATAACATTTTATGCACATGCACATTTGTTTAAAGCGACATAATTATAAATATAAAACTGCACATCATTTACGTTTAAAGGGCAGGAGTTTACAGAATCAGCCGACAGAAAGTGTCGACCACACTGTACACCCCGACGATCGGTGTGGTTCGTTTGTCCTGGCTGAACAAATCGACAATCTCGCTGTAGATTTCCATCAGCTGGCGTTTGTACTTGGGATAGCGTTCGCAAAGGTTTTGAAGCTCGAGTCGCTCGTTGTTGGAGGCGGCCGTTGAATCGTCGTCGTCCTCCTCGTGGAAACCGCACTCGAGCGGATCGATCAGTCCGACGAGACCGCGCAGCGGAGAGCTCGGTAGGTCCACCATGATGAGCGTCACCTTTTCCTTGCGGTGAAACTTGGACAGCACGGGTGAGAGCTTGTGCTCGACCTGGTGCTCGAAGCGGCGCTTTTTATTCGTGTTGATCTTTTCGTTGGTGAGAAACACTAGATCGATCGGTGGCGAGCCGCTTCCGGACTGGGACGCGTTGGCCGCCCCTCCGATGGTGGAGCTCAGCTTCACCGAGGACGACGAGGCCGACGTTGTGAATGAGGTGGAAAACGACGAAACGGACGAGGCGGAACCGAGGGTGACGTTTTGAAGCGCTTGTGAGGCGACCTCGTTCGGGGCCGTATCCGGCCGCCGGAACGTTCGCATCACGTAGGCAATCAGATCGGGCCGCGTCACGTGGCGTTCTTGGAAGCGGTCGTTATCCCACGAACGAACGCGCAACTCGCCTCCATCGCCCAGCAGTACGACCACGTTTGCACCGGCTTCCTTCCCGAGATCGTCGACGGCAGTGGCACTCGTTTCGACCACCGCCGTCTTGATACCGTTCGACCAGAGCGGGCGCAGGATGTGTGCGACCTCTTTCAGCTGCGGCCGAGAGCCGGTGACGCAGATCATCACCTGCACCGGTTCGTAACCGGCCGTCGGAGCGATCGCGTTCACAAGCTTATCTAGCAGGAAGGAAAACCCTGCCCCACTCAGCTCCACTTTCGGCACCTGCAGGCCATTGTTTATACCGGATTTCCTGTAGAAGGAGCGACAAAACATGAGTTACTCGTTTCGAATCGAATTAATCGTAGCTTAACTTACTGGAACTCGACCAGTTTTCCATCGTAACGACCGCCGACGGCGATCGTCGTAAGCGGGTTCTTTCGCTTCGGTTTCAACTCTCCCAGCAGCTGCCAAACGATTCCGCCCGTTTTTGCACGCTCATAGTTGACCGGCAGCCCGGGACACACGTTCAGCGGACACTGGACACCCATGTTCTGGGCCAGCGTAACCACCGTTTCCAGCTCACGAACGGCCACCTTCGCCATACTGGCTGCCTCACCCTTGCCACGTATGATCGTCTTGAGTATGCTTCCGTTAAGCTGGCCCACGGACGCGAGCTCCAGCTGGACCGCGTCGCACAGGTAACCGACGTTGACTTTGGTCGATCCTCCTCCACCCCCTCCTCCGTTCGATGCGCCTCCGCCTCCGCCACCGAGCTGCGCGTTGATCAACGAGCAGAGCTGAAACTTCGAGATCTTATCGTCCAAAAACTCGGCCACAATCTCGAACAGCTCGCGGTACTTGTCCACCGGGACGTTGCAGTGGATGAGCAATGCCCGCAGTAGCCCGATGTGGTTCAGTCGGAAGAAAACGTTACGATTCTGCAGCAGATTGAGCTCTCTCATGACGTCCATGGCGATGGCGAGCAATTCCGCGTCCGTGATGAGATACCCTAAAAAAATAATTCCAATATTAAACCGAAGTCTCTTGAATGACAGAAGTACGGTGCGTACGTACCCCTACTCGGAGTGACGATATCGAACGCACACTCGTAAACCTGCTTCGGGTGGAAATTGAAAACCTTCTTCTCCCGGTACACACGACCAACCGAGTATCGGCGAATGTTTCGGATGCCGTTCAGCGCGACGTGACGTAAAAACGGCAACCGCAGATCGTCCGGTAGTGTGACGACACTGCCCGAGTGTGTCATCAGCTTCACGGTGTTGGACCGGGCCGCGTGCTGCTTCGTGTACGGTGTCAGCAGTGGCGTTACGACCTCGATCGCACCGTGCTTCCGGAAGAGCGCAATCACCTTCTCCTTCACGTAATCGAACCGGGGCAGAATCGGTACCATCGGAACCATATCGAAGTGATAGCTCAGCTCACAGATCGGGTCGCTTTCCTGGGCGAAGCACCGAGCAATCAGATGTTTGTAATGGCGCGATTGCGGGTTCGAAAGAATGTGCCGCACGACGTCCTGAATTTCTTCCGCTTCGAGGCGCGTACGTGGGACCAGCTCGGAGGAGAGCAGCTCTTCTGCCGTCGGCCGTTTGTGTGGATCGTGGTTTAGCAGCCAACGGATCACCTGCACCAACCTCGAGTAACGGCCGTCGGCCAGCAGGGAATCGGGAAGCCGCACCGGATCGGCCCGCAAATCCATCAACGTTTTAACACGCTCCATGCCGGTGTTCAACGGGGGGGAACTCATTTCGAACAGAATTATACCGAGCGAGTAGAGATCGACCTTCTGGTTGTAGGTAGAGCGCGATGCATTTCCCGTTAGTTCCGGTGCGACGTACAGAGCCGTTCCTACCTTGCCCGTCAGCGAACATCCCATGTCGGACGATTTTCCAGCCGCCTTCTGGTTTCCGATTGCCAGTTGAACCAGTTGTCCTGACGGTCCTGCAAAAACAAACACAACAAATGTAATGTTGTAATATAAATCCCCGCCTTCATGTACGCACCATTCGGTTGGCTCTGGTTCTGCAATGCCAAAATGCTGGTTGTCGCGAGCCCGAAATCACCGATCTTCACCTGATCGCGCGAATCGAGGAAAATGTTGACCGGCTTCAAGTCCCGATGAATCATACCCTGCTGATGGATGTGACTAAGTCCCTCCACAATCTCCCGAAAAAGTCGCCACACACGATCAACGTCCTGGTACAGGTCGGCATCGATCGCCGTCCGGAGTGTGCTCTTCTCGCAGAACTCCATCTGAATGTACATGTAGAGCACCTCGGGAGGGGCGCTCGTCGGTGTTGGTTTTCCATTCGCACCGCCATTTTCCGCCACCGATGTGCCATCGTTGAAGTTACTGTACGAAGCCACCTCACCGTTCGATCCCACAAACTCTATCCCACCGGAACTTTCCTCCTCCGCATAACTGGCGTTGTTTCTTCGAGCACTTTCACTCTCATCTTCTTCCTCCTCGTCCTCTTCATTTAAATCGTTTGAATCATCATCATCATCATCATCATCTTCGTCGTCGTCTTCGTCATCATCGTCGCTGCTGGAATCGTTGGGCATGAAGTTTTCAAATATCCAATCGTTATTCCCCCCATTTTCGCCAAGACCTTTCTTTATCAACGGGGGTCGTGGCTTCTGACCACGCCGTCCTCGTTTCCCCTGGATGGGGGTCGTCCCACCGCCAACCGACCAATCGCAGCTGCTCAATGTGGCCACATCGGCCCCGCCGACCGTGTCGACGTGTACCATTTCCGCCGCACTGATCGCTTCCACCCAGCTGTTGTAGTAGCGGACAACGTTCTCGTGGTTCAACCGTGACAGTAGTTCCACCTCGCGGGTCATCTTTTTGTAGAACTGCTTGCTGCGGGCCGGCAGCCGGATACGCTTGATGGCGTACTCACGATTGTCGAGCATATTGCGCACCTTCAGCACATCGCCGTACGCACCCTTGCCGAGATAGGACAGGATTTCGAACTCCATCTGGATGCGAGACTTGCCGGCGGCCGTCAGCGAGTTGTTCATTATCAGTGGCATGTATGGACTGGGCGGTTGTTGTTGTTGTTGTTGCTGCTGGGCTCCGGTTTGTTGTGATCGTTCGAGGTGGTGTGTTTTCTGCGCGCCTACCGTCGTAATTTGGCCCACGGCCCCTTGATGGTGTTCGGTGTGCAGCAGAATGGTCCGCAGGAACGGATGATCGAGCAGATCGGTGGCCGAAATGGTACGCTCGGATTTACATTTTTCGATGAAATCCTTCATCTCCGAGTGTGGCGCAAGAAGCGCTTCGATGAGACTGCCCAGCGCTGGCAGATCAGGGCTGCGTATCGTTTGATGCAGCTGTTGACCGTCGCCCAGCTCCTGAATGTAGGGTATGAGCCGGAAGTCGGCGACCCGAACCATTCCGGCATTATCCATAAACATGGTCGAGTCGGAGAGGTTGTCGTGGGAGACGCCGTTGTTGTGCAGGTAGATTAACGCTTCCAGTGCACCCTTGGCCACCATGCTCGCTCCCTCCACGCTCCACCCGAGTGAACCGGAAATGCTGAACAAACTCGTGCCCAGGATGAACTCTTGCGCTACGAAAACGGTCAGCGCTTCCTTGCCTATCCGGCACAGCACTCCTTCGTAGGCGATCAGATGTTTGTGGCGCAGTGGCGTTAGGCTTTCCACTAGCCGCTCGATGTCGGTCACCACCGTGTCCACCGGGCGGGCCCGAATCAACTTGCTCTCCAACGATTCGCCGTCGTAGTGAAGCGTCCATTCGGTCAGATAAATAAGCTCGCCACTTTGCTGATCGATCCCGGAGTACGTGATGCAACCACGCTGGGAATGACCCAGGCAGGCCCCCCTAAGGACCTTCCTTCCGTCGCGGAAGTAAAGCAATTCGCTACGCCTATGTTCGAGACAGTACACTCCGTCACTGTTTTCGGTGGAGGAACTGGAGTGCAGCCGGTGCAACGGGCTCGAGTCGTTCAGACTCTGGCGCGATTCACGCCTCGTCCGTGCCAGCTCCTTCTTCCGCCGCTGTAACTCATCCTGTATGGCTTGGCGTTTGAGGTTCTCCTCCGCTTGCAGCGTGTTCTGGCGGGCCAGCGCTTGCTTCTGCTGGTTGGCCAGCATCTCATCGTAGAAGCTACCCTTCGGTGGTACGTTGTGCTGGTGCAGGAAGGTTTGTACCGTGTTGGCCAGCTCGTAAATCATCACTTCGCCCTTCAGCTCGTCCGCCTGCCTCTGGAGCTGGTCGGCGAGCTCCCGCACCAGGCTATCCGAAAGTCCAACGGCATTTTTCAATTCCACCTTCGGTGGGCTACAACGACAGATCGGGTTAGTACGGGTACCATCGAGGCAGGCGGTGGATAACAAAGTAGCCCGTTTCTACTCACTACTTCGGATATTTAGGATTGCAGATTATGTGCAAGTCTGCCTTCACGTACGCTTCCTTGGCGGAACCTTTCTGTGGGGTGAGGTGCAGTTGCAATTCGAGCGGTTTCCATTTTCCCTCTTTAGGACGGAGATCTTCTACTTCATCGTGAAAAATAGACTGGCGGAAGAAAAACACGACGCTTAATTAGCATTCCACTCCATATGGAATCAACAAACCGGTGCTCCTCATTCAACCGGATCAACCCTCCTCCTTTACCTTTATCACTTCTAGTTCGTTTTCCTGCCGCTCGCGAAAGGTTTCCCTCTGCGCCATAGCGGACCCGCCGACAATCAATAAACTACGCCACACTAATCATGTTGCCACCGCAGGAGCAACAAACGACCACGCAGTAGACGACCCTTTTTGCCGCTGCTAGCAAAATTTCCCCCGATAGAAAAGGGTCTTTGAGTGCGCAGCGCCTTTTGGGTTGTCTCGCGCGTGGAATAACAACAAACACTGCCGACACGGACACGGTATGTTTATTGCATCAGCTCGACGGGCGTGTGGAACAAGAAAATGACAGTTGTGTTTCAACACGCGCCAACGACAATGTACAAATATGATTTACATCTTATTTTCGCTATCAATTTAAAATTAAACACTTTAGAACTCATACCGGACTGATATAGAATAAGGAAAAAAGACATACAAGCAGATGAAGCCAATTTTCTGAAAGACTATTTGCTAAAAACGGGCAATGTCCATACACCGGCTAGCATTTTCTGTCTCCAGCATAGTAAACCAAACCAAATATTCGTATTATTCGTGGTTATTCTCACACAACATAATTACATACCATCGTATACAACGATTCAACTGAAAATATCAGAACATAAGAATATTTTTATCAGTTTTATTATGTGGGTTATGAATCTTATCGAGAGTGGACGTAAAACTACATGCAGCATTCTATTTCGACATCTTTTTCGGCTCCTCTTTCTTCTTCATATCATCCCGTTTCTTGAATTCGTCCTTTTTCCTATGAGTTTCTTTCCTTTTCTGCTCCTGCAGCAAGATTTTGATTTTCACCAGCAGCTCCTCTTTAACCACGTCCGGGATAAGCGTTCTTGCTGTCGGTGTAACTCTTTGCACCACGGAATCTACATCCTCGTTACCATCCTCCATTACAGCCTTCCGGCAAAGAAGTTTCACCTCCTCATCCCATCCGCATTCCTTGAGACGCATCCGAACGAGGTGCATAAGCCTATTAATCCAACCAAAGAAAACAATCGAAGCAAACCAATCTGATTAAGTTGTATTCTTTGGGGTCTTCTGACCACCTTCAGCTTTGCTCGATTACTCACTTCACTCTATCTCCGTGTAATATAGTAAACTGGTCTACACTTTTGGTGTACATTTTATTTCAGTCGAAGCAATTTGGCAAGAGAAACTTTGAGTATTGCCTGGAAGCAGCGAATTGTTTTGTGGTACCGTTTGCTATTTGTTTATCAACAACAGCAAGACAGCATCACTGTCACCGTAAACATTTTAGGGCATCCAGATTTTTTGCTTCTGCTGGCAGTCTTATTTAATAATTTTTTTAACAAACACCAAATGCACGAAACTAAATTACTTTGACTGATTAAAGGATTATTTCAATGCGATTTTCGTATTAAAGTCGAACAATCAAAATTGAGTTAATTACGATATTAATTGATTCGGTTTATTTGGTAACTTTTTTCACCGGACAAGAGGCCAGTCTATCATATGTTAGCTGTCAAATTGTCTTTTTCACTGTTTTGCTCGGAATGCTACAAAACAAAGCGAAGTGAAAAAGTAATAAGGAAGTAGTAATAACGAGCGTCTGTTGCGTTGAAAAACGTTCTGCTCTAGTGTAAAATAAGTATTTGAAACAGTATATTGGTAGTAACTAGCCAGTGCCCACTATGGCCGCAAGCATTAACGATCTACCCAATGAAATACTCGAGTTTGTGTTCAACTTGCTTCCGCCCTATCAGGACTTGGAATTGTGTGCTGCAGTTTGTAAACGATGGAACCTGCTGGCGAAGAGTACGTAGCAAATCATTCTTATCTTTTTTTAAGTTCGTCGTTGCATGATTCGCATTATCTTTTGCAGATGTGAAGGCCCGGAAGAAATTCACCTTGCAGAAGGGCTTGATAGACTTCAACCTCTGCTGGAAAGAGATTTTGAACGAATCTACCCCCCAGATCGCGGCACGTTTCGCCCATGCCAGCTCGCTACATCGACATTCGATGTACGTGTTTGGCGGTGCCTCATCGTACGACACGACCTTCAACGATCTGTGGAAGTTTGATCTTTCCCGGCGCGAGTGGGTTCGTCCGATATCGATGGGAACGTATCCCTCCCCGAAGGCAGGCGCCTCTCTGGTATGCCATAATGATCTGCTGATACTGTACGGTGGATGGAGGCACGCTTATACCCCATTTCATATGTGCACTTTGATCGACGAGCTGCACGTGTACAATATAGGGGAGAACCGTTGGACCATTCTCAACCCAACCTTTGGGCCACCACCAATGACGGGCCATTCGGCCACGGTACACCATAACAAAATGGTACTGTTTGGCGGCTATCAGAAGAATTCGGAAAGTCTTAGAACATCGAACGATATTTGGGTGCTTGATTTGGACGATCTAACCTGGAAGGAACCAGCGGTATCGATCTTGAAGCCGCCACCACGCTACGGGCAGTTTCAAATGGCGATTGGTGAGGATCACATCTTGGTACTTGGAGGCACCGGTGGTGTGAATCGTGTCTTCAACGATGCTTGGTTGCTGGACATGCAGCATGATACATGGGTTTGGAAGAGGGTGAACATCAAGAACAAAAGAGGTACCGTCACGCACAATTGGTGCTATCCGGCGTGCAACGTAGGGTCGAAGGTAATTGTGCTAGGTCCAACATCCCCCAACGATTTTCAAATCATTCGTCCAAGCCGTCCCACTGGACTTCAACCGCCTGCTGGTCAAAATCGAAATCGTATCGCCATGGGACCTGCCGTTCCACCTCCACCGCCACGAGTGGAACCAAACATCCCACGCAATAGTCAAAACAAAAGTCCAAGCTTGCCTCCTCCACCACCCGCAGCAGCTCCAGTCCCAGCGCTCCCGGGGCCGTCCAGTTCTAGTAATAATGAAAATGTGACGAAAAACTCGGCGCCAACCAACTCTGATTCAGTCAAACCCGGACCCTCGGGCTTAAGGTCGACGGGTAGTCCAAACACTGGGGGAATATCTGCGAGACCTCTGCCCACGATACGGAGTGCTTTCGCTCGGCAATCATCTGAAGACGACCATTTACCGAAACGATTCAACCAACAACCTCCGGAGCAACATCACATGAGTATGGCCGCCTTCAGTGTACCTCCGACAAACCCTCCACCATCTGTTAGCTCTCGCGTACGGCCTGATCGAATACGATTATTGGACGAAAAGTTATCGGCTATCCGGCGCCGCAAAGAAGCCGAACAACAGCAACCACAACAACAACAGCAGCAACAACAGCAACAGCAACAAAATGCTGTGCCTTCCCCATCTGATGAGCGGCAGAAGGTAGCAGGAAACCAGGAATCCAACCATGGACAGAATGACAATAAAACTCATGGTGCGTCCCCGAACACGGAACGCGAACCCGTAACGCCCAAGCGCGTCAAACGCAATGGGCTGGCCATCTACGTATGCGACGTATCTAATCTGCTACAAAACGGGGGCGAAGAACCGTCTATCGAATGGTACGAGCCGAAAAATAGTGGCCTAATCGAAGGAGCTCCGGATCACTACACATTTTCGACGATGGTAAGCGGCAACGGCGAACTGATTGTGTTTGGCGGTCTCAACAAGAACAACAAATCAGAGAACCTATGTGTGTCTAACTCCGTGCACCTTCTCACTGTTCCAACGACGGTTGTTTAAAATTTCACATTTCGTGCAACAACGATCGGCAAACTTGAGGCGACGCTGTTTCGGATTGATGGATTTCCTATTGAAAGTTCTGCGACTGTTCATTGTGGTGCAACGTTTGTATTTCCCAGTTTCGACTGCAACGCTTAGCTTCTGTTTCAGGAATAATTATAGCACGATAAATAAAAATTATGAAAACACACCGTGAACGTTATACCGACATTTATTAGTTATTTCTAAACCAAAAGTACGTTGAGAAAAGCCTGTAAAAACGTTGATGATTTGAAATTGTCCGTCGTGTAAAATTTGCATCCATGGCAACACTGCTGCCATTACACCGTGACTGTTTGTTTGTCAAGAAATGCCCAAAATTGGTGGAAGTCGATCGTCTCGAAGTCGATTCGTATCCAGAATGAAATAAACATCGATAAGTTAAGTCTACCAATAAGTTATTCCTCTGAATTCTTCCGTGGAAACGATTTAGGTAAGTTACCAGTTAGTCGTGTTCTTCAATGGTAACTATTTTCGCAACAAAGCAAACTGTTGTTTTGTGTTCTTTGTAGGTGTCTAGAGTGCAGCAGTGTTTTGGTGGCGAGTTGCACATATTGAATTTATTATATGCCACACATCGGGTCTTGCAAGTCATCGGAAAGAACTAGTCCCCATTGTATGTGGGTAGTTAAATCTGTATTTCACGGATTTTTATGACTTCTTACAAGGAGCAGACATCAAACGACGAGTCAAGGTAATAATCTACTATAGCTTCCACAGAAGTCTTTGTTGACATCTAGTACAATGGGATCATCGTTTGTTCATCTTTCTTTATCTGTTTAAAAATTTTTGATTACCCTTTCCTTAGTCAAAGTAGTGTTTAATCAGTCTTTAATCTGTTAATTGTAGTCATTGGTTGTGCTGTGGCAATGTGTACGATCATTGCTAGCAATTGCTTTCTTCAAACAAGACACATCAACTCTGTCGAATCGTAAAATGATCCTCTATCTTTTCTTTAATATGTTTCCAGTATCGATGAATCAGAGGCATCTGTAATGGAGCGGTCCAAAGATGACAACAGGGCCATCGGCTCGCACAAAAATCATCACACTATCGCCTCGAACGATGAGCATGAAGTGAAGCGCGCTTCGGCGAAAAAGCTAATAGAACGTTATTTTTACCAACTGATGGAGGGCTGTGGAAATGAGCAATGCTCGAACAAGAACTGTGCCTCGAGTGGAAAGGTCAGCCGAATGACGGCGAACGCGGCTGCTGCGCGGGCGATACAGCTGTTTTCACAGGAAGCACCGTTGTGCGATGAAAAAGACACTCCGATATTGTCAAAGCCGAGCGAAAACCACGCGGCCAGTTCCTCTAGTAGTGCTGCTGTCCATCAGTCGATGGAATGCAAACCTACGCCATCTCCGTCAAGTCCGTGTCTGGATCGATCCGGTGCGTACTTGGAGGAGAACAAACAAAATGTGAATACGAAACGCGCGGAGGTGGCCAATAATAGGTAGGTTGCACAGTCATCGGAGTGTATGGAAATCGTCCAATTATATGTTGAATTATTTTATAGCTCTTCCGTTGATGTAACGCCTATGGAGGAAGGAGATCAGGGGGAAACGTCCAATGTCCATAGTGACAGTAGAAAAAGGTTAGTCTTCGATCAACCAGTGGAGAGCAGCGGCAGTAGTAGTAGAAATGTAAGGAAAATGGCAAGCAATCAGCTCGCCGATAGCACCATGGATACCAATGCCGATAGCCTTAGTAGAAACGTTGAATCGACGATGATAACATCGGCGCAAGGGGTCCAGCAGCTAAGCGAAGAAACTCTGGTTGAACTAATCGATTGGTGTAAGCGCCACGGTTCCGATTCATTGCTCATCCGCACGGTGGGTGCCGTGTTCTCCGCTCACCAGTTACTGTCGAAGAGTTTTCAGCTCAGTTCGGCCACTTCCAGCATCGAAAAGATGTTGGCAAGGGCACCACCGGGGGATTTGCGCAACATGAAGAAGGAAGATATTCGATCGCTCGAGGGTGATCTCGATAAGGACGAGGACAGCAAAGCACCACCGGACACCGCGCAGGACACCTTGGATATGTCCTACACTTCCGTCGATGTGGCCGCACTCAGACGTTCGCTGAAAGCGCTCCTCGCAGCCCGCCCGGATATCGTTGGGCCGATAAACAACGCACTCCAATTGCTTGGCGAGTCCCTTTCGCGTGATCTAAGAGTATCGCTGAAAGACACGCAGGAACAGATTGAACCGATCATATCGGTGTTTGTGATTGCGTTCGAAACGATGCTGATCGCTTCGGCAGATTTCCTGGAGGATACGTATCCACGGATCTGCGCCGCAGTTACACATCTACCCCTGTGGGCGCAGGCCCGTCTTTCTAGCATTTGGGCGCAACACTGTCCGGACAGTATTTACCCAATGTTGCAACAGATTCAGCAGCTGATCACCATCACCACGCTCTCGCTCAATCCTTATCAACAAGGACCGGCACAGGGAAATGAAGTTGTATGCAATGCAACGAAGGTTATGAAGGTGAGTCATCTAAATGTCTATAACTGGTATCATGTTATTATTAATATCCTTTCGTGTTTTTGTTTTTTTGTGTACAGTTAATTTACTATGCAAATATTCTCGCGGGGGATCTGGAACCGAAGCAGTATCGAGAGACGGATCTGCGGGATACATCACTGCCGTCCTTCCTTTCGCTCGTACCTGAGGACGAAGAGATGCTGGTTGGTGAGGAAGATCGGCGTACGAGCAACAAGAAGTTGGAGGATCCGCTCGCGCAGTTGCTGGACGTTAATCCGCTCGACTGCCGCAAACCGCTGGTGCCATACGAAGAGTTCTACAACGAGCTGCTGTGTGATAGCATTGAGATGGACCACGACTATTTGATCTACCGGAGCATCAAAACGGCCGAAAGCGGCGGTAATCCACTGCTCGGAGGCGACGTGTCGAAGCACTTTTGCTTCATGCAGCACGCATTTATCCTCACGACCACCACGAAAACGCTCGCCCTGTACTACGATTCGCGCATCCGGATGATGTCCGAGCGGCGAATCAGTGCCATGAGGCAGTACCTGCTCGATGATCCCGTGAATCCGTTCCTGAACCTGCGCATCCGGCGCGATCACATAATCGATGATGCGCTGGTCGAGCTGGAAATCATTGCCATGTCCAACCCGAAGGATCTCAAGAAGCAGCTCGTGGTGGAGTTCACCGGAGAGCAGGGCATCGACGAGGGTGGTGTATCGAAGGAGTTCTTTCAGCTCATCATCGAGGAGATTTTCAATCCGGACTACGGTATGTTCGTGACGAATGAGGACACCAACATGATGTGGTTCAATTCGATATCGTTCGAAAACGAGGCTCAATTTACGCTGATCGGCATCGTGCTAGGGTTAGCGATCTATAACAATATCATACTGGCGGTTAACTTCCCAATGGTCGTTTATCGCAAGCTGATGGGAATGAGGGGATCATTCCCGGATCTGCAAGATCTCAATCCGGTAAGTGTCCAAGATAATTGCCTTCTTTCATGGACAACTCATTGCAACAGATTACTTTTACAAATTATTTCAGGTTCTCTACAACAGTTTAAAATCGTTGCTGGACTACACGGAAAACGACATGGAGGATGTGTTTATGCAAACGTTCAAAATTGGCTACCAGGACGTGTTTGGAAGCACACTCGAGCACGAACTGAAGCCGGACGGGGACAAGATCTACGTGACGCAAGAGAACAAGCAGGAGTTTGTCGAGCTGTACAGTGACTTTTTGCTCAACCAGAGCATCGAGAAGCAGTTCAAAGCGTTCCGCCGTGGGTTCCAGATGGTAACGGACGAAAGTCCACTCCATCTGCTGTTCCGCCCGGAGGAGGTGGAGCTGATCGTGTGCGGAAGCAAGGAGTTCGACTTCGATCAGCTGGAAAAGTCGACGGAATACGAGGGAGGTTTCACGGCCGAATCGCAAACAATCAAAGACTTCTGGACGATCGTGCACGGTTTGTCGATGGAAACCAAACGAAAGCTACTGCAGTTCACCACGGGTAAGGCCGCAAGCAAATAAGTGTTGAAATGTCCTAACGAAAATCTAATTGCCCCTTTGGTTGTTGGGTTCTCCAGGCTCCGATCGTGTTCCTGTTGGTGGTCTCAGCCGGCTAAAGCTGGTCATCGCCCGGAACGGTCCCGACTGCGACCGATTACCGACTAGTCACACTTGTTTCAACGTCCTGCTATTACCCGAGTACGACTCGAAGGAGAAGCTTGAGGAACGCTTACTTAAAGCAATCACCTACTCGAAGGGCTTCGGAATGCTATAATGTGCAGCCGGGGAGGATTCACACGTACGCTCAGACATCACACAGCGATTTTTGCGAAGAAACCATGACCACATTATCCATTACGATTGTACTCAATCTCATCATCAGCGGAAGTGAACAATTTTATTTTATAGGTAGTTTTAAAACAACCTCCTGTACAGAGCAAATTTTTATTCCGTTCAATATTTCATTAGATTTCTTTTCGTTTCTTACAGCACACACTTTTACGTTAAAAATCAGTGATTTAAAACCCGTTAACATTTCGTTATGATAGCTTTTTTGTTTTGATTCTAATAAATGAAGGCAGATACTGTAACTTATGTATGATATTCTGGAACATAAATAAAGTGAGTTCTTTAAATTTGACTGTTTCGACTCGTAAGTAAATATCGTTGCATTTTTAATAACAACTCAGGAACTACCATATAAACGATACGCTTCGTTCGACCGCAAAAAGACGTTCACTTTGCTCAATTATACGCTCCAAAGTGTTGTTGAATCTTTTCTGTTAGCTTTTCACCTGGAAGAATAGTATCTCCCTGGCAAGAGGAGGGGGGAAACGAGTTACGAAAGTTTTGTCTTTGCGTGCCAACTTTGTTGCTGCCAAGTGGCAAGCATAATTTATGCATCTCGTACGGTACTTTTTTACTCCTTTTTACTCGTGGGGTGTGATTCAATGGCCAACAATCAGCACACCTCCTCAGGTAGTGTTAGCCACAAAACCGCACCAAGTAGAAGTTGTGGGTTGTAGGTTTTGTTTTATCCTTTCCTTTGGATAGATACTCAACCGACGGCACCGTCGTCGAATCTCCAGAGTGTGCTTTTTTGTTATATTTTACGATGCGTTGTTCAGCCCTCGAGTAGCCAACGAATGCCAATGCAAATAGTTTGCAGGGATAGTTTTGTACTACTTATATGCACCATGCGACTTACAAACAACAATACTACCTTGTTTACTCGGAGAGCTCCTTTAACTTGCCCTCGGAGGAAAATAACTACCCCCGAAGTCACCGTCACCGAAACTAGGCCACATACCGCTAAGTACAAGTTCACAAGTAACAAGTGAGCTCCACGAACCATTTGGGCCCACGTGCATTTCGCTCCTCGGCGAGGTGTGCCTCTTCGGTAGTTCCCTCGGATCTCGGGGAACTTGCGGAAACGAAGAATTCGCCCGATGGCACTCCTCGCAACACATATTTACGATGCTCGCGTGTCAGCGCAAAGCAAGTCGCCAGGGAAAGAGGCGGGGAGGGCCTTCCCGAGAAGGTAGGCCAAGGGGGGTTTGCCAATGCTAATGGTTAGAATTGGATTTGCCCGAATCGTCAGTCTTCACCGGATCGTCGTACTAGCGAGACGTGGTCGTGGAGTTAGTGGCACAAAGCGTGCTATGCTCACGGACGCAGGTATGTCGTCCAATCACCTGTTCTACGTGAGCCGGGCGGATATATTTTCCGTCTATCCGGAGATCCTGCGCGAAATACTGGTGCTGGAGGAGTTATTCCGGGCGAAACCAATCGTCGCGTTTGGCCACACGATCGCGGCTACCGATCGCGTACCGTTGCAGCTACCCAGCGAGTTCGAATGGCAGCTGAAGCAGTACTTCCGGTTGCTCGAACAGCAGAAGAAAATCAATGCGGCGGCCGAAAAAGGAATGTGAGTAAAACTGATTCAAAATATTCAGGTGTTCACGAGGTTCCAAATGGAAGGATCCTGCAGTAGTCTGTAAAAGGAAAAGCCGTAAGTAGTCATCATGCCCACACTTTCTCCTTTTAACCTATTCACTTATTTAATGAAATCCTTTAATGGCTACAGGCATTTTCCTCCGAAGAAAGTAGTAGTTATCATAATGTCAAGTACATAAGCTCAACGGTGAGAACTCCCGCTTTGTCGTTCTCTCGCTCATCGACTCCAGGATGTTTTGCGGTTCGTCAAATAAATAATCATCGCTTTGCATGTTCCAAGGGGATGATTGATTCTTCAAAAACCGTTACGTTCAGGAAGTCAGGAAGAAAAGAGAGCAAGAGAGTGCGAGCGCCCGAGTTCTAGTAGCAAGTGGCGCAATCTGTGCGACAACCGCAAGGACTTTCCATTCATGCCAAACAGTCGCATTGCGGTACAGGGGGAGGGTGCTCCTTAACGGGGAAGTGCTGGAACTAAGTATTATCCAGGTCAGCAAGGGTTCGTTCCCGCTTGTGAACTGTCACTATTCGGCACACCTTTGCCACGCACGCACGATATAATAATTGCCTTTCACAAAGTATAAGTACTTCATTTTTCACGGCTCCAGGATATCCCTGTTCCGCCTGGCGCGGCCTGTATTTATGTGTGTCATGTTCCTTTTCCCCCTTTAGTCAATTGAAAAGCTCACTGGAGAAGGTCGACCATACCTACTGGGAGGTGAAGGCCAGGTCCTTCGATGAGGTCGTTTCCCCGATGGCCGCCTCGCCCGCTTCCGGCGATGGATCCACCCCGTTGCGGCGCCGGCGGCGTCAGTGCTTTCTGGACAATCCGATCGACTTCTGCGACATCGCCGCCTACAACCAGTGGCGCCTGGAGGACATCGTTCGCGCCGGGAGGCTTCTTCACAAGCCGCCACTTCCGGTCCGGTTCGATGATGAGTATGAGATGCGGAAAGTGTACTCCATGATTTACGATGTCTACCGGTGTAGGTATTTTGAGATCAGACCTTCGATTGCTTCTGGCTGCTTTCTGGCTTTCCTTGCACCTTCCTGCACGCAATCCTATCTCCGATGGAAGTCCTTTCGATCGATAGGCGTCCCCGGTGGTAGGTAGCAACAAGTTCTCCGACTTTCTAGATTCCTCGATAACGACGCGTGAAATCAAACGAGTGTAGCAATGTGTTGTTACTAGAACCAGAAACCTAACCGAACCGTTTCATTACACCCTTGTGGTGTGGCCACCACCAACATCGACGGTAGAAGTCGTAAAGAAGTTGATAAACACCCAACAGAAATAACCAGCTTTCGTCAACAATTCTTTACATTGGCACCTCGTGGCAGTGGCTATAAAGATGTCACGCAAAACGGTCCCCGCGGCCATTTTCCGCTTTTCCGTCCTAGGCATTGCTTTCCTGCTTTGCATGTTTGTTTGGAATGGGTGAATGTTCCGACGCTATGAAGACGAACCGGCGTTAGCGAATCCTTGAGCGAAAACATCTCGTGCCTGGAAGTAATTTCGTTATCATATTTTCGCCGCTTCGCTTTTCACGTTGCGCCATGAGCCACCATTTTCTTGGCCTCGCAGGAAAACGACTGTTTGAAATTGTCATCCTGACCTATACCGAACCATTGCTTTACGCTTTGGGGAAAATCAATCGAACTGACGACTGATTGGAGAAGTTTATTGGAAAGCTATAAAATAAAATCCCTGGAGTAAAATTTATGACCCCTTGCTAAACCCAAGCTAGTAGAATGTCCCTTCGACTCGCCGTATTCTTGCTACTGCTTCAAGCAAGGCGTCTTAGGCGGAGGATGGTGTGTCCTAAAGCATTCTCATTGGGCTTTCTTTGCAGTTAAAATGGTCCTTCAACAGGCATTGAAAAACATTGGCTTCTACGAAAGCTACCCGGCGGTAAGTGGTAGATAGTAGAGGATCGGGTTTCCCAAGGTTAACGGTACTAGGAAGACTCTCTTCTACTCTCCAACAGCTTGTCCACGAAACGACCCGCGTTTGGTTATTGCTTTACGACATGTACTTGCGGAAGTTTGTCAAACGCGAACCGGAAACCGTCCCCCAGAAGGATCAACTATTCCACGAAGCCAATCTACTCGGTCGGTGAGAGGGTGGTGGTGCGAAACTCTAGCAATTAATGGCTGTTTTGTTCTTTTCTTGTAGAAATCGAAAGGTGCCTGGAGTTGAACAGTATTAAAATTGCCGCTGCTTTGACACGCATCCGGATACAGAACAGTGCGTACAACATGCAGTGCCTGTTGCCGTTGCATCTGCAGGACGATAAGGTTGCCATCGTAGTGTCCAACCCGATAATTACCGGATGGATTAACACGTTCCATATTCGGACGAAGCAGGAAGCAAACGAGGTGTTGAAGGAGCTTGGGTTCGAATTGATCGAGCAGCCTACGACGGGAAACTTCCAGAGCCTACTGAATCGGATCAATCAGCGTGAAAAGACCGGCTACATTCCGCTTGCCATCAACCGATACAAGTGGGACCGACTGTGTCCGCAGGTGATGTTCATCTACCCGGAAGATCGGACGAGCTTCGTCCAGTCGCGTATCTTTCGCGACCACAAGTTCATCATACAGGACCGTTCGTTCACGATCGGACCGACGGTCTTTTCGAATCTGCTCGATTACTTCGAGGTGCAGGGTGATGTGGTACAGACGCACATTGCCTCACCTCGGTCGACGGCGTATCTAGCGTCGCTATTGGCGAACTGTAACCGTGTGCGGAACTTTGTTGCCTTTGGGTGTGGTTCGAAGCTGGCGGAGTACCGTGAGTACATGCTTTCCCTCGGCGTGACCAACTTGAAGCTGTTCGCCGAGCCTTTCTCCGAGGTTCCCCACGGTTCTGCGGTGCTCGATAAAGTGGTGGGCATTCTGGCGAACCCACCGAGCTCGTACAGTGCGGTTAGTGATCCGATCGATCTGATTTGCAGCCGCGGAGGTGATCTTTCCATGCTGGAGATGCTCTCCGAGTCGGAAATGACCGACGACAGTCGACGCCGGGTAGCGAAGCTACTAGAGGAGCAGCGGGAAACGCTTAAACTGGCCATGTCCCGACCACAGGTGCAGTTCATTCTCTACCAGACACACTCGATCGTGGAAACGGAAAACGATACCATGGTGCAGCGTGCTGTCGAGTACACCAATCAGAAAGCGTTCGATGTGCACTACAAGGTGATGAAGGAACGCGAATTGGCCGCACTGGCGGAAGCGGCAGGCAACACCCTGGTAAACCGGTTGCTCGGGAGGTCCGGTGATACTTCCGGTGGGCGGCCAGTCAGCAAAGGCGTAACCGATGGGTCTGAGGGCGACCGTGATGGCCCGGAAGGTGACAGTATGAGCACACGCAAAAATTCCGAAGAGGAAGTCAACGTTCCACCGACGGATCAGTTCGAGGTGGTCGAGTTGCCGGACTTTTGCCCGCAAAAGGACGGTTGCCTAGAATTTCGGGAAAGTGGCGTGTTTCTGGCGCTGATCAAGCGCAAGGAGGTGATCCGGTTGGATTCCAAGTATCTCATCAAGATTGCCGAGCTACGGGGCATCTTCGGGGATGCCAACAACGAGCCGCGCTTTAACGTGAAGGTCACGAAGCGGTCCGATCGCAAATCGGAGGAACAGGATGCACTCGACCTACAGAATCGTAAAAAGCGGCTTAAACGGCGTGGAAGTAATATGGATTCGCTTATCAGCCGTTTGAACACGCCGACACAGGCATCGCTAAAGCGGGGCCACCATCATCGAATCTCGTCCGTGGAGCATAAATTTATGTTCTTCGATGCGTACCGGGAATGGTGTCCAAAGTACGCCAATCGAAGCGAGAACAATCTGAGTGTCCTTTCGGACGATCGCTCATCGACGGGTTCGATCGTACGGGCCCGCATTTGGTGGAAAATGACAATCCACTACGTCCGGCGGATGATACGGTTGGCCAGAATGGATGTCCACAAAAAGGGTGCGGTTGATCTTCCCCCGCTCACACTGCGCCGTTATACCACCGGTTGCCGGCACGGTGAGGATGGCACGAAACGATTCCGTTGCAGTCACTACAATCGTATACCGTATCCGTTGCCAGTACGCATTCTGGAGTTTCGACAGTATAACTCGGAAAATAGGTAATGATAAAACGTCGGCAGGTGATAATGTAAAACTAAGATTAAACTTCCGCACTATTTTACAGTCTGTTACAGCACGCGGAACCGTTGGAAAAAGAAACGTCTTTGAAACCTCCGAGGCTTAGCCGACAAAATGCATTGATCTCCTCTGGCCAACATATTCGGCTGCGTTCTTCACAGTCTTGTTAAAATTAGGCAACTTCTTTCTACAAATGTAAATCTTTTTGTATACTTAGAGAATAAATTAAGATATCGACATAACCGTTGATTTGATTTGAAAATGCTCGCATGAAAACGGCTCTGGCAACACTGTCGGACACTTCAACGGGTACAGCATTTTTCGTTGATTATTACAACAGCAAACAAAATTGGTAATAAACCGGATGAATTCAATTCATCGTACTCCACAACAAATTGAATATGAGTGCCACATTCAAATATAGACTTGGTTTTAGAGTGAATCAGTTTTTAAAAAATGTTTGGTGTTCGTTAACGGGTTTGTGTGGCTTTTGAATCAAACACTGGAAAACGCTGTAATTGTTTTGATATGGTTCCGTTGGAGCGAAGGAGAGAAAGGCATTGTTTACAACGATGACCTCCCCTCAGCGGGGGATTAGTCAACAGAAATCTTCGCCGTAGCAAAGAGATATATTTTCGTAGATATCCGATAGCGGAAGAGGATAAGCGTTTGAAGTTAGTGTTTACTTACGCAACGTCCAAAGGTCTTTCCGAGCCCACTTCTCGCACAAAGTGTAATTGCTGCTCCTCTTCTCTTTCTCGTCGGTCAACCGTCACAATCAGCTGTGTTTAGTGTTGATTTCTCCTCTGGAGTCCAAAGTGTCAAAGGCGAGTCATGATTGTACAGAACGCAACGAAAAGTGCTGGTAGTATTATTCAACGGTACGGCCGATTAGCAATCAACACGCTACGACTAACAAAGTTCGCGCTTCGGGAGAATCTTGCTTTCTCCAAGCAGTTCCGCGGCCTACGACGTCCACTGCAAGCTCCTGGCAACAGACAAAAGGTATTCTTTCCAGCGACTTTGTGAAGGTGCAACAGATTGTGCATATATAAACCAGAAGGAATACGCCTCTTATTGTTGAGTGAACGAGCATCTTAACTGCATCGTGTGCCTTGTCTTTAATCAACAAATAGCGCCCACGGCAATCAACGGCAGCTCTTCTTACTGTTCGGCCACTCCTGTTCGTGACGTCGTGGTCCCTGTTTTCGTCCAAATCGAGTAAGAAGGAAGACCCAGCGGTGAACAAAATGGCGGAAGAGGCTGTTAAATCACTTAGCGAGACAATTCAGCATGCGGACCAATTGTTCGATGAGAACAACTTTCAGGAGGCGTACGACTTGCTGCAGAAATATCCTGTAAGTTGTACAAAACTGCACGGGCAGCTGGTTTTCATTGTGTTAGTTGCTCAAGTATTTTTCCTCATTTTTAGGAACAAGAAACCTACGATATTAAATGGCGCCTGGCCCGTGTGACGTACTCGTTGTCGAAACCGGTCCCGAGCCCACGCAAGGAAGAACTGGTCCGGGAAGCGTTCCGTTACGCGGAGGAGGCACTGAAACTGAACGACTCCGATTTCGCCTCGCACAAGTGGTACTCCATCCTGCTGGACGCCAAGAGCGGCCTGGACGGCATCAAGGAGCGCGTGACGCAGCTGGAAACGGTCAAGAAGCACATGCTGCGAGCGGTCGAGCTGAATCCGAACGATCCGACCAGCTGGTACATTCTCGGGCAGTTCTACTATGGGCTGGCCGATCTGCCCTGGTACCAGCGGAAGATCGTGTCGACCATCTTCGCGACCCCACCGACCGGCACCTACGAGGAGGCCCTGGAATGCTTCGAAAAGGCCGAATCAACCAAACCGAACTTCTACTCGATGAACCATCTGATGATGGCCAAAACGTATCAAGCGCTGAAGCAGACGGAGAAGGCGAAGGAATTCATGACACTGGCGGCAAACGTGGCCGTACTGAACGAAGACGATAAGCAGTGCAAGGAGGAGGCGACCAAGCTGTTGAAGAAACTGTAACTGATAAGATGTTCAGCGATTGTAAAGTGTGTGTGAGTGTGTATTTTTTTCGAGTGTGCAATTTAATGGAAGGGAAAAAATAAAAATCAAGTAATCATTCCAAACATCTAGTGTTCGTTGATTTTAAATCCTCCAAACGAATGATTTTGCTATTTTTTTTAAATATTCACCTTTTTAGAAAATACATTCTTGAATTGTACAACTATAAACTGCCAACATGAAGGGATTTTACGGAAACGATTGTGTACTTTCTTGTATGCCTGTAGTAGAATGCACCTAAACGTTGAATGTCACGCAAACAAAGCAACGGTGCATCGGCTTCGCGGGGTGTACAAATACGAAGTTCCGCGATTGATTCCGCGCTTTCTGATAAACGGTCGGAGGTCCATATTCGTCGCTTATATTGCGCCCTCCATTGCACCCTCCCCCTCCCGGGCGTCTCAATGAACTTGTCACCCCACATGGGTAGGGCTCAATGTGTTCGTGGGTTACAGCGCGATTGGCGCGCGACCATTGCACAAAGGTAAAGGTGGCACATTTTTTTTTCTTTCTGTTTTGTGGACCGACTAACTGTGACTAGTGGGACTCCATCGTCAGTACTTTCCAGTTAACCGTTCTGAGCTGACTTGCTCCAAACGTCGCGGTGTTCCAAACGGTAGGTGGCGTGCTAGAAGACCCTGCGTGTTCGTGACACCTTTGTTGACCCCAAAAATCGATAAACGTTGGCCGTGAAAATGTCCGCCGAGGAATTGAAACTGTTGGATGAGATGTTCGAGAACTGTGAATACCAGGACTCGCTGGATATGATACAAAAATTATCGGTAATTAATGCGCTCCACGTGGTTTCCTGTAGAATAGTTTGGTATTTTCGGAATTTTTTTTTGTGAATATTTTTTAGGACCAGGAAAGCTGCGAAGTGAAATGGCGTCTGGCCAGGACCGTGTTCTTCCTCTCGAAGCAATCGTCCGTAGGCGACGAGAAGGAGGCGCTCGTGCGGCAAGCGTTCGAGCACGCCGAGGCCGCCCTCGAAAAAGATGGTGACAATTTTGGCGCCAACAAGTGGTACGGTGCGATTCTGTCCGAGAAGAGCTCGCTCGACGGCGTCACGGAGCGCATCAAGCAGCTGGAAAACGTGCAGAAACACTTCCAACGGGCGGTCAGTTTGAACGGCGACAGCGATCCGGGCATTTGGCATATGCTCGGCCAGTTCAACTATAAGCTCTCCGAGGTGAACTGGATCACGCGCAAGCTGATCAATTCGGTTGCACCGAATCCGCCGACCGCCTCGTACGCTGAGGCGCTCGAGTGTTTTGCAAAGGCCGAAAGCATCAAGCCCAACTTCTACGCCCTGAACCTGCTGTACCTGGGCAAGTCGCACCTGGCGTTGAAGCAATCGGCCGAGGCGAAACCGTGGCTCGAGCGTGCCGCCGCCGTCGAGGTGCGCTGCGAGGACGACCGCATTTGCCGTGAAGAGGCCACCGAACTGCTGAAGAAACTCTAGAAGGCACGCCAGACCGTCTTTGGAGCGCGCTTTCCGTCCCATGGTGACGTACCTTGATATCGATACCTTTTTTTTTTAAATTTCTCAATCAAGTCATTAAGTTACCAAAAACCTCCGTTAGAAGGGGGTTTGCCACGAGTCAAAAGTTTAGGGCAATTAAGCGTTTGTTAAGGAAACTTTTGCAATGGTGATTTAGCGAAAACATAAGGTTAAGAAAAATTCGTTAAACCTAGGTTGCGGGGTTGCGTGTCACTTGAGAAAATGAGGCAAAGACGGCTTAAACCGTTTATCAACGTCCCTTATCATGTGAGTTAACGTTTCAATTCGGATCATGTATTATCGGGTTTAGTCGCCCCATGGTTGTGGTGGTGGTAGCATTAACAAGAGGTTCAAATAACGGGATAGGAAGTATAAATGCAACTGGTCTCGCGAGTGCAAGTGCAAACACCAGTTTGAGGCGACAAATTGCTAAACGGTACCTTGGCAAAAACCTGCCTTTTGAAGGTAAAAAGGCTATGGTAGAGCGGGAAGTTGTATCTGTTATCGATCTACGGGTAAGATAAGGGAAGGAAGAAATAAACATTTGTGCATACGAAAGTTCCCTTGGGTGCAGTTTGTCGTATGATTCATTTTAGCGTTTGTTTTGAATATAGGAAACGAAAAACCGGTACCAACAGTTCGCTATGGTATCTATCGAAACTCGCTTCGTCATGTAATGGGCATTGTACATGGGCGCATTTGGTAGAGCGAGTGGTAGAGCAACAGCACCGCACAATTTCAACAGATAAGAGCGTGACGATGACGGCGTGTGGCGGAAGAACGATCGCGTGCGATGAGGAAGCGGCATGGAAGGGAGATCGATTGTCTGGGAGGAGAAGGGGCAGTGTGGAGCTTCCTACTTCGAGTGAGGATGACGTGTGAAGCTGGGGTGCCAGATGGTGAAACAAGTTCTGCGGCCGTCAGTAGTCGATGAGGAAGCGTTTGGTGCAGTAGTTTTGGCAAAGCCGGTTGTTACCATCATGGAGGACGTTCTCAAGCAATCTGATCAGCTGTTCGATGCGTACAAATTTCGTGAATCATACGATCTGCTGCTGAAGCAAACGGTAAGAGAGAACTGGTCCGTCAAAGACTAGGTCAACTGGATTTATTTGTTTCTTTTTTTTTCGGCAGGATCGAAGCTACGAAACATTGTGGCGTTTGTGCCGAGTGATATATTCATTGTCCAGGGAGCTCGTCGACGATGCAAGCAAATCGAAACAGCTGGAAGCACTTATTTTCGAAGGATTCGATTACTCCAAAAAGGCATTCGAGCTGGCCCCGGACCGTTCGGCTGCACACAAGTACTATGCAATCTTCCTGGCAGAAAAGTCCGGCATAGATGGTTTAAAGGAGCGCGTCCTGCAGCTCAGCACGATCCTGAAACATCTCCAGAAAGCCACCGAGTTGGATGCACGGGATCCTTTTGCGTGGTTTGTGCTGGGGCGGTTCTATCACAAGCTGGCCAGTTTGCCTTGGTTCCAGAAAAAGATGATTCACACCTTCACGACTGACGTGCCGGATGCAACGTTCGAGGATGCGCTGCAGTGTTTCGAAAAGGCCGAAAATGTGGCCCCAAACTTTTTCCCCCTGAACCATCTCATGCTGGGCGAGACGTACATCGCGTTGAAGAATGTCACCAAAGCACGACACTTTCTTGAACTGGCGGCCAACCAGACAGCACCACAGTGAGTATGAGTGGTTTCAGGTTCGTCGAAAATCTCGTGTAAATATTTGGTTTCTATTTTAGCACTGCCGATGATCGAGAGGCACAGAAAACGGCAAAGGCGTTACTTAAGAAGCTGTAGATGAGGGATGTGGCATGTGCGGTAAAATCTCAATCACGCTCCTTATCGCACCACGGGACACAGGCATCACCCGAAAACGGATCTGCTTTTGAAGGCACAATCGTTCGGGACGCACGTGGCGTTAAAATTCAGTGCCCGTTCAAGTAATTGGAAGATAAGACAATAAAAACAAAAGGTGTACTCACACGAAAGCATGATAGCATAATCGCTAATGGGATTGCCATTTTTCTTGAGATTGATGTAATCCATAGGTTTTTCTAGAATGTTTGGTAAGGTGGGCGGGAAGAGAGGGGCGTTTGGCATTAACGGTTTAATAAAGTGGAGTTAAGAAATTATTCATGTGTATCGAATACACTTACACAATTAAGATTAAGCATAATTGGATATCATCATAAATTCATTTGAGCATAGTTTTTAAGGTAAAATGGTTCAATTTGAAACAACAACTGAAATGCGATACATGCACCAGTAATTTTCAAAATTTATACACTGTAGTAAATCGATTTAAAATTAAATCGAAACTAAATTAGTGACAACGAAAATACTTTTAAAAATTATTGAACAGAATTAAATTTCAGACACATTGTAACGTTTATTTTTGAAAATATTTTTTTGAACCCACTGCGGTTCCTGCCAATGGAACTGGTTTGAAAGTCACTTGAGAGGAACTTGTCTCGAGATCCGAATCCCGATTCTGCCATCACTGAACCAGTACGTATTTGGCCGTTGAAAGAGAAGGTTGTCTGGAGAGCTAGTGTCCGTATCGCGTCTGATTAGTGGAAAAGCGTGGAAAGCTGAACGATAAAAAATATTATCGTGCTCATCGGTTTGCATTGGCACCTGATATCACGCGTATCCGCGAGTCACAAACGCATATTGGCACCGTGACGACGTTCGGTTGTTCGAAGAGGAAAAGTATATAAAGTACGTACCGTGTTGAAAAGAAGCGCGAAAAGTGTTCCTTTGTGTACCAAGTGGCGCTTACAATTAAACGCGAGGAGAAGAGCACTTGTTTATTGCGTTGCTTGAGATTGCGCGTCTGCGATTTCCACTGCATCCTTTCGATGTGTACAGTTGTCGCACAGGATAGGATAACATTGTTGATACATTTCTTTTGGTTGAAGGTTATGCTAGAATGTTGTTTTCAGAGCATTTATCAGATGTTGGTATTACAACTATTCGAAATCTATGAAATTTCTTGGAAAATCACATAAAAATAGATTGCAAATAATTTATCTATTCTTCCTGTTATTACATCAACCTTTAGATAGTATTTTTAAATATTTTAAACTGCATGCTTTTCCTGTACACTTGAAGTTGATTTTTCTATTTTTTACTTGTTACATCTAGATCAAACGTGAATTCTACAATTTGAAAACAATCGCAAAGCGTTCGCTTCGACGTGTGTGCATATTAAAAGTTTGGTGCTCATTTAATCATCGCCGTTACATAAAGATCCACGAAAGTGCAGTGATATAGCGGGCAGGAAAGATAAATAAACGAATCGAAACAAAAAGGAAAAAAAACATTGAATCTCCCAGGAAATTCGTGGCGCAAATTGTGCAGCGGTGAATGTCCGTTCGGCTTTGCTTTGAAAGGCAGGAAAAACGACCACGTGAGGTCGGTGAAAATCTCGAAAAAGCCTCAACCTCCGGGAGTCCGTAAGCAGCAGCCGGCAGTTCGCGCCCCCCACTCGTTCTCCGTTCGGCCGCAAACGCAAATTGAGGTAATGTACCGACCACCATTACAGCCGCTGGCCTCCGCGAGGGTCCGGTGTGGTAGAAAATAATAATAGTTGTTAAAATTGCTGGAATACTTCAGGCTGGCCGACGAAAAGCAAAGAGAGGAATTATGATGCGTCGGTGTATGCCGGCCTCGAAAAACAGACATTAGCGTCCGGACGTAGCTAGAAAGTTTGGAAAAACTTTACCCTGCCCGGGTGTGGAAAAAATAAATGAAAATGGCCCATGCCCTCTCCTCCACGAGCGATCAATTCGGGCGAATTATCCGCCGATGGAGATGCTTCCATCTGGGGTGAAGTTTTCCGAGAAAATGCGTGCGGGGGATGCTAATTGCAGCAGGAGGCCGTTGGTGTACAGTTAATCTCGCCCCGTTTCCTTCCCATCAACAGCACCGGAACATGGAACAAGCGTTCTCCGACATTCGAAGCGTTAAAGTCTTTCTCCGGTTTGCAAGGAAAGAGGTTTTCGGAAAGGATGCGCAATGTACACTGTGCGAATTTCTGGAGTATAATCTAAGTCAAGAGCGCTAGTGTTTGCATTTGTTTCTAAAAGGTACGCACAAACACGAATGAAGGGACGAATGGAACGATTTCGATGGAACGGGAAGTTCAACATTTGTGCATCATGCGTAAGCTTGTATCCTTCCGCCGTGTTCCCTTCTTCGGCGAGTTCTACGCCAACAGTTGTGCATATGTATTGGTTGCATGTGCGGGAAAAAGCGGTCCTTTTTTGGTCCTGCTTTTCCCCTTCTGCAGCAGCATATCTTTCCCTGAGCCTAGGGGTTGATTGAGTTTAGAGAAACAAGAAACGGAGCAAGAGCATTTGTAGTGGTGATAGATCGCCGTTAGAACGAGGGGTTTCCAGTTTCAAAACTTTGTCCTCTTGGCTGTGTTGGCTGTTTGGTCCTTTCATGATGCTGTTGCTGCACGCGTTTCCCTCGAATGTGTGGCTTTGTTTGCATGAAGCATATATGGTTTATGGCTACTGGAAGTTGTACGCTGCATGGCGTCTGCATGATTTTGGAAAGCGAATGCGATTGACGGTGATGGAACATTTTTGTTGTAAAGGAAAATTTAAATTAACTCATTACAAATACCTGTCTTTTATGGTAGATTTATTTTGTCTCCGTTCAATGGAACGATCGATGTTTTATTTGCGCAATTTAAGGCCTACCGAAACGCTGGTCCAGTTCCCGTTAGGTGTACGCCTTTTTTAATTCAGCAATCAAGCCCGCCAGAAGACGACCTGTACCATAATGATCAACGGAAAACCCGTTCGTGATTGCCGATAAGAAGGATGGTTGTGGAGTAGGGCAAAGGTTTTTGGAGTCGAAAATTGCACAAAAACCAGCTCCCCAAAGAGAGCCAGCTCTAAGGGTAGAACACGATATACCGGCACCTGCCAGGGGGTCGGATTTCTAGCCGGGATGAGTAAGTGTTCTTCCTTTTGGCAAACCACGAGGTAATCGGACCGAGCGCGGAGAAGAAGGTGCTACACACACTTGGCTGGTTAGGCTCTGGCAGACTCTTGCCAGGCTTCTCGGTCATTATCGGCCGTTTCATAATAAAACTCGATCCTCCCCTCCCGCCCCCCGGGGCAAAACTAAGCGAGAAAAGAAGTGAAGAAAACCCCAATCCGCTGCTTTCGGCCAAAGTTAAGCAAAAGCCCAACAGGCAACACGGAGGGCCAACACCATGCGCCTTTTTCAACGTGGCTCAACCTCACGGCGCGCTAAGAAACGCGAACGGTACCACGCGCTCGTACGTACGCCTCTCGTGCAGATCGTATATGATTCATGCGCGCAGATGTACGATCTTCTAACGGTTTAAAGAAGAAGAAAAAAGGTGGAAAATTACGGTCGGCAAAAAAAACGAAACGAAACGAAAAAAAACACACACACGCCGCAGACGAAGCGGGAGGAATAGGAGCAACGAAATAGAAAAGGAAAATAAGGCGAAGAAAACCCCGAGAGCCGGCGGGCGCCATTGGGCAGGAAATAGCAGCCGGGCAACACTCTCCTCCGGCGGGGTGTTGATGATTATCAAATTATTTCCAACCGTTTTTGGCGGCTGCCAAATGGGGCTCCACCCTCCGTGGCAGGGGCGGGGAGGAGACTGGTCAAGAAGGGAGACAATTTCACTCCCCAAAATCGACCCCAAAGAGGTGTTGGGGAAGGGAGGATATCAATGCAGTGCAGCTGCCTTATGGTCTGTTTTGCAGGTACCGATTAGTCGTACTTTTATCATTCGAAACGAGGCTTCTTCTTGTCTTTCTTGTGCTTTTGCTTTAAAATACGCTTTACACCGGTGCTTTATGGGCTTTTCGTTTCGTTTTTTTCCGGATCGCTTTTCCGGGCTGCTGTGGTCGTAAAGCCGGACGCACTGATTACCGAACTTCGCGAGGCTCGGATGATCATCGATGAAAGATAATCCGCGCCATGCCCTCCATTTCAATCAGGTCCAGGTGTCCAGGGTTGGTGCGAATGATAAGGCAGCGGCTGAGCTGAGCGTTGTGGACTTGGAAAGCCCCTTGATAGCGGGGAAAGTACCGAATGTAGGCCACTGTAGCGAGCAACGGTTGGGAAAATCTTTCAAACCGTTTGTTTTTCCGTGTTTGATTTGTCTTTGATGAAAAAATGACACCATTTGAATGGGATAAACGCTCGCGGTAATGAAGGCGGACACTCTGTTGATGATAAAATTTTCAAATGATCAACGGATGGTGAAATAAGAAAATACGAATTGTTTGTTATGATATTTTAAGGTTCTTCAAAGATTTATTGCAACAACAAAGTGTTCGTATGTTCATTCATTGTTTTCTTGTAACTACACGTACTAAAACAATGCCAATACTTTGCTAACACATTCTAGTTCTAGCACATTCACCAATAACGTAATATGACACGTTAAAGGTGAATTAGGATGTTACGCAACTAAATTGGAAGAAAATCTGTTCGCTTAGGACTTAAATTGTGGCTCTCAGTTTACAAAGCACTAGCCGAAGTTCGATAAGATCAGATAACGATCAGCTACGATCGGAGTTTTTCCACGCGGAACCCATTTCACACGTTGACCATTTGGGAAACCTTCTCCCCCACACCCCACATCGCTCCATGTTTTCCGACTGCGTTGTCGCGTTTGGCACACTTCGTAATGTGCGCCACACTCGGTGCACAGTTAAAACGCGTGTTGTGAAACACACAGACGCACACACATCGCCTGCGCAAGGGTTTGCCCCCGGAACGGCAACGGCAAAGTCAGCCATCCGAGGCGCGCATCACACATACATTAATGCATGATGGCATCTCCCTTTCGGAGGCAGCATAGCGCACAAAGCCGAGGGCGCGAGCCTAGCGGAAGATACGCCTCAACGTGCACCGGTTTGGAGGGAAGCCTGAAGGGAAGGAGTGCGAGTGCCTTATGCGCAAACCCGTGGTGCGCTCGATTGCGCGAACCACGCGCTTGTTGCGCCCCTCCTCCTCCCGATCCATCTCCCAATCCCCCCTTTGGCACTGTTCCGGGTCAATCAGTCAACGTCCGGTCGGTTCCGTCGTCCGCGCGGGGTCTCCGCATTACGGAAGTGCCACTGAACCGTCACACACCGAATCAGAGAGGAAAGGTGTGTGTGAGTACACTCCTTCGGTGGCATTTTGGTCGGAAAAAGTGCCATGATTTCCACGCGCCACCCTCTTTCTCGTTTTGGAATTCTATATTTTTATTGGACCCCGGAAGAGGTCCAACAAATGGTCGCTGGTAACCAGCGTACCGTGGCGCTCGGGCCAAACCATCGTCCTCCGAAAGCTTGCTCCTCACCTCACCCTCTTTCCCACATCTCAACTCTTTTTTCGGGGAAATTTTAGAAATTTGTTGTGGTGGAAAATTAATACAGTTTCCTCTTCCAGTGAGTGTGCTTTATTGGAGTGAGGATACCCCAACTGACCGTCTGCTTGATCCACCACCCCCTAGTCGCACTAATCAATGCTGAAGGTGGAAAATAAAATGTTGTTTAAAATTTCAAATGTATCATAAGTGGGCCATCGTCCCAACGAACGGAGGCGCGCGCGTGTGTGTTATTCCAAAACTGTAACCCGCTCAACTATACTCAACCTATAGCCCGCTGCTCCTAGGGAGCCTGTTGCTTGGTGGCTCCGACTTCAATAGGCGTAACAGTAACGCAAGGTAAACAAATCGAGGCGCCGTGTAATCGCGGTCCCCGAAGCGAACAGAATCACTGTAACGCACCACCCGGTGTTGCGAAGGGGTTTGTTTGCTTCGTGGTTGTGTTTCACAATTCGAAATTCATTATTGTGGAGCCCGCTTGTACGTTTGGTGTTACGATGATACTACGATACCATGTTTCGATCGTGTAGCAACTGACGGAGGGCGGATGCGTAAGCCTATCTGCATTCCTTCACGGCTCCTTAGCGCCGAATGGCGATGAAGATAATCATTGTGCGAAAGATATGTGATTGTTTAATTACTGAAGAGTAATTACCTTCCAGGTGATCCATCATTTCCTTTCCACGAATATAAAAATGAAAAGTACTTCAAATTATACACGTTCGAAACCTACCAAATAACTAATTTTCGTGGAATTTTGCTTCCAGGAAGCAACACATAATTTCCCCGCGTTGAAGGAAAATCGGATTCCCAGGACGCTTATACAGATCGCGTGGTTGGCCAATGAAAGAATTTCCCTCGTAGCCGCGAGCCAATCCTTCGCAGGGTTTTGGACAAAGAATGGCGTGCGTTTGAATTCGCCGTCTGTGTGTATCTTTGTCTTCCTGGGGAAAAACATTTCCCTTGGCAAAGCGCGAGGGTTGCAAAACATGTCCTCCGCGTTCAATCCCCGCGCCGAAAACTAATCACGTGCGGCACGAATCTTTTCCCCGTGTCTGGCCTTCCGTGGGATGCTGCCACATGGAAAAGGAAGAACACGAAAACGGGCGAAAGAACAGAGGATATCGACCCCCGCAAGAAGCGCACGAATCACCCTCGGTTTTCAGCACAACAAAACCCTCGGGTCCATTATTCGTCCTGCTGGTTCGGCTTGCTGCCAGTTTTTCTCCCTCGTTCTTTGGTTCCAATTCGGTTGGGCTTGTTCTGCTTCTAACTTTCCGGGGTTTGGTTCTTTTTTCCCGTTGCGTATCATATTTATATCATCTATACATTCGCTCGTGCAATCCGATTTCGCATTAAGTTCAGGCCGTCCGTAAGCTGGGCCGGATTTTCCAACGCAGCAGGATGCGTTTTTCCCTTCGACTACTGGTCTTCCCAAAATTCACCATCGCATACGCGAAAATCCGAAGCGTCTGCGTTTGCCCAAAATTGAATCGATGAAATATCGCCTCGGGGGGAGTGAGAAAACTTTTCGTCCTCCTGAGAAGGATGGCGAAAAGTGGGGGAAATATTTTCCATTAATTTACGCATAATTCGCCCTGCTTCCGCGTGTTCGCGTTTTTCTTTATCCTCGTCCTGTGCCCTTTGTTGGACCTGGAATGGCCACTTTGAATCCAGAATGGATGTGGATACTCAGTAACAGTTTGCTGGATCCGTCTCACATGTGTCCTTTCGTAGGCGAAAGTCGACTCCCACCGATGGTTGTTAGGGTCCTTAAGGCTCTGGTGTTAATCATTAATTCATTCCAAACTGTACTTTAAACCGAAACACACGGCCTTTTAAACGCGCAAGGTATAGACTCTAGCGAGGGTTCAGTTTCTCGTTTTTAATGCCTTTCTTTTTACACCGTGCGGCTTTGCGTAAGCAAAAGGACAAAAGACAGCTGGGAATTCAGTTAAAAGAACGGCTCTTAAGGGCTCGCATAAAAATAGCACTAGCCTCCCAAGCATACGTCGTTTGTGTGTGTGTGTGTGTGTGTGTGTGTCTCGGCGGTGCGTTATTGCGTACACTTTGTAGCGATTTTATTGCCATTTTAAATAGGTTCGTCTTGCGATGGGATTTTTTTTGTTTAAAGTGGCATTTCGTTTTTCTTTCTCCGTGACGTTTTGTTCGAAGAGGTCTTTCTTCGGTTCCGGCTCATTGCAATCTTTCCTCCCTTTTTTCCCTTCGTACTGCAAATCATACAGCTCGAGGTGATGCTGCAGATGCAGTTGCGAAAAAAACCGGGAGGTTGACGGTTGTCAGACGTTTGTTTATCTTTTTCAACACGTTCCATTCGAGAGTAGATTCCGTTTTGTTCTGCTTTGGTTCTCACACGCCAAGATTTATTTTCATCATGATCTTATCATTCCTCTATGTTTCGTCTCCTCGAAGACTGTCGACGGTGGGGGTTTCTTATCCAAATTCCTTTCGGTGGGGTCATAAGCTACCGGGCTGTTTTACGAAGGAGGTCATTAAACCGGGCATGCCTGCGTTGACGGTTATTATGATAATGTGTGAACTGGCTGTTGGCCAACCATAATCGCTGCCGGGGTCCTCGGAGCCTTTTATTCCCCCACCGTGAGTGCGAGACCGAAAAAGGAAAATAATATCCAAAAATGATACTCCTATTTTTTAGCGACACCAACACCAGATGGTTCGATCGCAGGGTTGTGCGTGTGCCCATTTGGGCTCCTTTTACCGAACGGAACACCAAAAACAGGCTCTGCCAGCGCGACATGCTTTCGATACGGTGGCTTATTATGACGACTTCCGTTGTTTTTTTCTCGATCCCTGTCCTTCAACTACCAGCTTTAAGTGTGTGTGTGTGAAGGACATGTGGTGTCGCGGGTAGAACGCTTAGGGGGTCACTCGTCACCCTGGGAACACGAGGATCAAGCAACGATCGAGAACGCAACGAGAGAGGGATCCTGATCCTTTTTTTTCCTTCATTCCTCTTTTTATGCTGCCATCATAAATTCCGTGCAGGACGACGGGACGGTTTGGTTGGTTGGTGGAGGTGCCAAGGGGTAGTCAACCATCCAGCTAACATCTGTTTTTGTGGAACAATGCTGAACGGATCGAGAGAAGACCCCAGGGCAGGGGGTGAAACAGATTGATATAAAGTCCACAAATACATATGTTAGTCGTGTGTGTATTGAGGCTGTTGTGTGGCATGAAAGGTACCTCCTGGACTCGCGAGAAGAATAGGTTAGGTTATCCGTTGTGTTTATTGTGCCGTAACTCTTTTTTCCTCCCCCAGCTGGCATTCGTTGTTGGGGTCAGAACAGGCTTGCTTTGTAAATGTAAAAACCCTTAAACGCATACAATTAAATTGAAGCAGTTGTGCTTTCCACCGGGCGAAGGTTGCGGTGCTTGAGATCGAACAGTATTTATTTGACAACTTTACAGTTGACAAATCATATCTATAACATATTTTAGCCTTTTTTTGTATGGAGTTTTGTGTACACCAAAAACTCAACCATTACTGAACCGTCACTTCTGAAACTTTCCACACATTAAGTTTAAGCACACATATAAAATCTAAATGTAAGTTCAGAAATGGCTTTTGACCGGTACTTCTTGGAAGTGTTTCAAATAAAGTTTTGTCGGAAAGGGGCAGATCATAACTTTAGAACAAGCTTAAAAACATAATTCTTTTCTCCATCACTTTTTAACCGAGCAACGCCGGGGCGTTATGCTTTTGTAACATAAACTTAAATCCAGTTTTACCAATACATTTCGTTGATATTTAATGCCAATTTTGAGTAATTAACAAATATAAACTCTCAATTAAGGTACTATCGCGTGTGTAACATCAGCTTTTTCATTCAAAAATTGTCCTTCAAAAAGAGGCTGTTTTATGCTAATCGAATCTTAATAATTGGATACATTCCTAATCCCCTAAAGTCCCTCATTACAGTGCGAATAGTTATTTTGCACAGTACCGAGTGGACTTTTCATTGGACAAATTTAGTTTTCTCTCTAACGAAACCTTCAGTGTTAGCATTTTCCGATTGCCCAAGTCGCCAGTAGGACGCGAGCAGGCGTTCCATTTTATTGCAGGTAACGCACGGCAATAAAGTCCACCCTAAACACCCCCGTCCCCCCATTTGTTACCCTTTGGTTTTTCCGCCATCGCCACAACCACTGCCAAAGCAAACACACACCCAGACAGATGTGTGAGCAAATCCGTGATCTGCTGGGGCGCGCATTTGTTTTGGAATTTCGCGTTTTAATGGCAACCAGACGACACGCAGATGCAGTTGGTCTGCGAGGCAGAGAGAAAGCAAGCGGGGGGAAGGTGCGCAAATGCAGCAGCATATGTGTATGCATGCTGTGTGTTGCATCCCGCAAACCAAAGCATCGAAAGCCGGAACGAAAATTCCATTTGTTGAGCTGCTCCTGGCTCGGCATATGCGCCTTGCCGTGGTTTGGTGAGATGCTGGTGGCCTTGCTGGGGGCCCCCAGGGAACGACGCGTAGAACCAACGCGCCCAAAGGAAAAGGAAAACAATAATGTAACGAAACTGAACGGAAGCCTAATGCTTTTTTAGTTTCGCCTTCGCGTTCTCTCTTCTAAACGCGCACCCATATGTTGCTCTCGATGGGGTGATGATCGAGATCAAGCGGTGCTGGAAGGAAGGGGGTGTGGGAGAGGCAGCAAAACATGTGTGTTGTGTTTGGTTGCCTCGATTTTCCCTTTTCCTCGACTTTTCCCCCCAGGCCTGAACCTATGTTCTAGTCGCGTTTTTCGAACGTCGTGCTGAGCATAGCGCACCATCGATCGTTAGAGGCGTTCGTCCGTATTTACGATCTTTCGTAAGTGTGTGTGTGTGTTCTGTGTGTGCCTACACACCGCGATTATTATGGCTGGGATCTCTTGCGCACTACGCAGACTCTTCGACGAGCCCTCATTTCTTCCACGACGTACAGAACTAAAGGCTCCAGTATGTTGGCAGTTCCCGTTTTATTGACGATAATAAGAAATATGGAGTAAAGCTCGGGGGGAGAAGTACGAAGATCAAGGTATGATCGACCGAGAGCTATCCGAGTTCTATTCATTCATTATTGCCGGATTCGACTATGACTTGGGGTTGAACTTATTTTTTAGGAGCATTATTTCCTATCGATATGATTTGAACCTAACTCCGCGCGTAGGTTCCAATCGGAACAACAACATTGTAGTACGCAGACAGCCAAACTTTCCACCGGTTGTTGAGGTAGTGGCATTTGCAGCCGAGAGCTACGGCTTAGGCGTCATCGTACGTCGTCGACCAAAAAAAGCGACTGTGTGGCACGCGGTCAACCCTGCTCCTACTCTGTATGCACATACATTTGGCTTCCCCGATGGTAATTACCGGTGGGGACCTTCCCTCACCTTTGTTTCCATTCCCCCTAAGGGGGGAATTAACGGCCCGGGGCCCGGTCGAGGAATAACAAACGGTCCGATATGGTCCGTAACGCGGGCTGGTGGTTTACCGACATTGCCTCTTTCTCTCTCTCACCAAACTCAGTTACCCAAACCCTAAACGTTGCAAGAGCTGGGCAAACCCAGCGAACGACATTTTACAGCCCAATTCCGTGGTCAGAGTCGGGCGGACATTATTACACCCCGGGTTTTCCCGGGACGGGCTAGAAATCGGATCCGATAGTTGATCCATAAATATCGGATAACTAAACCGTACGCGCCGTCTGCTTGCGCTGGGAGGAAAGATTAAATAATTCGTTCTCCAACCGTCGGGGAATGCTAGAACGTGGAAGATTTTTCCACAAACGGTCTTCTAGGAAGAAAGAAAATCATATCCACAATTCTTAGTAAAGAAAGTAAGTACTTAAAAAAATTTCTGAATTTAAAAAAGCTGTAAAAATATAGCCCACACTGGATTTTTTTGTGATAAAATAAACTTCTGACAGTTACTTATAACAGTTATAATCACGGATAAGTGAAAGTTACTTTCTTTGTTCAAAAAGAACTCTTCGCACGGAAACCAAGGAATATTGTCAATTATCGAACGTTCACATGCACACCGACACGCGAAATCATTTCGTCACGTTCTGCTATTTGAATATGAAGCATCATCATCATCTGCCGACACTTGGAAAAATGTGGAATATCCTCACAGCAGCCACGGCATTAGGCAGGTTCATCAAACGATGTCGATCCGACGCCGATACAGCACATCCTTTTTTGCCGCTTAAGTACCAGCAGAGAGTATCCTTTCACCTTTTGTGTCTTTTGTACTCCGACTGCACTCCTGGGGAGACCTGATACCTTCTCCTCCTTCTCTTCCTTCCTCGACTTACTTCTGCTGTGTAAGCGTCACAGGAAGGAAGCCGGCGTAAGTGCACACCATCCTTCGAGGCTTTTTTCCGAGCAAAGGACGACGAGGACGAGGTGGCACTTGAGCGATATTCGCTGAACTTTGCAACTTGTCGAATGAACGGTCGAGGATGCAACTTCACCCGGCGAAGGAAGAAGCTGGTTCGCCACCAACTTATCGATTGTTCGATTCCTTTTTCCTTTCATCACTGAGAGGAGGAGATGCCTTCGGATGTGGGATGTTTCCTTTTTGGTTGCCAAGGGGTATGAGAGGGAGGGGGCCACCGGATACTGAATCCTGCCGGTGATGATGGTGCTTCAAAACAGAAGAACTGCTCATTCAACATATTGTCAAGAGGAAATTGAATAATTTCTGGCGCGGTTTTCTCGGGGAGGTTTGGAAGGATGGGGATGGGGTGTGTGTGGGGTGGGGGAGGCTGACACGTGAAAAAGCACTTGGCCTGTGTGGAGTGCTGTGAGGAAGCGGTGAGCTGCATGATTCATTCGTTCTCATTTCGGGTTTTCCGTCTTCTCGTCGTAATCCGTGCATAAAATCGTGTAGGATACAGTTTTTGTTTGGCCAGCGCCGCGAAAAAAGGGAAAAATACAGATGAAAAGACATTCCGAGGGCGAAAAATGTTTACGTCTGCCCCCCCCACCCCTCCCCCTCGTTGGTTGGTCTTTGTTTGTCCGCGATTTTCCGTTCGACCGCGCGAGTGACTTCGCAGCCGACGACCGCCATCGCCGACCTCTTTCCGAGCGAGCGAAAGGTGTGTTGGAGGAAAATCGTAAAAAGAAAAACGGCGAGAGCTCGCGCCCAAGTCGGGGCGAGTTTTCACGTCCCTTTTGTGCATCCGCAGCAGGAGCTAATTCGAGGTAGGAGACGAGTGCAAGGGCCCTCAGTACGACGAGCCAGATTCCTGTGTTTTATGGGAGTCGCTTTTGTTTTTAGTAAGTTTTCTCAGACGAACTTCCACTTTCCCATTCTCATTCGAACTCCACCACACGATGATCTCGACGATCCAAATCCTGCCGATTTTTTTTTTCGGTGGGGAAGGAAAGTAAACGCGAAAGCTGCGAATAATTTTCTCGTTAAAGATTTTCCAAACGTTTTCTTTCTCCCAGCGACACAAACACACACACACACACACACATACATACACTCCTGAAGAGGATGAGAAGAGGGTGTTGTGTGCCGAAAAGTCATCATTCGGTCATTCGTGGTACGTTTTGTTGTTCGCGCTCGGTCGTCGGCTCGGTTGGCATTTTTTGGGGGTTTCGCCTGTGTTTGTGTGTAGGTGTGTGTGAGTATTGTGGGGAAACATTGGGAAACACGTGTTCACCGATGCGGGGTAGCGGAATTTAGGAATTCGTAGGTGGATTTCTTTGTGTAAAAATAGCATCCGAGCAGCCGATGGGGAAGGAAAATGGTGGAAAATGCAGATCCATGCGAGAATGGAAGGAGCGAAGCGAATTCCGCCTTCGTACTTACCCCAAAATCGAGGCGACAGACTCGTGGGGAAGGTTTTCCAACATTATAGGTTTTTCTTTCTGTTTGTTTGTTATTGAACTCGGTTAAAAACATTCCAACAACTCCTCCACCGGCTTCGTCGTCGTCTTAATGCCACATTAATACACAGTGCATCTTGTGCGCGTTTTGCAACCGTTTCGAAACTTTTCCAACTGCTTCGAGAGTATTTCACCGCGGTAAATTGAATTATTATCAAATTAAGTCGCAATTGCGGGGGGTTTCGGTCGGGTAAAAAAAAAGAAAAAAGGCACCCAAAGAAAATGCAAACTCCCATAAAGTCAGTTTCCTTCCGATAAGCGGAAGATACATGATGCTTGGAAAACGGAAGAAAAAACACAAGAACTACAAGGCGAGAAGAAGAAATACACAAGTGTTTCCTGTTTAGAAAGCAGGCAGGATTCATTTAATTAGTCATTTGTATGCTAAAGTGTCGCCAAAACCGAAGAGGGATGCTGTGCGGCGTAAAGGAAAAGAACGGTGTGTGATGATGAAGAGACGCCACCATTCCTTTCGCAAGGAGAGGATGATTCAGTCCCCGTTTTTGCTTGGGTTTGAGGGTTTCTCGCAACATGTTTCGCACCAGGGCGAACGCAACTGGCGCTGAACGCGTCTCTGTAATGATATTCTAAAGCGAAGCCCTTTTTCCTCGGGGCGGTAATATTTTAATATTCTCTCACGTACACAAATCCGACGACGAGGGGAGGGATACGCAAAGCACTTCCTGATAGAGCGCCATCGACGACGGGTGTTTGTGGTTTTTTTTTCGGTCATAAAATCGATGGACGGCCGGAAGCTGACGGTTGTTGCCGCCTGCCTACCTATCGAATTTCCCATTCGCGAGACTCTGATTTTCGATCGTCGAGATACGTCACACAGAGCCGGTTTAGGCGGGGAGGGGGTGGGGAGGGGAGAATGCGCAGGAAGATCGGTTTTAAATTTCACTCGCATCGGTGCATCGTAAATTCAGGCACTTCACTGATTACTCTAACTAACCTCAACCCGGAGGAGAAGGACCTGATTCACCCTGTTTGGATTCAATTTTTACTGAAGGAAAGCGGTGGTCGATCCTTCCTTCCGTTTCCTGTGTGTGTGTGTGTAATGCGGGTGTTTCCCACCCTCTAAAAAACATTCTCGTTCAAAGGAAAGGAAGTAAGTTCCGTCGGTGGCCATAAAATGGTGAGCAACAGCATGCAGGTGACGCGAAATGACGTGTCCCCCATGCGTGCGTACGTGTGTGTGTGCTGGTTGTGATAATGTCTACCGGAAGGAGTCGCTTTCCGGGAATCGACCCCAAACGGTGAATATTTGATATCAGCAAGGGGCGACAGCTCTCGAACACCCTTCGGAACGGTTTATTATTTGTTAGATTTTTTCACGTCATCGATCAGGACGCGCCGCCTTATGGGGGTGGGGGAGGTGGAGGTGGAAAGTGAAATTCGTAGGACAAAAGGGAAACTTCCACCGCACACAAACACACACAGAAATGAACTCACGTACAACAATGGGGCATTCAATAAACGAAGCAAACGAGGTTCAGTCGCACGAAGCAAATCGAATTAATGGAGTGCATAAAGGTCCTGATAAAGAGTTTCCCTGGACGCGGGGGGAGGGGAGGGGTTCTGTGCGCCAGCCAACGGCATACGAAAGAGCATAAAAATACAAACGACGGTAACGTATCGGTACAACACCATCGTCATCCACACACAGTCCAGACTCTCGATTCAGGTTGGAAGGTCAATCCTGTAAACGACACACACACACACACACACAGGCTGGTCGGGTGTGCATTATGTTCGATTTATTTTAATGCGGAAAAGGTGCCAGAAGGAAGGCTTAGAGGAAAAGGAGGAGGAGTAGGAGGGCTCAGAATGGGTTGCCCTTTGGCATGGACCGGACTCCAAAAACGGAGTAAGTTGATCCGAAAGCTGATTAATCGGCAGAATGTGTGGCTTTTCCGGAATTCCATCCGATGGTTATGAGCTCCTCGGGTGAGCCACGTGTTTGTGTGTGTATGTGCCGTTCTTTTGCTTATTTTTGGAACTATTTTGTGGCTAATTTTGTGACAGCTGTTTCCGAGCGGCCTCAGTCTGTTCTGACCTCAGCCGTTCAGACCTCAATCCCAAAGGTAAATGACCCAGTTCGAGTGGCTGAAAGGCAGCAAAAGGACGAAGGAAGGACGTTTCGGTGAAGGAAAAGGCAGCTGTTGCCCTTTTAAACAACCCCATGCAACTCTCGGGGCTCAATCAACCCCGTGTGTGACGTATGGGGAATTCCTGCTTACGAATCAACGAAGCCTTTCTGTCAAGTAAGACTCGAGGCTCAGTAGGACTCCACACACATGTCGGGACTCGAGGAGGACCCTTGTCATTGTTGCTATGTGAATCGAACGAACATCTGGTGTCCATTCTCGCTGTCGGAGGACATTTAAATCGAGGTGAAAGAATCCCTTTAAATACCCACCTTTTCACACACAGCTCTACTTTCCTTCTTTGAATCCTTTTTCTTTGTGTTGTCGGGCCTCTTTCTCTCGGTTGTTTTAAAATTCGTCTCCCACTTTATTCGCCTGGGAGGGGAAAAAGTGTAAGCACCTCGAAAGGAAGGAAAAGGAAGCACCCATAAAGTCCTTCTGGTTGCGTTCGCTTCCGACGTGTGTAATTCCGGGAAATTATTCCTGCCACACACAAAGAAACGTTACCGGATGGCAAGGGACGCGAAAGGTGGAGAAGGGGTGGCAGCAGGTATGACGTCGTCGTCATCGTCGTCGTCCCTTCTGTCCCTGTGCCCCTTTTCCAGCATCAATGTGTGCGTTGCCCGACGACGCCACGGCTCAGTTTTCCGTTCTGTTTTGACCACTCGTCGCCGTTGCATTTCCCTGTGAGTATGTGTGCGAGTAAATCCACACGCATAACCTTGGGCTTTTATGTACCGAACCCGGAGGGTTCTTTTTAACATGCGTGTATGTGTGTGAGGGTAAAAAGTTTGCCTTGGAAGGGAAAACAAAACCGACGTCGAAAATTGGTCCGAAACGCCGCAAGGACTCCGCCGAGAGTCCGAATTGTGTGAAGCTCGTATGGTCCCGTTTTTCACGCACACTATCGCGTGTCGATCCTGATTCCCGTGCTGTATAACCTCTACGCCGTTCGATTGTTGATACCAGGCACGCTTTTTTTATGCTTCTCTCCTCGGGGTTTGCGTTTTCCCGTCGGGGTCGTGTTTTCCCTTCAAAAGGGGATGGGGAAGGACGCACCAAAACCCACCCTTTAGTAATAGTTTGCGCCCGAAGAGGGGAAGGAGCGAAGAGATTGCGCGTCGTTTGTGGACGAACGCTGGTCGTAAAAGTGTGTGGATAGGAATTGGAGTCCCCCCGTGATGGTTGTTGTCGTTCGTGTTCGTGCCATAAAACTATCCATACGTGGCGTGGATTCGAATACGGGGCGCCGAATCCGAAATATGAATCAATGAAATTGCAGCTGTGCAACAACATGCGCTACAGTTGTTTAGTGATCAAAGTTGCATGACTTTCGGGCGTTCTGGATGAGGGCACCGGGAAGGAAGGGGGAATTGTGCGCTTTCTTGCCATTTAATTTGTCGTGGATATTTTATGCGCCGGCGTTTTTATGGCGTAATGTATGCACGTACGTATATGTCAAATTATAGGCTTCAATACTCCCCTACAGACGCGGATCAATTATATGCCATTGTTTGTGGTTGGAAAACGTACTACGGTGGAAAATGAAAAAGTACCAGTAAAGTGTCTTTTAGCAATAAATTGTAGCAAACGAGGAGAATGAGGAAAATTACTCTGACAACTAAAATGCGTCGCCAATCCCTTCGAGCGATACTTTGATACGCATAAACGTGAGGAAAAACTTGGGGTGCACTTTTGTCAATCATCCTTATTTCAATCACCAGAGAAAAATGACGTTGTAACAAAGTTTCTTTGTCCCCTTCCCGTTTCGGGAAAACTGATGACGTCGTGTCCACGCGCCGTAAGGATGCGAATCGAAATCATTCGGCTAATACTTACTGCGTCATTCAATCAACGGAAGATACGGAAAATATGTGCTTAAAAAGATGCGTCACTCTTCAGCAACTGTTTATATTTTCCCCGCGAATAATGTCTTGTGTTCTCGATCGAGGGAAACTGCTTGGAAATTGCGCTGCAGTTAACCGAATATTACGCCTCTATTTTCCGCACAAAAAGAGCACGGAGGAGTTTTTACCCGGTAAATGTTCTTGAATATCCACCAAATACCCCTAATGATGTTTAAGGGGACGTTATCAGTTCCTTATCGTGGGGACGAAAAACAAAGGGAAGAAAAAGTACATTAAGAGTTACCCGAGGTACACGGTACGCCGTACCGGAGATATATCTGTCATTAGAATCGTTAGCTTCATCAGCGCTCTATCGGTCCGTGATTAATGGTTGTTTTCTCTTGTTTGGCCGAGATTGTTCTCACCTACGTTCTTATATCCGGTTCGGCCGTGTAACTAAATGATGCTGCGAATTCACTTAGGCCAGCAAAGACCATGTCCTTCCCTTTCCGATATGTTCGATCGAACACAAGAGGACGCCCTCAATGTCGCCAATGCCATCGGGAAAAGGTAGCAATAATGGGAAGAGACATAAAAACACGTTGAGACAAAATGCTGGATTTGTTGCCAACGAAGCGAAAGATTTTTCGCCCGGCTTTTCGGGGTGGTAAATATGGGAGGTACCTTGGGATTGCTTGAAATAATTAATTCCTCACCGGAAATGGTCACTTGGAAACGACTTACTCTCGGATCCCAGTAAAATAGGAACAAGATACCCCACAAACAAACCGAGAGTCCTCCAATGAAGATACTCCAACGCCAATTTGGCTCATAAATAACACATGACTTTACCTCGCGCTCTCTCCCGTCTGCGTTTGACTTCGAGAGGACGCTTTCAGGTTTCGAAAGTTGCAATCCCTGCCAAAGTGTGTCCCTTCTGGAAAAGGGACCAGAGGTCGAGGACGACATGGTGTAGTTCAATTGCGAATGGTAAGAGATTGCAAAATGAGTGCGGTTGAATGTCGACACCACGTGTGCTTTTCCGGGGGAGGGTTGTCTCCGCGACTGATTGGAGTTGATGTGGGGATCCTCTCGGAAAAGTGGACAACACCGCACCGACCATCATGATAAATCGTTGCATCGTTTGACATTGGCTCGACGCTTTTTTTTCCTTTGCAATGCCATGTCCTTTGTCCACGAGACTTCCGCCCAACCCGGAGATCCAATGGACTAGAACAAGAGTTGGAGGAGTTGTGTGTGTGTCTGCGTATTATTTGTCGTCTGTCAAAAGCTGGGGAATATTTTCCCTCGCCTCGGGATAAGCTGGTGTGGTGTGGGCAGAACCTGCTGAAATTGATTTGATTTATGGACGTGAACGACGTTGGTGAATAATTCGCCCGGTGGGAAGAGGAGTAATTCATCCGCCGTGTCCGTTGCAGCCCTATCCAGGAGTCCTTCCTGCCATCTAGATATTCGCGACTGAGCTGAGCTTCTTCTGGGGCACCATTATTGTAGGGCAGATGATTTGTGGCCACAACCCCCGAAAATGGCGCCGCGAACGTTTGTTTCTGGTGGAATGCAAAGATTACACATTCCATTAGCACCACCAAGGAGAGAGAGAAAAGGTGACAAATTTTACTTCCTACTACTGACATTCCTGCATGTACACAAGACATTCGGGAAAATCCCCCAAAGGACCCCAAGGATGGTTTGTGGAGGCTGTTATGAATTAGTTACCAATTGCTTTCACGCGCCAAATGGAGAGGGTGGGTCCTAAAATTGAAATTATTCTGACTCTGGCCTAAAAACATCCTTGTTCGGCGAGCTGGAATTAAACCGTTTCCGTTACAACAACGAGAACGCAACATTCCGCCCGCCGCGAGCTGAGGAAAAACGAGACGACGTTGCCAAAGGAAGGAATTTGTAAATATATAAAAATGCGACTCCATAAAACATGTCCTGTGGAAAGCGTGGAAAGCGTGGGGGGGGATGTATTACAGAACAGAATAAAAAAAAGGGCAGCACAACAAATGGGAAGTCATCGAAACCTTATTGCGACGGTTGAAACCTACGAAGCTTGGCGCACACACTCCCGAATGAGGTGGAAAAGTGCGACCAAAAGGTGCGTTTCCTTTTCCCAGTTTTCTTTTTCCCAGGGTAGGAAAATTATGTTCTGAGTGATTTTAATCGTTCAGAGTTTTTCCGTATTTTTCTTCCTCTTCTCGCTAGCATTCGCGTTGTTTTCTAATTGTCCTTACTGAAATTAAAATTCACCCCTCATCTCACACCCTGTGTGTGTGTGTGTAGGTAGCATTCTTGTCCCGTCGACTGGTGTGTGTGTGTGTTTTTGTGTGTGCAATACTTGTTGTGTTGTTGCTGGCGAAGGGGTTGTTCATGCGAATTGCGTCCCGGTGGACGAAGCGCGAAGGGTTAATGGGGACGGATACAAACATCGCAAGCATAAGGGTTGGTCGTAAAGTTCCGCCTTGTGAATGTGTGTGTGTGATTTGGCTGCCGCTTGGTGGAGGAAAGCGACGTCCGACGGGACGCGGGGGGTAGCAATTGCAAACGTGATGACAATTGTTTGCTTCTCACGTACGTCGTTTGGATGTCGATCTAGGCGCGAAGTCGGGTGGAGGGAAAATGCCGTATGTTTTCCGTCGACGGATTGGAGGGGAGGAGAAGGGGGCGAAGGCAATGAAAACTGCCGTACGCCACTAGAACGCGCTCGAACCACCACCCCCCAACTCCGTTATTCCCCGGGGGGGAGGGATTGCATAAAATGCACCGTCAGAACCAAATGAACGAGCGTGGGCGACTTCTACACACACACACACATCCACCCATACACATCGACACGTCGACTGGTGGCAAGCACTAATACACCCGCAAGCGAATGGAAAAGCGACATAGATTTTGTGTAACCCATTACGTTCTAAATGCTACCAACTCTCGCCGATAATGAAAATGGGAAAGCGAAGGCTCAATGCAACACGGAAAACAGAAACACACAACATTGCCATCCCTTCTGTGTTCCATTGTTTTCCAGAGCGAGGAAGAGTTTGCAGAATGGTTTGTCGAGGGGGGGGAGGGGTTTTCAAATGACCGTTCGAGAGTTTTGATCAAGAGAAACCTGTCAATTTTTAAAACAAAATTTTCTTTTGAAGTTTTTAAAGTTAGAAATTAAAGACCTCAGTTACGAAACAATTGTGCAACAAGCAGTCCATCTTGAACGGGTTCTAAAAATATACCAAGACTTAAGAAAGTTATCCGAAGTTTCGCAGAATGTTTTCTCAAGGTGTGTGGGTTTGATTTACCACAATCCGCCGCAAAAGTTTTCCCTGGACTTTCCAACGTAAATGGTTTTCCCGCGTCCAGGACGTGAGGAGGATTGGTGCGAGTCCTGTGTATGGCTTCCTCTTTGCAAAGAACATTCGGTATCCGTAGGTGGGAGAGAAGTTTACGGAAGGCACACCACTTGTGAATGGTAGTGTCGTAAAACGTCTAGCATATTCTTCGGAATGGAATCGGGTTTTCCAAAGCAAACGGAAGCTGACGGTGGAAAGTAACCAGGGTTTGATGACTAAATACCGAAAACGAGGTATTATCCAACGAGAAGAAGTGGCCAACCGGGATCTGGTCAGAGTTGCTTGTTTACAGTCGCGCCGTTAGTGAGGGACACTCACACTTTGGCATCTAATTATGGTTCCTGTGCTGTGAAAAGCCAGGATTTTAGTAGGTATCGCGGGGGAAAGAAGTAGGGGGAAGCCAGTGGACCCGAGGTCCGTTCCCATTCTCTGGCAGAACAGAACGTTACGTATCTGTTTGTGAAGTTGATAAATTACATCCGATGACCTTTCGATGGCGGGGCCAGTAGTTAGCTCGAGTTTCGATTCCGTCCGTTCGTCCGGCCCCCGTTACATATACCGAACTGTTGTGTCCCTTCCCTCCCTCTCCCTCTCTCTTTATCACCATTTTGTAATTTATCCTTTCCCGAGTGAAAAACCCTTTTTCTGGATTGGTGTTTTATTTCACTTTCAACAACGACCTCACGTGTGGTCGTAAAAAGCAGAGCTCGTCCGTTTATCCCATACAAACAGCCCTTAAAAGGTGACCCCTTTCGGTCGTGATTGTGTCAGGTTCGGCTTTAACAACAATAAAGAATACCGAAAAAGGCTGTTAATGACGCACAAATATTATCAAGGATACGTTTTAAAATTAATTTCATGCGAATGCATCCATGCGTTGCACAGCGAACGGGTTTTCCACCGGTTACTTCCCGCGGGGAAATCTCCAGAAGGCAATGAACTCGCGGGGCACTTTATCCAGATATTTTATTGCAACTCAGGTAATCTTTGCAAACAGTCGAAGTGTGTCTGGAGTTCGGCTTTTTCCCCTCGGCTTTTTCCCCTCGGCTTTCGCCGATGTTTATTCGACGAACGGGGTTTTCACTTTTCACGCCAGAGAGAGATACCATGGGGGGAACGCTTCTGATGCGCCAGATGCAAACGTCATGTTTCTGTTTGTTCCCTTTTGGGAAATGTCGGAGATTTCTCGTGGGGCTGCCGTTGTTCTTCCTGCAGCTGTCGGAGGCTGTCTATCACAAGTTGCACAAATCCACGGTGACACACGCTCGGAGTGAGAGAAAAGCACTCCCGACGTTCTTTCGGTAGTCACTTCTCCCCGGCAGGTGTGCGAGGGAAGGACGTTGTTCACAGTTTACGATTATTGCATTTGTCGACTGCAGCGTTCTTCCCCCAATTCCAATTCCGAAAGCCAGAAGCCAGATGATTGGTAATGTTTTCCTGTGTGCACTTTCACTCCATTCTCTACCAGAATTCTGGCCAAGATTTGTGACCAGCTAGAATCGGGAATCGGGAAAACTCTTGCGTTCGATGTCACCCCTTTGGACCTTTTGAAACAGATGAAGCGAAGTGTGACGTCTTTGCATGCAGCATGGGTGTCTTTTGTTGTTCGCCTTTCAGCAGCCAAGATTTACGTCCGACGGGATCAAACAGGTCGCAATCGATTCCACCTGTCGTTGCCTTCCCCGGGATGATCCCTGGGTCGGGAAATCTTTCGAATAGAGAGAACACTCCATAATCTAGGATTTGCTGTTTGCAAACCGAATGGAAAACCATAAATCAGTGGAAATTTGCCTTCAAGTTTCTGGTGGAAAATGTTCTGTTCATTGTAGTCCGAACCGTTGCAGGATGAGTTTCCTTTCACATGCAGCAAGTGAATTCAACGAATTGATTATGGTTTGTTGTCGACGCGGGGAGGGTTCGTTTGCACGAGTATATCTTGGGACAATTGTTCTCTGTGTGAGATTAATTGAATTGAATGCTTCGTTGAAGGGGTTTTGGGAGGACATTTAGATTTCAAACACAAACCGGAAAAGGGGTAAATTTTATTGTGACTGATTTATTATGAAAATCGTCGTGGAAATATTGAATTAGCTAAAGCAGCGTTCACGATTCTTGAACATTCAAGCTGAAGACAACCAGAACGACAGCGTCCTTTTTTGCACGCTTTTTCCCATCCCCATTCTTTCGGAAAAACTTCACCGGAGTGGACACATTTAAGGACGCGCTCTTTGTGGCGCCGCTATCTGCCACTTTTCACTACATTAATTTGGTCGCTGATTTGGCGGGCATTGTGTTTTCTGCTGGGGGTGAAAATGTTAAATATCACGACGCCACGCTTCCTGATCCGTCCACTTGGTGAGTTTTTGTACGCGTGTCGGGAAAAAACCACCCCGGAAGGAGGCGGATAACACCGTCATCCTTTGGGTGATGAAAATGGGGTTCTTCTCGTGATTTTGTGCAAAAGGTTGCTCTGGATCGGATGGACAGAAAACCACACAAGCATACACACAGACATACCCGGAATACATCATGCAGAAAGCTAACGAGTGTGTCATTAAAAACAATTTTACCATAATGGCCACGAAACGTGCGCACTTTAAAACAACACACGGGAAGCATCATCGAGCCGAGGTCATTTCTTTAAACGAAACAAAAAGGTTTGATAAAACACAAAAATTACGGTACGACGTTGGGTTGAAATGTCATTCCGCGTTTTGGAGGTGTGTAGATGGCAGCTCAAACGGTATCTTAATCGAAATCACGAAGAGAAGTATTTTTTTCCTACGATTTTCGCCTTCATTTGGTATGCGAGTGGCTTAACATCCCTAAATGTTGGGCTTGTGATAAGAAAAACGAAGTGTCAGAAGGAATTGAACGGAAGGAAAAAAAAGGTGGACACAGGAACTCGCGGAAGGAAAAGTAAAATACCGCGTCCTGTTGGGAAAGGCAAGTTCCCTTTTCTAATAATTTACCGAAACGGTTTGTGTTTTTTTAAACACCACCGTACAGTGATGAACACAGGAAGGGAAAGAAATGTACAATCAATGTGATGAACGTGTTTGGAAATTGTAAACCACCGTTTTGCCCGCGATAGCAAACGAGCTCCCTCTGTTCCGGGAGCCTACGGGAACCCTCTTGGACCTTCCTTTTCCCCCGTCTGTCAGGGGAAATGGCAAAAATTTAAATGAATTCCCTCCCCCCTGAGCTCGTTGCTGTCCGTGTCCGTCCGTGTCGGAAAAACGCAACTGTCATCGACAGCAGCGGCAAAAAAGGAAGCGAGGGAGACGAACTCCGGTCTCTCCCGGTCGATGCGCTGAGAGGGTAATGGATGATACCGGCCGATGACAATGTCGACGCTGACAGTTAGATCATCGGACGGAACGAGACCGATTGGAGGAGGGAAAGGCAACGCCGTGTGCAGTTTTGAAACAGTTATTTGGGAGAGGCACAGGAAGCAGAAGCCCACGATGTGCACTCGACTGTGACCGGTATCGTTTCGGCGGGCTCTGGACCAACTCCCTTCTTCCGCTTGCTGGGGCTTTGTTTTTCTGCCGAAGGAAGGAAGAAAGGCAGGATAGTTGGTCTCATCGAAGGGCATATCTTTCATATAAAGGCAAACGAGCTACGAGCTTCCTCATACCGATCGGTTATTGGTATTCGGTTCTTCCGTATCGTTAACACGACACCAGATCGACGTTAGTACCAGGTCGGTGTTCGATTTTGTAATGTTAGTTAAAAACTCACCAGTTCCTTCAGGATACCTTCTATTTAAGTAATCGTATGAGTATGAGTTATTTTAGAATTTCTTTCACATCTGTTTTGGCTATTTATGATTCATTTGACATTAGATTTTGCGTTTTCAGAAAGTCTATCTTAGGGGATAGACATATTTAATTTGATTTTTCAAACCCCCGACGAAGAAATATAAGAATTGTATAAGAATTATGAAGACTACCTTAACCCTACCAAAGTTGAAAAGTACTCATGCTCAAGTTAACTTGACTAAGCCTAAACTATTGAGGGATAAATTTGATTATGTCACGTTGACTGCCAAGCGTTTTTAGCACACTGTTTTAGTACAATCGTTTTCGATTATATTTGTTTACATAATTTATTGAACAATCGGTTTTCGACGACCAAGCAAAGATTAAGCACCACAAAGAACTTACTTTAAATATTAATATAATTTTCATGATGAATTTTCAAATATTTTTGAGGCAAAAAGTTTTTAGAACAGCTTTTATCAAAAATGATAGCTACGGCAGTCAACGAATTGACTGCCCATTTTGTGTCCTTTGTACTTTCTACTTGAAGCTCTACTACATTGATCGAGGAAATCTAATTGAACATGTCTTTTTAAATAAGGTTCGATTTAGGAGGAGCTGAACAATCATCTTGCTTCATTTACCAAAGCATTTAAATCTAAAGCAAACCACATCAAAGGGTCAAAATGACCCCTATTTAAACGCAAATGGGTATTGGTACGATTGTTCTCGGAGTTTAGTTGTGTGCTTGAGCTTACATTGAGACCACTCCGGTAGCTCACATTACCATGTGCAAGTTCTGGCGCTCGGACGTACGTGAGCTGAGTGCGTCGTTTATTTGCTGCTATAATCAATTTCAGGACCCATTGTTCTATCGCACGGTTGACCAGGCTTTCGGAATATACTCGCTCCGGGATGCATATGCTGTGCCGGCCTCCATTTTGAGGGGTTGCACAAGTCACAGTCAGAGCCAGTTCGTCGTTGTTCCGGTGTCGCCGCTCTTGTGTTCGTAGTAAATCTCGATATTACGGCTGGGTGCGCTGCGTCTGTGTTTGTTTGCCCATCCTTTTGTCACCCCCGGGGAGGGAAAGGGGAAAAACGACGACGACGATGGTGGTGGTGGGCTTTTTCAACCGTGAAAAGTTAATTTAGAGAACGCAAAACGCCGATCGCGACGGGGACGTCCGATCGTGTTTTTTCGGGGCTTCGTTGAGGGAACGTTTGAGCGCGTGTTCCGTGTTTGCATGTGTATGCTTTATTTTACGGTATGAACCATCACTCGATCGAAACCATTTCGACCCGTGTTTAAGGGTTCCATATTGTTCTACCTTTCCGAGGCGGGGGTAGCGATCTTGTTTCCACTTGATGTAGTGAACTGTCACTTGTGCCGTTCCTAATCAATTCCACTCGACGGGGGCGAAAACGTTAACAAAAAATCGAACGAACACGCGTCCGTGTTCCAAACAAGTATCGTGTTACTCAAAGCTGTGTTCCTTTCCGCTTAAACACTACTTCTTTTCGAGAGGCAAAAACAAAAATTATAACTCGACGCGGAACGAAAATCGGGGGACTTCACTCGACAGTATTTCAAACCTTTCCTAAAAAACCACTCGTCCCCTCGAAGTATTGCCCCTCCCCACCCCGGGGCGGAAGTATCGAATTCATAAATTCAATCGCCTTCCGTTTCGTTACGTCTTGCTTTCGAATTTGGGGAGGGGAACGCTTTTTTCACGCGCGTCAGACCAGGGTTACGTAAAAGGGGTGTTTGTGCTAGAATTTTTTAAAAACGAAATATTGCTCATATCAAGCAAACACGAGCATCGGTACAACTCAGGTTTTGATGGTAAGAAAATAAATTATTCGAGTAAAAAGACAATCCGAGGGTATTTTAAAATGCTATAACATGTTCCTACAAGAAAAGGGGTAAAGAAACAGAAACACAGTACAGGTAATTTATAAGCGAAACGATAATTGAAGTAAACAGAATTACATTCTATTTACCCTTATCGTTACATTGACCGTCGTTGGAATTCAACGAACTAACCCTTTGCTGTTTAGGACAACTCCCGGCGAACGGAAGCCCTCAAAATGACTTGCTCCGGCGAAGAGCTCCTTGCTCCCGAAAAGTCTGCTCCAGACCGGTTATTATTTATTTACTCAGGGAACTTGCTCCTTACAGTGTTTGCCGTATTTGTGATGCTTGTGCTTTGGTTAAAACTTTCCTGAAGACATCGCCTAAATGAATCCAAATTATGCCACGCGAAAAAGCAGAATCGGGGACTTTGTGTGCTGAAAAGGATGATAATCTTTAATCGTTTCATTTTCCGTCGGTTCTTTGTGTACTAATTATAGCGTTTGTTTGTATTTTCCCCTTTCTCGTAGGTTGCTTGCAATCGGATATATCGGAGAACCGCGTAAAGGAAGCATCGTCTAGTCAACTCGGGAAAACTCGGGAAACTCGCCTTCTCGTGCACGACGCCCGGTGTTTGGTAGAAGCGGAAAAGCTGGATTACAAAATGCTGATGCAAGTGTCGCCGGATGCGGCCGACGCCGCTCTAGCGCTGGTGCAGTCCGGCAACACGGGCACGACGGCGACGTCGCAGAGCTCACAGAAGGACACCACCTGGACGAAGCTGTTCGTCGGAGGGCTGCCGTACCACACGACCGACAAGAGCCTCCGGGAGCACTTCAGCGTGTACGGCGACATCGAGGAAGCGGTTGTGATAACCGACCGCACGACGAACAAAAGCCGCGGCTATGGATTTGTAAGTAAACGCACCTACGTTTCTCGAGTTAGAGGAGGTTTCTTAACACTCAGTTCTCTGTTGTCCTTCTTCGTGTGATTGCAGGTGATTATGGGCGATAGGATGAGCGCCGAGCGTGCCTGCAAGGAACCGAACCCGATCATCGACGGCAGGAAAGCAAACGTGAACCTTGCGATACTGGGCGCCAAACCGCGAGGCAACGCTACACAAGGTGAGCACGAGATACGAGATGCGGTCGAAGGCGACCCATTAGGGAAATGAAAATTCCTACGAAAATCCGTCGTGCAACAAGCGCGCACATATCGGACGTACACCTTTCTTTTAATATTCATATGCAGCCGATGCGTGGCGACTAATCGTTTCCTTCGTTTGGACGCTCGCGAAGCTGTGGAATGTTAACGGCGCGGGAAACGGTGTGACTGTTTATGGCTGACTGTTTTTCGGCGGCGTCAAATCGGCCAAACGTCCATTCGCGCCAAGGCTTTTAGTGAAATGAATCGCTCCGAGAAGCTACCAGTTGTTAAGCGAAGGGGCAACCAGGAGGTTCTTTCCTTCTTTCGAGGACTTTCGGTTGTGTCTAGACGCTGGCATTGGTTGGGGGGAGGAGATGCGGTAACACTTTTACTATAATTCCCATTTTCACCACTCAACCCCATTTCGCGGCGAGCTGCTCAGCGGCCCGAGGCGGGAGTGAAAGCCATTTTTATTTTATTCGACTCGCGGGAGTTTTGAAAGTTTGAACCTACCGGATTTTCCAGCGCTTGGGCATCTACTTCGGTGTCAGGGAGGATTATTGTGCTTCGATGGGCGCAATGAAAAACACCATCACACCGTCGTCACCTCCCTACCCACCCCAACCTCTCTTGTCAATCTGCAAATGGCCGAAGTTTTCCGGAGGACCGAAGTTGAAACGAGACCGTGCTTCTATTTAGTGGAGCTGTTGAAAAGATGTCCGATTTCGCTCGTTTCATCTGTCATGCCCCTCCACCCCGTCCGTCTCCGTCCCCGGTTATTTGTTCCGTCAGCTGTCATGGCTGGAACTCCTCCTCCTGCTCCTTCTCCTCCAACACGCTCCAAGGCGGCGACCCCCAAAAGCGCCAAAGCGAAGGCGATAACAGAAGTCACTGCTTTTGCAGCCAAAGCAAAGCAGCACGAGTAAACAAATCATTAAAGTAAATCAATTTTTTCTTCCATTCCGCCCGCCATTCCGCTAGTCGCCGCCGCCGCCGCCATGTTCCGAGGTCAGCCTCGTGCTGTTTTAATAGGCGGAAACGTACGTGGGCGCGGGCGGGGCCGGGGGGTTTCGGGAGGAAATCGTCGTACTCTATACTATTTCTGTTTTGATTGTGTTTGTTGGCTGCGCGCAAAACCCCCCCGATGACCGATTGTAAACTAATACCCGCTTCGCCCCCGATGGTGCGCCAGACCACAGACTGTTGCTGAGTAAACATGACGTGTAACGTGACGTTCTGACGGATTCGCGTTTCGATTCGCGTTCCCTGCCCTTTTCCGCGGGGGTCGGGAGTTCATTAACTGATCGGGACGAGGCAGCTCGGAAATGCACTTTTAATGAGGATTACCACCGACGCTTGGGTTTTTGAAGGTTTTCCTTCGGAAATGCTCGCAAAACTAGCTCACTTGGATAAAATAAATGTACCTCCCGAAGGATAACCTCAATAAGCGGGCGAAGTTGTTTACCGATCGATTTTGTCCTTGTGCCGCCGCCAGCTAACAACATTCAACACGATCGTTTGGTATCTGATTTTCTTCCCCTCCTTTTCTCAACCCTACAGGATTCCCCTTCGCCACGGCCGGCCTGCGGACAGCGGGATACCCAGTGCTACCGGGACAGTTCGGGTAAGTCGGTTGTTGCCTAGGAAGTGCATCTGATTTCTTCTTCTACTACTCTCCTTCCTCTGTCACCTTTCTATACTTCCCTATCGTGTTTCGTCCCAAACCGTTCTATCTCTTCTCTGTGTAGCCAAAGTCCGTCAGCCAAATGGCATCTTCAGCATCGTCAGGGGGGAATGTTTAAGCAATAGAAGTTAATACGGAGAGCTGCGCCAAACAAATACGAACAGCTTTCCTTGAGGTTTTCTTCGACGTAATCTTTTCATTTCTCATACTAGGATATCAATCGCGATTTTTCTTTTTCGGATAGTATAAATCAGTCGATTAGATCGATCATTGGAGCTTGTTTGAATTGATTGCCTCCCGATGGAGACGCCTGGTGCGCCACGTCGTGGTGCTCCATTTGTGTGACAATTTCCTGTAAAATTGCCGCTGCTCCACCAAACTCCCAATGCCATCACGCGTGTGTGTGTGCAGATGATACTGGTCTTCCGCAGTACGCCCCCGGATGAGACATCGGCCACAGAATCGGGTGATCTTCGCCACGGTCTTCATGAGCGCCGAGTTTGTTGCCTCTGCTCCCGGTGTGTTGTGTCCTAAAAATAGTCACCCGGGCATAGTTTTCCAAAGACGATTTTCCCCGTCTTTCTCCGTGCGATCTCGTGGTGGTGGGATTTACGCTTACGGTGGGTTTAAAACCTAAAACGAGAAGAAAAAAAGTCACTAAACGTCGTCGCACCGGGAAAGATTTTCACCGAGAACTCGACGACGCCTTTTGGGAGGTAGTCGGGAGGCCCGTTAATTAAGCCTCTTGTCATTCGGTGTGCCGTGTTGCTCCCCTTTCCCTTCCGCCTACCCACCCCTAGTTACGCAGTGCAGAGGGGCTCGTGCACGACGACGACGAGGATAGTGCGCCGTGTATTTTCTTGCCTAACTGTCTCCGCGACGTTGGACGTTGAGGCAAGATTGATTGCGGGTTTTATTTAGAAATCTTCACTCGGTCGCGTTTGCATTTCCGCCCGGGGATGACGGGGATTGAGGCCTGGCTTGTGAACTTTGAAGTTTTTCTCAACTTCAGAAACACTTTCCACGATTTTTTTTACGACCTCCGTGATTTTCCAATAAAATGCTACGGCTGTCGAAGCAACTCAATGCCTATTCACCCTTGGATTCGTTTACGGGGAGTTTTCCGAACGTGCATCGGCATTTATTGACTTTTCTTTTGCCAACTGGTCGTTCGTTGCCAATGTTATATACTTGGGAACTTCTTTCTCATTATTCAATAATTGTTTTCCATGTATGCTTGCAGCACTCAAACATGGACGTGAGTGGGGGAAGGCTACCTGTTTCCGGTAATCCTTGACCGACAGAACAGTTTTTTTTGCGAACAAGCGTGAGAAAAATTCCTGTTCGCACAATTTCTAAACCGTGAGCAAAAAAAGAAATTTCTTTTGTTTTGGAAGGATGTGCGTGTTTCGTTTGGTTTAGTTTTTTTTGTCTATTTTTGTTTTCTTTTCGCTCTTCGTGTTGTTTGTGTTTGAGTTTGTTTTCTTCATCTACTTCTCTGGATCTCTTTTTCCTTATGTTATCATTTAGTTATATTTTTTCTTTTCGATTTATTTCGTAAAATTAGAGTGATGTTTTTCGGTATCTTGGCATAGTTTTTTTTATCATTTATTTCATTTTCCTCGGTCATTACTGTTTGTAAGTGATCGTTTTTCCTCGAATCCTACACCGTTTTGTTTTTTTCTCCTTTTTTTTGTTAGTTATCCTTCACTTTATTAATTATCTTCTACCTACTATCTTTTGTTCATTCTTTTATTCGTCTGTCCTACCTTTTTTAAGTTGGAACAGGACTAATTTTCGAGCGGTCGGGTGACTATTGTTATGTTACTCGAACGATTCCCCAAAGTTATACATTTTCAACTGAGTGAATATCTGACGTGAATGCTTTGTTGAGAGTAGCTCATTTGGGGGTTTGTTTTTAGGTCAACAGTTTTCCGTATCTTTATTCCGTGTGGTGCTGTACGAATAAAATTACATTCCACTTTCGAATGCACCCACCTCCACCGTCCATACAATTCCGTCTCACCTACACCTGGTTTTGTGTTGTTGTGGCTTCTATTTGCTATCGAATGCACTTTCTGTTGCTGAGGAGTAGACAGTGGGGTTTTTTTTTCTCGTGTGCGTGTGTGTGTGTATGAGTGCGATTCCGAGGGGATAATGGAGGCTACTTTCTCTTTGTTTGATTTTCATGAGTTTCCATTTGTTCTTTTTTTCGTTGTTGTTTTTCACCAATGCGACCTCCACCTTTTTCTCCCCACAAACTCAGGTTTTCCTCCCCATCCCTCTCCCGGAGGGGGGTCGGGATGTGCGGTGGTTAGTGTGCGTTGATTCGGTGATGACCACCGACCCCGCCCGGTCCGCCGAAAGCGCCGCGATGGCCATTGTAGGCCCCATCGTACACCACTATCCCGTCGTGTCACGTCATCCGTCGTGATTTACTGTCCGTCCGCTCTCAGATTCGAGGTGAGAAGCGTGTGTGGCGTTGTGTGTAATCGATTTCCTAGTGTGTGCGTGTGTGTGTGGGTGTCTCATCGTGCGTGTGCCAGGGGTGTGTGGTGTGTTTGGTTGAGTAGTGTGTTTTCCCGATTGTCAGTGTTTTCAATTTGGTTTTAATGGCACCATCGTCCTCCAATGGGTTTTCGCGTTCGCTTGTGTTGGTCAGCTGAAGCTGAACCTAGTTTGAAACGGGCAGCGCAATGACACACGCGTCACCATTCCACTGTTGGTAATTCAGTCGAGGCAGAATGAAAAACAAAATATGCCAACAATAGCGTTAGCAGCACCGAGTCACACTTTGCCCTACGAGTTGCGGTCTATTTCCGATGGTCGGACCGCGATGTTTGATTGTATGTCCACCTCGGGACCGTGTGTCACTATCATCACTTTGCCCGCATGACCGTTGAGCTTTTCGGGCGTTGGGTTTGGGCTTCACGTCCACGTCATGTTTTTCACCTCATGCTTCGCCGTGCGTAACCGAAATTATGTCCATTCGCAGTTGTGTTTTATAATATTGCTCGCATCTCGGACCGCAAACGCTATCGTTCGTTCCGATTGCAATTGGATTCATCTTGAACAATCTTACGACCCATGAAATGTAAGTTTCACGATACGATTCCTGTTCAAATGGAATCTGATTCGAACATTTTCATTCTGTGCGAAAAATGAAAAACAAGCATCGGGTTTGGAATGCAAATCGGTTTTTGGCGAATTTAATAAGTTAGAATATTCACGAAGATTTATTTTATGAAGTAACGCGAATATGTGTGGAAATATTTATGCCTCTAAAACACTTTCCCCGCCAAATGGTTCGTATGTTGATGAGGTGTGGAATGTCAGATGCGATTCGCGAAGATCGATCACAAGTGGGATCCTCGAGACACTCTCGCCAGAAGGGTTTGTGTTTTCTTTTTGTGTGCGTGTGTTTGTGTTTGTTTTGCAGTTTAATTTGCGCCGGGATCAAGTGGGACTACTCTTCTGGAGACCAAACGTTTTCGTTCACACATCAATAAATTATCTTCTTCAAGGTGCAGCCCGATCAGCTGAAGGCATATCCCGCCCGGGGGTGGAAATTAGCTCCGAACGCGGGGGTCCCGCGAACGTTAGCGTAAGCGGCTTGTCTCTCCTTTTCTCTCTTTCTCTCTCTCTCTCTTAAGGCTGTGTGCATTTTTATTAGCTGGTGGTGGACTTGGTCTTGTCTTGAGTTTTTGTCTTGTTTTTGTTTTTCTTTATTCCAGTGTTTTCCATTAAGCTAGCAGCTAGCCTCTAGATATTGTTGCGTTTTTGTTTGTTGGTGGTTTTCCCCCCCTTGACCTATGCGGACGTTTTGAGCGATCCTTTTACGGTACTTTCACTTACCCGACCCGCGTTTGACGAGAACACAAACTCTGCATAACATCGACTCCTGAACATAGATGTGATTTTTTAGTGTTTAGCTTTTTCCTGATCTGTTTTATTCATGTTTCACCATCTTCGATGTGTCGTTGTGCCTGAGTGAGAATGGTTCTATGAAAGAAGCGCCTCCGAGAAGCATATCCGGATGCATAATAGTTAGCAGAGTGAGAACAACTAATGCCACAGCCATCGATCGATGTCCCGTGTAAAAGGCGGGCGAAGATCGATTGATTTGTATGTTGCTCTAACAGTTCGTGCCAACTCCATCTCGATGTTGCTGTCGTTGTGTGCTATCGTTTACTTTTGTGTTTGTTTTGTTTGGTTGATTTTTTTTTGAGTAATCTTACCATTTGGAGTCTTTTGGAGTGATGTGCGCCATGTAATATTTTTTAGGTCTGATTAGAACTGAGGCAGAATTTAGAGGAGTATTCAAGGCTCTATTGGTATATAACGTTACACGAAAGTTAAGCCTTTAAATTAAGTTTATTTGTCTTTTTAAACTCTGAAATAAATTCTTTCCAGAGCAATGTTTTCTATACTTCCTACTCTAGAACCTGATACTGGCTACTTTATAATCGTTAGATTGTTTGCTGAAACAGTTCTTGTATATTGCATTCTCACGCTTAATTTTTACTAAATATTGGTAAAAATAAAATGTAGTATACTTCTGACGAGACTACAGCCATGCAATGGTTAGAAAGGTGTTTTCCATCATTGCCCAGATTTTCCGTTTCATCTGTGTTGTGAACGTCATAAACGGAAGGGAAAATACTTCTCTCCGAAGAAACGTGATACATCACGGTGATCTTTTTGAACTCCTCTTGAGCGCTGTATTGCATTTTGCGCGTGCTTGTAGTGTCGAAGCCATGAGGGTTTTTTGACACGACCAAAGAAAGGAAATTTCAATGGCCTTGTCCATGTTCAAGAGGAGAAAGAAAGTGAGCAATCGAAAAACGCTATTGAGTACTTCACGTGATGTAATTGCCTCCCAACTCGTGCTCGTCGAAGGACGGCCATAATCTGTGATCTAAAAATTCTCGCAATCAGCAAAATGACAAAACGTGAATGTGACACAATCCCCGACGACGACGACTCATTAGGAGAAGTTGAGCTTGAGCTTTCAAAAGACGACATTAGAGCGGGCGGTAAAATTAGAATACCGCACCGAAGTTGACCCCCCGATCCCGGTGGCTCAGATATCCTCCCACTAGGGAGAGAGTTAATGGTGTGGTATCCATCATTTCACAGCAACGTGTATGACACACGGCACCGCCATTAGGAGCCGGCAGTAGCTAACGCAACCGACTCATCGCAGTAATGGCTGGCGCTCGGGGGCTCTTCGGAGTGTGCGAACCGATTTTTATCGAATTAATGTAACTGCTATATTTATTTCGATTTACGTAATTACACTTCACGCTCGCTCTTGTGACACAGCGAGACATCAGTTGCGAAGCAGACACAGGGGAGGGGTGGGAGGTGTATGGTGGAGGAAAAACTGTGCGCACACGTTTTCCGGCATGACCGTACCCGAAAAAAGACAGACACGAAAAGGTAGAAGGAATCGAAAACTCTTGTGGTTGGAAAATTCAAATGTCAATCGTCACAAACCACAACTACTAGGCTAGCAAAGGGGGAGGGGCTTTCGGGAGGAGGGCTACCATAAGAAACTCTTCATCGTCAAGTGAAGTCTTACGCGACGATTTCAGAGCAGCCGTTTGAAATTGCGGACGTGTTCTCATAGGATGGTCGTTAATTTTGGGACAAACACTGACCGACCGTTAACCGACTTGGGGGGAGGAAGGCGGCTACCAGGTGAGGGGCTCGTGTCGAGTTTTTCTAAAAATACAAATAAATATGTCTCCTCCGCTCGCTCTCCTGGCGTTTTCGCTCAGCCCAACTGCCATCTTGGTGATCGTCAGAAGATCGTCACCCCGTCCTCCTTCTTGCGAGGTTGGGTGTCGACGACGCGGTGTGCGCGGGTCTATCTGTCTGAGTCGGCGGCCGTATTTTCGGTGCGCTTTGAAGCGTGATCGTGCGCGCCGTGCACTCCGGACGGCCATCTTGGGCTGGCTCAGCAGGAGGAGCTCAACACACGACCCCACACACCGTGGGCAAGGAGGGTGGTAACGTGTCCATGTGCCGGGAGTGAGAAACACCTCGTGATGGTGGTGGTGGTGGTGGGCTGGGTTATATATAGAAATGTCCCATCGAACGAATAGGGATATTGGTTGACATTTTCCCCGGGGCTTACGGATGCAAATGCGAGAGACGTGCCAAAGAGTTAAAGGAAGGCCAGAGGGGAGGGCGAAGAAGTGTTCGTTGAAGTGTAACGATCCACTAAAAATCACTTCATGTCGTAGTGATGCGCTCTCGTTGGTGTCAATGAAGCGACACAAGGTACGACGTACTTCTTTACTGTTGCAACATGAAAAATATGTCCATTCGTTCGATTGACTCAGACTCACGAGCTCCGCATTCTATCAAATTAATTAATTTCATTCTATCTTTCATGGATTATTTATTTATGATTAATTCAATACTCATCATCGTGGATATGTCCTTCAATGTTCTCGTCGCAATTTGATTACTCTCCTATTTCCTCGACCTGACCACGAGCTCAGTCGACGTGGGGTAATGTTTGTGATGGCCATCGTCCTTTGTTTGTCGCCGTTCGAAGGCCGTCGCCGAGAGAACGATATAAAAATAATAAACAACTGTGAATGCAATCATTGGACACAATGAATCTACATCGTGCTATATAAAATGTAGTACGATGGACACACTTTTCATTACGAAGACAAAAAGCGACCACCGTCACCATTGACTCATTTCTCTTATTTTTACCACATGGATACCACATGCAGATCAAACGAAATTGTTGCACACATGTTTTCAAAATCGTGTTTATGATTTTTATTTGTCTGAATAAAAGTGTGGCAACCATTCACGTACAAATCAAAGAGAAGGTTCTTATATGAAGACTAGAGTGGGAAACCTATAATCATTCATTAATAGATTGGACATTTCGGAAACTGGCGGCGTAAATAATTTATGACAATTTTCATTGGGCACAAATTACAGATGTTTGATCATCCTATTTGATCATCCAGACGTTATTATGTCTGAAAAAAACATTTCTATTTGCTTCAAATTCTTGTTAATTTATCGTGGTTGATTTGATAGATCAATACCGATATTTTGAAATGGTAGTAGGCCAACTAATGAATTCGGTCGATTAGATCATCTAAACATCACAAATTTATCAAGTGGCAAGGTATTGTAATATTGCCCTAGTGATTGTCCTAATCACTAGAAATGTTTTACGACTGCTACAGTTTTTTACCACAAAATGGCCGCATAATGACCCAACCGTGCCTAATATTTGCCAGACAGAGGCGCAAGAAAGTAGTATGACACTTGCGTGGGTGGTCGCTCCGTTAGAAACACCGGTTGTGATCAATCTTCGTAGGTGGAAATAGCATACAAAGTGTGGCTTAAGCTGCGAACTGCCAATTGGGGGAAATTTAAGTCGATTCTCCTGGCACGCTTCTGCTGGAAAAAGGGGCCCTTTTACACCAGTTTCACAACAGACAGCTGGGGAAACTCTTGATTGATCGCGCCAGCTGTTATCAGACAAACAGGTTAAAAATGTAAACTTCCTCCAACTTAAACTGATCCTTTTGTTTTCCGTCTGATAGATGAAAACCAAAGTCTGGAAATTTTAGTTCTTCAACAAATCTGTCTTCTTCGATGAAATTTTATAAATCTGATTAGTTTGTGGCATATGTATTATTTTTATCACATTTTTTCTTCTTCTCTCCTTAACTTGACAAAGCTTTACGGGATTCTTGTGTCTTATTAGTTCTGTTTTGTGTTTATTTTTCTTTGAAATCTTCTAATTATTCCAGTCTAGAGTGCGCGCTCTAATTCCTTCTCTCTAATTACCACACCCCATAGGAATTCATTTTGTTTTCTACTCTCGTTTGAGCGTGCGGTTTGCGTCTTTCTTTGAAGCGAGTTGAGTTGCGTTTGATGGGTTTCCTTTTGTTTTTTCCTGTTACGTATTTTGATTTCTTTCATTTAAGTTTTGGTTTTAACTTGACTTTGAAATTTTTCTTTACTTCCCTCTTTTTTTTATTTATCATTACGTTTTTTTTTCTTAATTTTTCTTTGAAAACTAATCAAGACGTTTTCCGTTGATGTTGCTGTTGTTTGGCGTTTGGCAAAGACTGTGTTTGTTGATGTTGATGTTGTTGTTGTTGTTGCTGTTATTGTTGTTTATTCTTGTTGTTGCTGTTGATTGCAGTGCCCTAGCCGCTGCACACAGACCCACCCCTCGCTGGGTGCAGCAGCGTCCGGGAGGCAAATAATGTGATTATCATGTGGTTTTTTCTTTTCTCTTTTTCTCTCTCCCTTTCTCTGTTCGTTTCTTTTTCCCCATCTCGGGAATGGATTGAACGGTTCGGTTTCGATAGAGTGCCACCGTCGTACATTTATGGAACGCCGTACCTGGGAACGGCAGCCGGTTCCACCGGAGCAGGATCCGCATCCGGTTTGGTTCCGATTCCGGCCACGCAGCTGTCTCATGCGGCCGCCATTGCAGCCGCTACTAATCAGTTCTACGAATACCAGGTAAGCTCGAGTGAGAAATGAAGTTAGAGTATTGCTTTTTAAACCATAAATTTGTTGTTTGTTTGTAACATTTTAGAACGCGGTAGCAGCAGCGGCCGCCGCACCCTATCCGGGTCAGTACAGCACAGGATTCGATGCTTATCCTTACGCGTCCGGAGCTTCAGGTAAGTTGGCGTAATGGGGTGTATTATCACCGCCACCAACACCATTAGTAGGAGGGAGTTTCAGGCCACTAATTTACTTTTTTTAATTCTTCCACGAACAGCCGGAGCTGCAGCAGCCGCCGCACAGTACATGGCGGCGCCGTACACGTACGCCACGCTGCCACAGGCGAGTGCGGCCGCCGCAGCCGCCGCCGCGGCCGGTGCCTTTCCCGCCCTTTCGCCCTATCAGAACGCGACCGGCGCTTCGCTCCAGGAGGCTAGACTGCAATAATATTTACTACCCCAGGCGCTGATGCTGTCGCTGCTCGATGGCGTCGGTGTGGTCGACGACAAACGATCCTAGGTGCTGCTTGAAGGAAAACGGACGTAGGCGAACCGACCGTGTGCCGTATGCGAGCCGATTGCAATGATTTACACTGCGGGCAGCCAAAACCAACAAACACACACACACGACGCCAGGGCGCGTGTGACAAGTTTCTTCATTATTTTTTATTAGTTAGACCGGAAACGGATAGTTTTTAATCTATTGCTACTGCTAGAGAGTACTTACTGATGCAAATAGTAACGGTTAAGAAAGTAATCAAACCAAGGAAAAACCGCAAGCAAAGTTTCACGATAATCCTCCGATCAATCAATCAATCAATCGCAACATCCCCTCCAAAGTTCGCACATTTTCTTGCACACACAAACACACACATAAACTACACACCCTTAAACACATCTGAAAGGAAAACAGAAGCATCGGAAGATGATCAACGTGAGAATTTCAACTTAGCAGAGAACCATGCAAATTATCAAATTTATTCTATTTATTATACACTAGTTTTAACGTACCATTAGGGTGGGTGGGGCGCCATTAGTAGCGAAGGGAGGCGCAGAATTTAATGGCAGATAACAATAACCAATGAAGGGGAAAATTTCATTATTTTCTTATACGTAGCCAGTAAGCAACGCGACGACGGTAGACCTCGTAAAAGGAAATGGAAAGACGAATTCAACAACCCCAAACGTTAGTACACGAAAAGCTCAATTCTTGTTGGCCGCACGAAGCGGCATTTCTCGACGGTAATCGAAGTTAAATTCGGGCACACGACGCGCTCCATCTAAGAGACACTATACTGATATTCGTAGTAGTAACGAAGGGGTATAATAAAAAGATGAAATATTATATTAGGCATGAACCAATGCGGTAGCGAAGTGGAAAACCGGATGCACGGAGTCTGCTCCCATAGTAGTGGAATTTTTGCAATAATGATTTGACCCGGGAGTGTGGGAATCTTTTCTTTCGCATTTTGCGCGAGCGCCTCGTCATCAGCGGAAGGACATTTACCGACCAAAAAGCAATACTTGGCAGCCGAACCACGGTCACAGTGACACGGAGTTTTTCCCCCCACCGACAACAGAACAAAAGGAACGAACTAGAAGACTAGAAGCGATGAGAGCTCGGACAGATATGAGGCTCGCTAATAAAGGTGTCTGCTAGGTGCATCAGCAAAAGGTGATCGAAGCTTGCAATTATGTTGCCTGTTTTGTCTGGGTTAAACGCATCGGGGGACATATGGGATCGCCGGTAGTGTTTGTATTTGATTCTTGGTGCTCGGCGACGGCCAACCGGAAAGCGAGGAAAGATGTCCCTTCGCCTCCCGTTGTGGGCAGAGTAGCGGCAAAAGAATGAAATTCTAGTCAAATGTGTTTTTCACTTGCCCTCCCGTAAGTGTGGTTTATTTATTTTGTTGCCTAGATTGTGTTATAGTGCGTTGCGTTTTCAACATTAGTTTTTTTTCCTTTCCTCCAACTCCCTGTTGGACGTTGACTGATTTAGTGAAATTTTTCCAATTTTTTTCCCCTCATTACAAGCGTTTCCTTGCTTTACCCTTCCGTTCCGTGTATAGAATATGTTTTGCAACCTTAATGCACTTTCTGCTAGTTTTGTTTTTCCCCTTGCTTTAGCGGCTACAATTCTCTTTCTGACCCCATTGTGATCGGGATGAAAATGGTGTTCCCTTTTCTCATCCAACCTAGGGAGACTCTCGACGAAATAATGAATGATCCTCAACACCGCCGAAAACAAGTTAACCTTTACACATATAAATATATATACATATTGCAACCTTCGCGAACCGTATATTGCGCTTAAACAAAAACAAACAAAAAAGTCAGCGACTGGAAGTGAGCGGCAAGAAGTTTGCAATCCAAAGTGCAAGAGATCAAATAAAACCCTAGCATAGACGTACAGAGGATACATAAACGGGAAAGAAGGAAATTGTGCCTTTCAAAAAGAGACGGAACCAGAGACAACACAACACGAGTAACAAAGCAAAACGAATATTTAGGAACGGGAAAAGGTAGACGTGACGTGATGCACGAATACCTTTGCTAATTCTTTTTTTTTCATTTTTTTAAACCAATATCTGGAACTGAAGAACGGAAATAACGTAGAGCAATAGAAACGCGAAGAAAGGCACACCGACAAAATTAAACAATAAATTGCAATGCTCACATTCAACCACCAGTGCAGTCTGTGGAACAAATCGCCGACAATATCCAAAGGGAAAAAGAGAAAGAGAGAAAAAAAGAGAGAGGACAGTGGAAGGGATAGAAGGTCGCGGAACCAGAACCAGAAGATTTCATGCGGTTGTAGACGCATCCTGCAGCAAGTAAAGTTTAAACCTGGTTAACAAAGATTATATGATAGAACGAATAGAACATGCCAATTCTTGCGAGATTTGTTATTCGCGCTCATCCCAATAGCGGGGACGTAGATTGACCCCGAAGACGCTCGAAAAGAGGGTAGAAGAGAGCCAACTCTTGGTCTTACGATGATGGGACTAAGGTAGGCTTCGGATGTACCCCTTTCCCTTACTGTACTTAAAACATTTACCTGCGAAGACACTAGAGGGCAAACGATGCAACAGTAGGCCGTCTTTTCATCGACTGATCGGAAGGAATGTTTTATGGAAGTGAAAGTTCCAAGGAAAGGATGGAAAACAAACCAATGTATGATGAATTTCATAATCAAAGACAGCGATGGATAAGTAGTTTCAAACCAACGAGTTCTAATGGTGGTTGGCGGAGAAGAAAACATTTGATCTACAATGTATAAACAAAAACCAAGATGATGAAGGAAACCAATGTTTGCACACATTGCAACTTGTGAAAGGATCGCAATATTTAAAAAAGGATTAGGAAAGAAGGGGAAGAAGAGATTTCACGATGCGCGCGTAGATGTTAAGTTTAAATTATTTATACAACGTCGGACGTGTCGGCGGCTTGCCGGGAGCGATGCATAGGAGTTCGCATATAGGTTAAGCCAAGGAAAGGGGACAAGGGGGAAGGTCGCGAGCCGCGGTACACTTGTAAAAGAATCTCAATTGCAATTGATATTGACATCCATGGTCGGGGCTAGGGAAATTTAGCGTAGGTTGTATAAGAGAACACACAAGAACAAATTTGGAGAAAGCAAGTGCAAAAAAAGGGAACCGAGATTGTGGAGACGGTTACGGTCGCGTCTGCAATGCACGTGAAAGTTTAAGGTGCAAAGGCATTCGAACGTACCCGTCGATGAAGTCGGGAGTTCATACGACCCGTTACAAGATTAACTGAAACAATTTATAATAAGCATATTTTAATGTCGGTTATTAACAACATTAATTCTTATTACCAATTGGAACCAAAAAAATGAAAAACACACACCACACACATCGATACTGTCACACAATCGACACAAACACATACAAAAAAAAAACATAATCACATAAGGAATGAAAGGATCAACAGGAAGTACATTGTATCGTCGCTAGACAGTTTAATCACTAACCGGCCAGCACGTCGGCGACCCTTATATCAGTAAACGAGACATCAGCATGTGGTAGGGAAAAGTTAAAGAAACAACAGCAACATAAAAACACACGGAGGAAAACCAACAATATGAAGCAAACTATACAGATTAGGAGCTCTATATATATACATATATATATACACATATAAAAAAATATAAGAATATTGAATAAAACCATCACCGTATGGGTTTTTCATTTTGTTTTCCTTTCCGAACAGAAGTCAAACGTGTTCACATAAGGTATAGTAAAA